>RJWH01000267.1:581027-770791 GCA_004363575.1 Solenodon paradoxus | reverse complement strand
GTCTCAGGGACACTGTAGCTCTGAGTGCCAGGGCAGCCCTTGTGGCCTGAAGGACCTCTGCAGTCTTAGCCAGAGCTTTCTCTCTCCAAGATGGCAGGTCCAGGGCAACCACACATTTCCTCATACCCTGATTCCCTTCTCTACAAAACGAGGGGGTGGGGGAGCTGGAGTGGGGAGGGCAATTAGACAGGGTCGTCAAAGAGTCCTAGGTGTTCACTCGCAAGTCATTCTGAGTGTGCAAATCCGCCAGCAATGCGGGACGTCCCAACTGAGGGCTAAGAGGATGTGAGCCTGTGGTCCTGCAGATAAGGCTCTCAGAAGCTGAGTTCTTTCCTCTGAGAGACACTGCCAACAAGCAGACACCCATGATGGTGAACCACTACCTTCTCCTCCCTGAAGTGGCCCTTCAGTCCCAATACTGATGCCTAGTGAGCCACCTTCCTTCCTGTGAAGGGGGACAGGTAGGGGTAGGCAGTACCTTCTGAAAGCCCTCCAGGTAAGCTATTTGTAACGTGAGGAGGGAGGAGGAAGATGCTCTGAAAGTGGAATAGCGCAAGAGAATGAGTTCCTCAAGCATGGTTCACCAATAGGTGAACCTACGAGGTTTCTAGACCCCAGGCTAGGCTGACCTGACCAATACTACTCCCTGTCAGCGTCTAGCTGGGTTTCATCAACGCTGAGAAGGGTGGGGACCAAAGCCTCCTGGCACCCTGCCCGCAAGGCTTCGAGATAAACAGCAGGGCACGGGGCCAAGGAGAACCAGAATTTACTTGCCATCCCCCTTCTTTGGGGAGTAGCACTCACCTCTTAAGAAACAGCTCCTCCCCTCCCTCTGCCAATCCTGTAACTCCAGTGGGACTGCTTTTCCTACAACCCGGCCTCCTACTGGACGTACTGGGCGGGCTGGACCCAGCAGAGCACTTCCTGGAATTTTCTGCCAGGGCAGCTGGGAGGAGAGCAGGTCTCACAGCTCTGTGCTGCCATTGTTCCAAATTCTGTAAGAGCCGATCGGAGAAACTAAAACTAATAAGCAGAGAGGAGAGGAGAGGAGAGGAGAGGTCTTGGAGTAGTGCCAGACTTTGTGTCCCCAAGAGCGAGCCCCTGTTTGCCCTGAGGTCTGGTGGACCAAGTGGTTAGAGATGAGGTTCTCTCCCTGGAAGCAACCAAAGTTCTCTAAGGGGCTATCTCTAAGCATTTTTACTCCCTTGGCATAACACCTTGTCCAGAGAAGGTGCTTAAGAAACATTTACTAAAATAGGAATGTGGTCAAGGGTTGGCAGGAATACTGAGATACGAGACTGTCAACGGGGGTACAGCCGCCATGGTGACCTCGCAGTTTAAACCAGGCGCAGTTCACATCATGACCTGAGGTTGGGGAACAAGCAATGATGGATAAAATGAAATGCTTCTTCCTCGCCTCTGCCTGCCTGCTCACCTTCAGTCCTGCCTGCACCTTTCCTAAAACACACACAGATCGCCAGCGGTCGGTCGGACCACGATGTGAAACACCACCCATGGGCAATCCTGGGCTTGACCGTGAGGAATTTAGTTGTCACTCTTCTGATTAAGAGGAGCAGAGCAGTGAAGTACTGTTTACCTACATCACAGCCCGCCTTACAGGAGAGGCCACTTCTGGGCCCTGGAAAGAGGCCCACAGCCAGGCTGCAGATGGGGTTCGACCCCTGGACTCCACCACCTGGCCCGGGCAAGCCATTTCATGTCTCTGGGTCTGTTTCCTCATCTACACACAGGGCAGGCAGTGCAGGTACTCCTGCCAGTTCTGGAGAGACACATGGTTCCGAGTGCCTCCTTTTAAGAGGGCTCAGCTGCTATGCTCACTCACTTCTAAGCATGGGTCCCGGCAGCATGAACGGCCATCCGTCTCTGAATGGTCTGCTGTGAGACTGGCGTAAGCAGCCAGGAATGACATTTGTCAGTGTCACCACAAGGTCAGAGTCTGCCATTTCAGAGGGCAGTGGGATGTCGGGCCAGAAGGAAACCAGGGAGCAAGTTCCTTGGTCAGAGGAGGACTGGGGCTGCGTGATGGCAACAGCACTCTGATGAGGGCACCCAACTAGCCATTCTCACACAGAGGGAATGAGCCCTGTCACCCCAGAGAGGACCCATGGGCAGATGGCTCGGCGCTCACACAGAAAAGCCTACCCTTTGCCACGTGACACCTGTCAGATGCCGCTTATGTCAGTGATGCAAGGAGAAGCCACATTCAGGCCAGGAGGCCCCAGTGCCTATTCTAGATGCTCTGGCACCACCCACTCTCCCCTCCATCGTCACCCGGAAAGTCCCAGTCGCAGAAGTGTGGGGGCAGCCTAGGAAATGGCACACATGTGGCACTCCCAGACACCATCCCTGGTTAGTGCCTTAGAGGTGGGAGACTCCCCATGCCAGGGATGTCGGCATGGATGCCCCAGGAGTCCACCCTAGGCCACTCCCATTTGCCAAGACTCATCGGGGCCACAGGCTGGGGTGGCGAGGCGTGGAGAGAAGACTCCAATGCTGAGTGGGAAGATTTCTCAGCAGCAGAACATGAACAGAGAATCCGGAAGGGTGCTGGAGCCATGCCTGCCCACTGGGCTGTGCTCCTGGTCCACAGCTGACCAGTAGAGTCCAGCCCATGCCTAGGCAGAAAACCAGACCGAGCGCTGGCCCCTTGCCACCAAACCAGCCATCTCTCCCCAGCATGTGCGTCTAGGCCATCTCTGGACTCTGGGATCAAGAGACTTGGATTTGAATCCCAGTTCTTAGCCCCTCTGAGTTCCCTGAGCTGAAATTTTCTCCTGGGGTTGGTGGGGGCACAAAACGAGAATGTACATGGAACACAAGCACCAAGGGGGCACTCACCACTCTCCATCTTAATACCACCTCAGTGGTCAAGTCCAGGTGCCTCGGATTTCCTGTCCTTTGCTGCCTTGAGGGAGTGGATGAGACAGGAGCTGGTCATCAACCATCTTTCAGCCCACTGATAGTACCCCCAGACTTGCTCCATTCTTGCTTATCCCTAGTTTCCTAGGGAAGCCACCTGGCCTTCAGAACACTTGGCAGAGTGCAACATCCATGCCCAAGGGTTCTCAGGATGATGCTAAAGTTTTAATTGCACTAACTCTGATTTTACATATTAAAATAAACTCCTATGTGTAGGTTCCCCATATGTGCATCCCTCAGATATACATCAATACACCCTGCCCTCCACCACATCACTAAGAGTTCTTCACCACTGTCCAGTGGGCTCCACCACCACTTGTCTCCCCCTGCCCTGAATGTCACTCTTGAGACTGGCTATGGAGGGAAGGAGCGGGACTGGATGCTTCATGAGCCTAGAAGGGCACAGTGCTATGGAGACCTTCGCGGCAGATGACTTCTCACAGGCGGTCATGCATGCAGAGCTGCCACCATCCTGAAATTCAGAACACACATTTTTCCCATAACCTCGAATATCTTTAAAGAATCTCTCAGGACCTACTGTCTGGAGCAGCTAGAAATGGATAACGGGAAAGTAAGAGATTTTTTTCAACAAACGGAGTGAGCTGGCATCAGAGAAGGTGTGTGACAGTACGCACATGACTGTTAACCCAAGTTCTCAGAATCTGGCGACCAAGGAATAACATAAACACCACCCTAAGGTGAGGCCTCTGGTAGCTCCAGGTTGGAGGAGTTGGTGGGGACCCTGAGGATCGTCTCTTCATGGTAGCTGAGTGGAGAAGCCAATGGCCTGAGAAAAAGGTGGTCTCTGCAGGTGCTGGTGACATCAGGGACTGACGCCAGTAGGAGCCTGTCCTCATGGGGGCACCCAGGCCATACATGAGTCAGAGAGAGGTGTCAGTCTGAGGCCAAGGGGTGGGCAAGGGATTGGACAGCCAGTATCTGCCCATAAAGGGTCTCCCAAAGCTCCTACTCCTTCCCTATCCCCAAAGAAATGAATTCCTGATGGTCAGGAGAGGCCCAGGGGCAGCGAGGGTGGGTCTAGCTGGGTCTGGCTAAGACCTGGCTCAGATGGCATCTGGCACATCTGGCAGGGCTCCCCATCTACACCTTAATCTCCCTTCGGACAAGTTTGGTCTATCACTCATGCTGGTCTGGGCTAACAGAACAAACAAGTCTCCTGAGCAAATGAGGGGCAGACCTTGGAACCTCTCTTTTGAGGTTGGTTTTGGCTTTTACTTCTTTCTCACTGAATTCCTTTTCAACTTCAGGGGGTCACGGGGACAAGGGATCCCTGGATCTCTCTCGTGACTTTACATGTATCACCAGATCCCAAGGGATGGTATGCACCAAACCCCTTCTAAAGGAGGGCCAGTGTTTCCACATCTTGGTGCAGAATCCCATCTGTGGAGCATTAGAGGGCAAAGGGCTGAGCGGTGACTGGTCTTCACTGACATGGCCCCAGATTCCAGCCACACCAGGAGACACTTGAGAATCTGTTTTCGGAGACTGACAAACTCAGATTTCAGAACTGGCCCTTGTGTATCAATGAAACACCTTATCTCGAAGAACTTAACGTGCCCAGAAAAATACTCTTAAATTCAGACTCCTTATCTCTGTGCTACAGCAAGGTAGGAGCTAGTATTTGTATTAAAATAAATAAATAAAATAATAGGATACTGCAGACAAGAAGTCTTCAGGCCCCGGAATAATCATTTCCAGGTCTCAGTTGCCTCAGTTCAAAAGGCTGCCAAGCAGGCCTGGTATGTTGAGTAATACATGTGTCCTGTGGGTGGGGAAAGAGGCCCAAGGAAAAGGGACCTGAGGTCAGCTGGCAGCAGGGTCAAGGGCGCTGCTGGCCCATGAGGAGCATCAGGGAAGCAGAGGGCCTCTCACACAAAACCTGCTCGGCAGCAGGGATCACGGCGGGTCAGGAACACAGCGTGACCAGCAGAGGTTTGACTGGCTGCCCTCTCCTCTGACTGCCCAGGAGAACCTGTTGCCAGAGATACAAGGCCTCTGCGTCTCCACCTCTCTACTCCCGTCCAGGTCACTTCTTCAAGGTATCTCAGACAAAAAGAATGGACCAAGAGAGGCAACAAAGGGTCGGGCACATCAACCCCAACCTCTCTTCCTACAGCCTGGGACTGAGGCAGCGGCTCCAGTGGCTTCAGAGACTCTTTCCAAGCAGGGCTGCCCCATGGGCTTGAACTGCAAGGCGACCAACAGTCAGCATCTTGCTTTTCCCAGCCTCAGCTGGCATGTGCTCCAGAGGCTCGAATTGCGCCTCTGATTGTGCCAGAGAAGCTGCGGTCTGCTTCCAGGTGACCTGCCAGGCCAGGAGGAGGCCCAGTGGAGCCCTGACGGTTCAACTCACCCAGCTGGAGAGAGCATGGCTTCCTTCATGGAGGCAGGGCCCGAGCCTTGTATATACTGGGGTGAGAGGCTCCAGGAAAGGGGTGGCTAACGGTGATACAGAGGGGCTCACCAGTTGTGAGCAACAAGGCACCTCACCTTCCTGGGATGAAAGAAGCACTCCCTGTCTGGTGGGTCCAGACAAACAGCATTTCCAGACCACCAGAAACCCAGCTCCGTGCCAGGAATCTCACGAACATCCACTGCACAGCCACTGCTCTGGCTGTCGGCTGTGGGCAGACGCCACACATGCACACGCTGCAGCCTCACGAGGAGAGGAGGAGGGGTTTCTTGTCGAGCCTGCCACACCCACAGCAGCTTGCCTCTGCCTTCCTGTACCTGGCATGGACCCCAGTGCTGCTCCTAATCTCTGCTAGCCACTGTTTCTCTCTCGTGGCCCCTGCCGATGTGGACTATCAGCTGTTTGCAGGCTGTGTCCCGCCCAGGAGAAGCAGGTCATCACAGGGGTCACAGACGACACACGTAGCAGGACGCGGCTAGCCATTCACTCAGAGCAGGTCTGGGAGGGTAAGTTCCAGCAGGGAAGATGCTCACCCAAACAGGACCGCCCTGGGGAAGGACTGGAAGGATGGCAGGCACACCTCCCCCACAGCTCATCCACCTCCCGCCAGGGCCTGGTTGTCAGGCCTTAAGCCCCAGGCCAAGTGCCAGCTACAGTTCTTCCAGACGCTTCTTATCCAGCAATTCAGGGAAAGCATGCTTAGTGGGCCTGGTTTCTTCTTTGAGGGGCTGTGGTAATTAAGATAATAAGCGCTATACCAAGAGAACAGCTGCCTCCCCAGAACCGGCAAGGAGGGAGCGCTCAGCTGGCCCGTTCTGACATGGCCAGGCCGCCTAGCAACACTGTCTGAGACTCCCCGGCCCTGTCTGATGTCCATGACAAGAAACAAAGATCTGTCCTACCTCACCCCACATCGAAGCACCCAAACCCCACTCTCTCTCCACACCCGACTTTTCCTTCTTGCTTCTCTAAGCCAGGGAGCCCAGCTCCTACCCTCTGCTGCGAGCTCAGCCATGGGAGGGTGGGGCTGCAGGTACACTCACCTGCCTGCCGATCATCCTGTCCTGCTTCCAAGTCCTTAACCAAGGGTTCTGATACTCTTATTTGGGGCCACACCTGTTGCTTGGTGTCATGCTGAAGGAGAACACCTTACAAACGGTAAACAGCAAAACTTCCATAATTTCCAACAGAAACCTCTGCTCGTGCAAGTTGAGACAAGCCCGTGTGTTCCCAGGGAAGTCTGGGCACCATAGACTCACACAAGAGCACTGTCACCAGCTGCACTGCTCACACTGGGAAATCGGGATAAGAATATGTGGCTCCCAACGAACGCATACCCGAGAGAGGACATGGCTGGTGTTACAGTGGGCCACTGAGGAGTATAAGCATCCGGTCAGATATGACGCTGTGATCTTCTGGGCCACTGAGATAGTTTCCTAACTCATCTCCTTGCACCTTCTCCTGTCCCTCAAACCTTAGCAGGTCCTGCCCCTCAGTTTAAGCAGGTGCTTAAACCCCTCAGTGGCTCGCCATACACCTTGTTTCCCCATCCGACAGCAGCTATCTTCACAGCTGCTCAAACCCCCCAACCCGAAGCCCCTGACCAGCACGAGGCCCCAACTGACATAGTTTTCAAAATCCTCATTACCCTCTGGTACAAACCTATAAAATATATAGATATAGAAATAAGAAAGAGCAAATCTACAGAAAACTATACAATAGGTCAGGAACAGACTCTGTACCTACATATTTTACTAAATCTGACTGTGCTTAGGTATAAATCAGCACTAAATAAATTTTTTAAAAGGTGGATCATATCATATCCCTGATCATGATATCGAACAAAGTCAGGCTCAGTTAATTAAACCTATAATTAAATAGCACCCCATCAGGGCACCTTGGTGGCTCAGACTGTGGAGATACTGGTGTGTGAACTATACACAGCCTAAGAACCCAGGTTTGAAACCCAGGACCAAGGTAAAAAACAAAATGAACAACTAAATAAATATATTTCTTCCTCCTCTTCTTTCCTTCATTCCTTCCTTAAGTGCCTCTTCCTCTATTCCCTTCCTCTCCTTAAAAAAACAGAAAGAAAAAAAGGACCCAATCACATAAAAATCACAGAGCATCTACTCTCTTGGACGTTACCTGCGTCAGAAAGAAAATGGAGAATAAAGAATGTAATAAGTATTGCACAGTGAAAACAAAAACATCAACAGCAGATAAAGTAGCACTTAGAAAAAAAAGTCTAACAGGCACACTGTGGTGGCCTAGTGGTTTAAACCAGGTGCTGCCCACATATATTCCACGGTCACCGGTTCAAGACCCAGAGTTGGAAACAACCAAAATGAACAACTAAATAAAATAGTTTCTTCCTCCTCTCTCTTCCTGCCTGCCTTCATTCCTCCCTGTACCCAGCCCCCCCACAAAGATGTCTAATAATAAACACCTACACCTTTATTAGCAAGAAAATCAGAATGACATAATTATACCTAGGCTATGAGGACAAAAAAGCAATAAATCAAAGGGAAGAAGGATCAAGTTAATAAAAGTAGAAGCAAAAATCCTCAAAATATTAGCAAACTAAATCCAGCAACATACAAAAAGGATTATGATACAAGATCAATACATAAAAATCAATTCTATTTTATTACACTTGTAATAAACATTTAAAAAGAAAATTAATAGCATAATTCCAATGACTGCAGTATCAAAAAAGAAGAAAATTAGGAATAAACTTGACAAAAGAAATGCAAAACTCAGGCTCTGAAAACTACAAATCAATATTAAAAGAAATTAAAGAAGATCGAAACAAATGAAAAAGAACCCATGCTCATGGTTTGGAAGATTTAACACTGGCTAAGAAGGCAATACTTCCTAAATTGATCTTCAGATTCAGTCCAATCCTATCAGATGAATTACTTTTAAGAACTGACAAGCTGATTCTAAAATTCATGTGAAACTGCAAAGGAACCAGAATATCCAGAAAAAGAAGAAAAATGTTGAAAAGTTCACTTCCTCATTCTATAACTTACTATAAGGCAATAGTATAATATTGTCTTACTATAAGACAATGAGGTGAGGTACACAGACAGATAAATAGAGCAACGAAACAGAATTAAGAATCCAGAAACAAATCCAGAATTTCTCGTTCAACAAATGATGCGGGGGCAAACTAGAGAGCCACATGGAAATGGAGTCCTACCTCATACTAGAAACAACAGTTAACTCGAAATAGACCGAACACCTAAATGTAAGAGTTAATTAAACACTATAAAACTCTTAGAAGAAAATATCGGGGTCAATATTCACGATCTTAGATTTGGCAAAGGATTCTCAGATACGATACCAAAAGCATGAGCAATAAAAGAAAAAAGAAAGATAAACTGGACATCAACAAAATTAGAAATCTTTGTGCTTCATAAGACATGAAAAAAGGGAAAAGACAACCGAGGATCAAAGATTTGCAAATCTTATAACTGATTAAAAACCTGCATCCTGAATATATAAAGAACTCTAAGAACTAAATAAAAAGACAGATAACCCAATTAAAAGCAGGTAAAAAATAGAAACATACATTTCTCCAAGGAGGATACACAAATGGTCAATAAGCACATGAAAGCTGTTTGGCATAATTAGTCAGGGGAATGTAAAATGGGACAGTTACTGTGAAGAAGAGTCTGGCAGCTCCTCAAGTAATTAAACAGAGTAAATATATGACCCAGCAATACCACTCCTAGGTACATACCCAAGAGAAATACCTCCACAAAAACTCGCACTGACCCTCAAAACATGCTAAGCGAAAGCAGCAGACCACAAAAGGTCACATATTTATGATGCCACCAATATGAAATATCCAGAATAAGAAAATCCAGGGAGCCAGAAAGTAGCTTAATGGCTTCCAGGGGCTAGAAGGAGGGAGAGTTGGGAAATGATGGCTAGTGGGTATGGAGCTTTTCACTGGAGTGTGGAAATGTTCTGGAATTAGAGGTAATGGTTGTACAACTTAGTGACAATATAAAATCACCTAATCGTACACTTTAAAGGGGTAAATTCATGGTGTTTTGATTATACTTCAACAAAAATTTAAAAAATAATAGATTAACAATAGCAATGTTCCTTTTTTTAAAAAATAGTAAAGTGTATTCACTTAATCTAAAAGCTCAATTACAAAGATGGCTTTCTCTATTTTGGTAATATTAATTGTAGCTCTTTTCCTATAAATTAGGAGAATGAGATACAATTCAGCTATTGAAAAAAATACTGCCATTTGCAACAAAATGGATGAACCTAAAGTTTATCATGCTTAACGGGACAGGCAGACAAAGACACTGTATGATCACCCATATATAGTAGAGAAAAAAAATTAAATAAATGAACTAAATAAACAAAAATAAACTTTTAGACTATAAGACCAAATTCGTGGTTGGCAAAAGGGAAGGGCTAGTGGGAATAAGTAAATCAGGTAAAAGGGGCCAATTAAATGAAATGTGAAGGACTGAATTGGACTTGTAGTGGTAAACAATGTAATATATAAAGATGCTAACTAATACACACCTGAACCACGTATTATGTTATAAAGCACTGTAACATCAATACAGTGTGTTAAGACAGCATTCAGACAAAAAGGACAGCGTTTAAACAATTTTTTTAACGTGATTTAAAAAGAACAGAGCAAACCAGATGGTCAAAGTAGAATATACCGAAAGATGCCACAAGAAACAAGTTATCTGAATAAGCTAACGAGAGAGGAAGGGAAAGTCTTCAAAAAATGACCTCCCCAGAATTGAAGAGATATTTTTCTGAAGCGGACATACAGATGGCCAGCAGGCACATGAAGAGATATTTCTACTCACTGCCTATTAGGGAAATACAAATCAAAACAACAATGAGATATCACCTTGTACCCGAGAGACTGGCTTTTATTCAAAAGTCTGGAAACAACAAATGTCGGCAAGGATGTGAAGAAAAGAGAACATTTTTCTATTGTTGGTGAGAGTGCAAATTGGTGCAAACCCTATGGAAAACAGTGTGGAGACTCCTCAAAAAGTTGAAGATGGAATGATCCCACTTTCCCACTTCTGTTACCCAAAAGATACGAAAACATTAATTCACAGAGATGTATGCACCCCCATGTTTATTGTGGCCCTATTCACAATAGCTGAGAACTAGAAATTACCTAAGTGCCTAATATCAGACGAACGGATCAAGAAGATGTGGTGCATATACACAATGGACACTACGCAGCCCTTAGAAGAGATGAAATCCTGCCATTTGAATCAATATGGATGGATCTAGAGGGGATTATGGTAAGTGAAATAAGTCAAAAGAAGAAAGATACCATATGACCGCACTCATAGGTGGAATGTGAATAGACAAAACGAAGGAACTGATATAAAAAAAACAACAACAACCCTTGAATGCTGGCAATGGAACTGAAGTTACCAGTAGGGAATGGGAGGGGAGGGGCCCACTGGAAAATGGTGACCAACTCTTGGCGATGTGGTGGAGGGCAGGGTGTGCTGACATGTATCTGAGAAATGGGGAAACTGCAAAAACGGGGAACCCACATATGAGTTTAATTTGTAAAATAAAGCTATCACAGTAAATTACTAAGAAAATAAAATAATCTCTCCAAAAGACCAGCTAGCCCCTAGTGGCTTCTCTGAAAAAGTTTTTCTAAACCTGCAAATAGAAAGTAATCTACAAAGCCAGGCATGAAAATAAGAAGTCCCTCCCAGTTGACCAAGCAGGTGTCTTCTCAACTAAACCAGATACCCTGAGTTATCTCAATATACACACATAAGCCATTTATAAATGTACCCCATCTACTTCTGATTAAATTCTTCCAGTTAAATATTTCATTTTTATAACCATAATCTACTACCTTCCTGACATGCCGCAGCTCTTGTGGGCCTTGCAGCCCAAGAGGCCCAGCCCAGCCTGGACACCTCTGGCCCTTCCTCCTCTTCAATGAGTCATGGTGAACTAGTAGCTTATTAGCAAATCACATTTTGCCTATGCTCAAAACATTCCTGAAGCCCTTGCTTCCTACAAAAAGTCCAGGATCCTTGACTTGAAACAAAGGCTCTTCTGTCCGCGGCTCATCCTGACTGTCCTCCAGAAGCCATCCCCTCACACTAGACGATTAAGGAGCCACAGGCCTCACTGTACCACCACCCAGAGCCACCTGCAAATTGCTGTTTGCCTCTCAATGCCAGGTTTCTCCACTGTGAAGCCAGAGTAAGCACTGCAACCCAACCCTCCCCTCAAACACACCTGCATTTACTAAGGAGATACATAACCTTCAAATCTCTCATCTGAATTAACACCAAGTCTCAAATTCTAGACCTAGCCTCGATCACTACCACCATGACTCCCTTCCCACCAACCAACCACCAAACAGTCCAAACAGCTTTCGCAGAAGCAGCTGGTAGAAAGATTCCATCTCACCGCTCCAGCAAATACATGCAAGCTGTTGCGGGTTTCTGAGTGACAATATTTTCCCTTCTGGAGAATGCATGTTCATCAAACACACCAAAAACAGCCCCAGAAAATGGAAAGCACAAAGGGGATTCTGGTCTTCCAAATCCAGCAGTGGGATTAACAGTGGCTGGCTGTCCTTCCCGAGAGGGGTGTCTTCCTTCTGTCTTACATCTGGTCCTGTGCTAGGTCTGCCCAGCCATTCAGCCAGCCCTGTGTCCTGGGAAAAGTCAGAGGCGTCCATCCTTCCTAAGGCGAAAACTTATCTAGATGCGATCTGATTCCTACTTTCCACCTTAAGGAATAATCAGGGAGATGATCGGATAGGGCAGGAAGGAAAACCCTCAGGATCTGGCAGGCAAAGTGAAAATGAAGATAGGTGCCATAACCACAGAACACTGAGGCCCCTTTCCCTTGCCAAAAAAAAAAAGAGCTGCACCAGTGAGGACAGGGGAAAAAAGGTGCCAACTCTCCTAGACAGACTAACACCTCATCCACCATCTCCAAGTTCCTTGCCCCACAGGCCCACCTCTGTGCCTGGATGGGGCCTAACTACCCAAGAGCCAAAATGGATTTCCTTACGATGTCTCATCAATAACTCAAACCAGCGACCAGCAGTTGGTCTCCAACCAGCCCAGAGGGTTTCCCTTCTGGAGAATGCATTTGATGAAGCCCCGAAGCCCCATTTGATGAATAAGTTAAACAGACGAGGCTGATTCCACATGGCCCCATTTCAAAGAGATGCTGGTCATTCTGGGTAGACGTCTAACCCTCCCATCTCATCAGCTCCAGTCTATGTACCCCAGACCCAATGTGCCATGCGGAAAACATTTTTTGTTTGTTTGGCTGGTTTGGTTTGTTTTTTTTAAGAGGAAGGAAAGCAAGCAGGCAGCAGTCAGGAAGAGAGAGGAAGAAGTACTTCAGTTAGCTGTTCATTTTAGCTGCGACCCTGGTCCCAGGCCAAGAACTCCGTTCCTGGGGTTGTGTGTGGACCTTGCCCCAAGAACCCAACACCTGAGACACCAGGCACAAGGCAAAAACCATTCTTCAGAAGGAACGATGAGGAACTCCCTGGGAGCTTAACAGTTAAATCTGCGAGCTCTGGTCAACACAGTCCACATGCAGCCCAAGGATCTGGGTTTGGGGAATAAGCAAGGTGAATAACTAAATAAAATAAATGTTTTTGCATCCACCCCTCTCTTCCTGCTTGCCTGTTCCAGCTCTCTGTCATTCCTGCCCTGTACCTTTCCTTTGAAAACAGAAAAATGAGCAGGTGGAACTCAGACTATCAAGCCTCACACATGGCAAAAGGCTGCATTCCCAGACCCCCTAAAATAGACATGGGAGCTTCTTGCAGAGGCATTTGCTTTCGTTCATTTTGTTTTGACTTTTTATATATACATATGTATATATATATATATATATATATATATGTTTTGTTTTGTTTTTTTTCACTAGATAACATAGTCACAAGAAAATTTATAAACTTCAAAAGTGGGCATGCCCTGATGGAGCAGCGGTTAAGTCAATCACCTCTGAAGGAACAAGACACATACCCTTGGGCTTGAGTCCCAGGCTTGGGAGGAAGCAGCCAGTGTAAACAACTAAATAAAAATAAAATAAAGATGTGTCTTCCTTCTCTCTCTTCCTGTCTGCCTGCCTATCCGTCTTCCTTGAAGTCTGTAACTTTACTTTAAAAAAAAAAAAAAAAGTTCAGAAGTGAAAATTTTTGTTCCTAGTCCCTGTCTGCAGCCACCTTGTCCAATCCCAAGAGACAGTAAATATTACAAGTTTTTGTGTAGCTTTCCAATGATACTCAATCATGTATAAGCAGATACAGATGCCGGTTTTCCCTCTTTTTTTGCACATTTGGTAGCACAGTATACACTGGTCCATGCCATGTATTTTTCACTCAATAACAGATCCTAGACATTACTCTAAATCAGTACTTAAAGCAGTAACTGCTTCTTTCTATGACTGTGTAATATTCTTTCCCATGGCTTAACAAAAATTTACTCAGCCAGGGCTCGATAGCTCAAAGTGCCATCCAACAGCATCCAACAGGCTAGTGTAACAGCCTATAAAAGCCTCTTTTCTCTGCCACCAAAGCAGTGCAAAAGTTCAAGGAGTACATTTAGAGCAAGAAAAAGATGGATAATAAGCTTACCCTTGATGGAAAATGATTTTTCTAAGCTCCTTGCTCACTAAGAGGCAGAACTACAGATGCCATAGACGCATCTAGTCAGCCGAGGTCAGGGGCTTACAGAACAAAGATCACAGTCACCACTACATAAAGAAGTCAAACATGTCATGTCACACACACTCTGATGAATAACCAAAGATCAGTTTTCACTAAAATCAAAGCCCAAAAATAAGTCAGATTCTTGACAGTTAGCTGAGTCCTGAGCAATTCGAGATGTTTAAGTATTTGAAATTAGTCCGTTATGGAAAAAAATCTAAGCTCAATACTTAACACAGTTCGGAAAAGACAAAGTTTGAGTGCAGCTTCCTCTCTGGAAAATGCCAGCTGCCTTCTCTGTGCCATAGGCACAGAGAATAGAGAAAGCCAGGGCAAAATTGCTGCCTGCTTCCGTAATGCTGTCGAGACAGCTAGTGTCATGTTAGATCTGCCACTCAAGGGACAAAGAGACTTAGGGCCATCTTCTGGAACCCACCAGTGTATGGCAGAGACTTCTGTTCTCTCAACTGTGCCCAGTCCATGACTGGGCATGAACTGTGGGTAAAAACAGCTGCAAGGCAGAAGAGGGTTTGTTGCTGAGTCCAGAGCATTCCACAAATCTGAGGCTGCTGACTGCCTAGCCAAGTCTCATGCATGTCCTCCTATTTATTAAGAAATCACCTCAACTGTGTTCCACGTGGGAGGCCACTTAAAGACTTTGATCTTTAACATGGTGAAGTAATAAGGGAGCTGGGGTTGGCAGTAGACTTCCTCTCTGTATATCCGGACTGGTCAAGCATTGGCCAATAGGAGTGAGGGTTACTGAGGCGTATCCCCACCAGGAGCAAGCTCAGGTCACTTGGTTTTGACTGTAAACAGTTCAAGTTCCATGAATGACAATCCATGGATGACTCGCCAATTAATTTTTAGAATGGGAGCCCAAACCATCCTGGCCCAATGGCCACCTTTCAGGAACCTCCACCCACTGATTTAGCTTGAGGTAGGAAGCTAGTGAACAAAGTCCACTCCAGCCTCTGGGCTGCCACCATGACTCTCATCACAGAATGGACCAGAAGAGCAGAACAAATGCTCTCTTAACCAGTGACTCACCAGGAAGTCTGTTCATGTTGACGCCTTGAGCTGAGAGTCCTATTCCCATGTACCTTCAAAAGAACACACATAGTAAATTTGGTTAGAAAATTACTATACATCTCCTTTCTCAAATATTTCTTGGTAAAAAACAGAAAAACAGTATTGTCAGTGAATATACTCTTTTAACAAAGTAATGGTTCTTGGAGAACTTCTCTTTTTTTTATAAGGAAAGACACAGACAGGCATGAAAGCAGGCAGGCAGGGAGGAAGCGAGAGGCAGAAGAAACATTTATTTATTCAGTTGTTCATCTTAGCTGGTCCCCCTGTCCCTAGGGGGAATCTGGGTCCTGGGGATATATGTGGACTATGTCCAGAGGCCTTATCTGCTAGGCCACCAGGGCATGCCTATACTTTGATTTTTAACGAAAATCATCTTCATGTCTTCAACAGCTAGAGAAACAGCTGTGTCTGTAATCAAGAACTACTGGTTTTAGTTTCAGAGGAAAGTTTCCTGAAATCACTGCTTCTAGCCCCTTGGTTTCTGGCTCCAGCAAAAGTGGCAGATTCTATTTCCAAGAAGTGTTCAAGGTAAACAGCTCAATCCCAGGTAGTGCATGGCAGGGCAATGCAAGATCAACCTCATAGCGACAAGTCTCTCTGCAGCAAGAGCCAGGAGGTGGGAAAAGTACAGCTGGGCTGGATCTGTTCTAGGTCCCCAAGACCCCTCATACTGGGCTTCTCTGAGTGGCTCAAAACTTACTACTCTTGTCCCATACATTCACTGCTGGCCTCCCTGACCACTGAAAGTTGGGGAAGCAGTTTTTCCCTAAGATCCTCACTCCTCCCCACCCCAGTTACATAAGCAACTAAGCCACCCATAGAAAGATGGGGCCTTTGCTGGGCAACTCTGTCGAAGATGTCTTAATGGCACCCATGAGAGGGCAGGTCAGAAAAAGGAAGACCAGTTTCTATAGTCTAAATGTTTATAGTGTACAAAGAAATGATGAAGTATTTCCCCAAGAACTTAGAAATAATAATTCATTACCTTCTAAGAGTAAAATAGTAGAAAATCCTACACATGATGTCTGAGATTCAACACATATTACCATCAACAGGTAGTTGAGAAGCTCAGAATACTCATAGGAAGTCAGAATTGAATCCATGTTCAAGGAGAATGAGTGTCAACTCCAAACACTGGATGACAGTAAATCTTTAATAAAAAATACGTTTTAAAACTACAAAAAGACTTCTACCTTCCAGTAAGTAGTAAAACTCTTGAAAACTATTACTTAAATAGTATGGAATAAGCAAAGAGGGTTATTAATCTATAAAGACAATGTGAAAACATTAAGAAGGAATGAACTGTACAATTTAAACAAGTGAATTGCATGGTATGTTAAATTACATCTCAATAACACCCAACAAACTAGGATAAAAAGGAAACTACCTCGACATAATAAAGGCCAAAGGTGAAAACCCACAGCTAACATTATACCCAATGGTGAAACACTAAAACTTGCCCTCTAAGATCAGGAATAAGACAAAGATTCCCAATTTTACTCCTCCTGTTCAACAGAGCATTAGACAAGAAAAACAAATAAAAGACTGCAAATTAGAAAGGAATAAATAAAACTACCTCTGTCCACAGATGACATGATCTTTATATGCAGAAAAGATTCCACAAAACTGGGGTCACACCTTGGTAACCTAGTGATCCACTACACCCTGGGAGCAGTCCCACATATATCCCAAGGTTCTGGGGCAGGGGGAAAAACCAATGTGAACAACTAAATAAAAATAAAGTGCTTCTTCCTCCTCTCTCTTCCTGCCAAAACAAAACTAAACTAACAAACAAAAAATTGCACAAAACTATTAAGAGTTAATAAATAAATTCAGTCAAGTTGCAGGATTTTAAATCAGCACTTAAAAAACAGTTGTTTCAGTGTGCCCTGGTAGCTTAGTGGTTAAGTCTGTGGCTCTGGCCAGTGTAGTCCGCATAAAGACCAAGGACCTGGGTTCTTGAACTAGTGTCAAGGGAAACGACCAAGATGAACAAACAAATAAATACATGCTTCTCCCTCCTCTCTCTTCCTGTTTACCTACTTCTCTTTGTTCCTACCTATTTCCCTCCTCTTAGAAAAAAAAAAAAAAAAAGGCACACCCTGGTGGAGTAGTAGTTTGGTCCCACCTTCAGCCTATGCAGCCCACACACTTCCCAAGGACCTGGGTTCACATCCTAGGGCCAGGAAGAACAATCAAGATGAACAACTAAATAAAAATAAATCAAGTGTTTCCTCCTCCTCTCAATTCCTGCCAGCCTGCTTCTCTTCATGTTCATTCCTACCTATACATTTCCTTAAATAAAAAATAAAGCAGTTGTGTTCCTACATACTAACACTAAACAATCTAAAAAGAAAATTAAGAAAACAAAATAAACTTACAAATTAACTTAACCAAAAGTTGAAAGACTTACACACTGAAAATTATAAATGGTGCTGAAATATGCAAGTCCTGATGGAATAGTGGTTGGATCCACTACCTCCGGCCAGCAGAGTCCACATCCCAAGCACCTGGGTTTGCATTCCAGGGCCAAGTGGCAACAACCAAGATGAACAACTAAATAAAATAAAGTGCTTCTTTCTCCTTTGCCTTTCTGACTGACTGCCTCTGCTCATGTCATTCCTACCTGCAACTTTTCCTTTAAAAAAAAAAAGTTACTGAAATAAATGAAAGGAGACACAAGTAAATGGACATCTGTGTTCATAACTGGAAAACAGTATCATTAAGATGCCAAAGCTACCTACAGCAATATATGGATTATCATCAAGATAAAGTCTTAAAGAACAATGAATAACCAAAACAAATATTCTTGGTAGATTTTTTTTTGCTAGAATCCCCTCCCCACCACTGCCCCAGGCCTTGAACATGGGTCCACAGCTTTCATAGCCTGCACCTTAGCCACCTGAGCCACAGAGGGGACAAAACAATCTTGAGCAAGAAAAAAAGTTCTAAGACTCAAACTTCCTACAAAGCGATGGTAATCAACACAGCGTTGGTACTAGCATGAAGAGAGACACACATAAATCAACAGAACAGACAGAAAGCCCAGAAATAAATGCTCCCATATTTCATCAACTAATTTTGACAAGGGTGCCACACCCACTCAACTGAGAAATAACAGACTTTTCAAGAAATGGGGCTGGGACAAGTGGATAGCCACATGAAAAAGAATGAAGTTGGACCCTGAGCTTATACCACACACAAAATTATTTCAAAATGGATCCACGTCCTAAATGGAAGACCTAAAATTATAAAGCCCTCACAAGGAAATGGAGAAAAGTGTCCATGTGACATTTGAATGGGTAATGATTTCTTGCATATGATACCCATAGCATAGGCAAAAGGTAACAGAAGCAAAAACAGGTAAGTTGGAGTGTCAAAATTTTTTAACTTCATACATTAAAGGGCACTATCAACACAGTGAAAAGACAAGCAGATGGAAGAAAACATCTGAAAATAATCTATCTTACAAGGCCTTACTATCCAGGTGAGATTAAAAACTCCTACCACAACAACAAAAAAAAACCCAAGTGATTAAAAATGAGCAAAGGACTTGAATAGCTATATCCTCAAAGAAGACATTCAAATACCCAGTAATTATATAAAAAGATGCCTAGCACAACTAATCTCTAGGAAAATGTAGAGCAAAAAACCACACCCTTTTGAATAGCTATTATTATTATTTTTCAAAATCAGCAAATAACAAATGTTGGTAAGGATGTAGAGAAATTGGAACCCTTGTCCACTGACGGTGGGAATGTAAAACGGTGCAACCCCAGTGGAAAACAGCATGGCAGCTAATCACATGGCAATTCTATACTAAAAACGAAACATAGTATTTCTTACAGAATTTATATACGATCAGTCAATTTCTCTTCTGACCTATGTCCAAAAGAATGGAAAGCAGGAACTTGAACAGATACTTGTACACCCATATTCATAGCAGCTTTATTCACAATAACCAAAAGGGGGAAGAAACCCAACTGTTGACTGATAAATGAATGAAATGGATAAACAGAATGTGGTACAGACACATCACGGAAGATTATTCAGAATTAAGAAGGCTGATGCGTCTTCCCACGTGACTGAACTGTAAGGGCAGTTTGGCAAGTGAAACAGCCAACTCAGGAAGACACACATAGTGTGAGTCCACTTACGAAAGGAGCCTAGACCAGCCAAACTCATCGAGACAGACAGACAGGAAAGTGATGGTTGCCAGGGTCTGTGGGGTAGGGGAGGGGGTCAGCGTGGTCTTGTCTGAGTCTAAAATTTCAGTTTGGGGAGATGAAAAACACCCTGGGGACAGATGCACATCTGTGTGATGGTTATACAACAATGTGAATGTATTTCATGCCACTAAACTGGACACTTAACAGTTTAAATGTTAATTCATGTTAAGTATATTTTAATGCGCACCCACAATCGATCCAATTATCCTTCCCCCAATGAAGTCTACTACCATCAACTGTAACTTTTTTCTTTTTCCTTTTTTTTTTTGAGAAAGGGAAGGCAGAAGCATCTTTATTCCTTCTTTCTTTTTTTTTTTTTAATTTAGTTGTGCACACTGGTTGCTTCCCATGGGGCCAGGGGCTCAAACTCAGGGGTTTGCAGCTTGCTCCTTCGGGGATGACTGACCTAACCTGATTTAACCGCTGCTCCACTGGGGCCTGCCCAGATGCAACATTTGTCGTTACATAAATTCTTTTCTTCTCTTCAAGCTTGGGGATTTAGAATCTAGGGAGACAATATCCTTTCCTGCCCCTTCTTTCAAAGAGGGCATCTCTGGCCGAAAACCAACACCTAGTCCCTGGATCTGAGTTACTCAGTTCTGATATCGCACCCCTGTCCCAACCTCCAAAAATCAATCCCATGCACGCACAGAGAAACGGCATTAAATTTACAGGCTCCACCCCGATGTCTTATGTCACAGCAGACAGAACAGATGCAAAGCCTGCTGCCCACCTTAGGATGCAGGGGTTATGGGAAGGAGCCCCCAGGGCTGAGGATAAGCTGAGCCGCAGCAAAGTGAAGCACATAATGAGCATTCAACAAATCTTTAGGGTCTGGTGGGCTGGTGAAGAACCTGATCCCTAGTCTAGCGCTCTCCCAGTCACATTTCAAAGGAAGCATCAGCTTCTAGCTGATAGGAGGTGGCAACTGGCTATATGACAGATAAGTGAGCTCTAACTCAGTCACCAGGGCCCCAGTACTATTCTCCTGTCTCGCTGACACTGGGCTTCAACACTGTGAGATTAAATGACTTACAATGACTAAGCTAGGGACATAACAGGTACAGGGGAAGTTCATGTCTCCATTCACTCAAGAAAACTAAGCAGATCCAAGCTTCCCTGTCAATCCCCAACAATGAGTAACATGTACAGTCCAGGTCCTGGACTGCTGGGCCTAGTTCTCTGATAGGCTGCCAAGAATGAGGTAAAACAAGGGAAGGGCACAATGAAAACCCCGAATCTGAGTATGTTCTCGGGACACATACAATGGTGTCTTTACATCTAAGGAATGGGAAGCATGATACTGGAAGACTCGCTATCACCCAGTACCTCTTCTCTGCTGATGGCTGAAGGCACCTGCAAGTGATGGGTTTTGGGAGCTGTTGGGTCCTTGCTGAAGCTGAGTGAGTAAAAACAGGTATGACACATTTCTTTTTATAGAGACTCTTGCACAAAGGTTATCTGCGCCCAGGGATCAGGTTCTTCACCAGCCCACCAGACCCTAAAGATTTGTTGAATGCTCATTATGTGCCTCACTTTGCTGCGGCTCAGCTTTTCCTCAGCGCTGGGGGCTCCTTCCCATAACCCCTGCAACCTACAAAGGTTATCTGGGCCCAGCACAGCACTGTGGATGCAAGGCAGAGGTTAGGATTCAGTCCCTGTCCTCCAAGAGTTTCCAAGTCAGAAGTGGGCCAGAGAATCAGTGTCCATTGACTTGGGATTCCTGGAGGAAGTGAAAGCCAGTCAAGGACTGGAAAGACGATGAGGAGGAAAGAGAAGTGTGTTCCATGCAGATGCAAGAGAATGTGCTGAGCCACAGAGGCAGGAAAGCAGCCACAGGTCCAGGAACCGACAGAAGTTCAGAGTGGCTGGCTCGCCACTTGGGCAGACTGAAGCTGGAGCAGGAAACAGGCTAGTCACGTGTCGCCCGCATGCTAGCTTGAGTTTGAACTTCATGGGAGGTCAATGGGAAGTTGCAAAAAGGGTTTAGAAAGGGTACAGCCGATAAAACAGATGATATTTAGTAAATGGATTGAAGAGGCAAAACTGGAGGCTACCATAATCATCCCATGGAAGATGACAAGGGCTGAACAAGGCCAGAGCAGTGGAGATGGGGAGAGCGGAGCGCGTGTTAGAACGCAGTGAACTTAGAGGGGTCCGGGAGTGTGGAGCTGCCCAAGACGCAGCCTGGTGCAACCAGCCACCAAAAAAGGGGCAATTCTCTGAGACACTGAGACTCTCTGGAACCCAAGTGCTTAGCCAGTCAGTAAGAGCCTTTCTCCAGATCTGCTCTCGCCTTGCCTCTGACACTGCACAAACATCTGAATAGGAAGTATACCTGCATCAGAGAATATATACTAGACAAACCCAGATTCAAATCTCACCCCTGCCACTGAGTTCCCCATGTGCCCAAGGGCATGTCACCTGACCTCCCACAGCCTTCTTCCTCAGGAGTCCGGAGAGCCCTCAGCAAAGCTACTCAACAGGATCAAAGGCGCAGCTCAGGCCGGCAGGACTGCTGCGGTGATGGGACAACCCCAGTCCCCCCTAGTGCACGCGCTGGGGGCTCTTCCAGCATCGGAATCTGGTAAAGGAAAGCAGGCCTTTCTCGAAGGCCTTGATCTTGGAACACCTAACAAGTGCCTGTGTACTGGGATGGCCGAGGAGAAGGTAGGCGAGCATCTGCTTCCTCCTCGGCAGCACCAGCAAGGCCAGAACGCTAACACACGCTCCGTGGTAGCACAGGAAGGCAGCGACGGGGGCTCGCACTTCCCAAGCAGAATTGACGGAGTAGACAGAGCTTAGCTCCCCTGTCTCATGTCTCCACCAGATCCATTCATCTCAAGCAGCAGGCTCCATCTCCAGAGCACAGGGGGGGAAACTATTCACCCCATAAACAGTCACAGTAAGGTAAACACGTGTGGTTTACTTCTCTTCTATATGGTAGAAATACCATCTGTCAGAGAGATAAGACAGACAATAAGGACAAAGGGACAACAGAAAAAAGCTTAGTAGCAACAAGACCATGAGTAGGCCTCTACCTCTTCCGTTTCTCTCCTCACTGCAAAAACCACCAGGCAGGCTCGAGCGAGGTGAGTGGCTCTGCCTCTCTGTCGGGCTCCAGAGAAGAGGACAGAAGTGGCACTGCTCAGAGGAGCTAGGTGAAGAGCCACCAGACAGTAGTATGGAGAAGGACCAGCAGACACAACAAAGGCCCTCAGCTAACCACACAGGCAGGTCCACGCTGCGGCTCTCACCACATAGTGCAGGCAGCAAGGGGACTGGAAAATGGCCTGCCTCGGGAATGGACTGGTGGCTCCTGGGACCCATGCTGCCCTCCACCCCTCTGCTTACTCTCCCAGAAAAGCAACTGTCTGGTGAAACCAATGCAATCACGTGGAGATACGCGGGCACGCTCTGGTCAGCTTGCATTCTCTTTTTTTACTCCCTGGTTTTCCGTATCTTCTACAATTAACACCAATTACTTTGATAATCATAGAAAAACTGCTTCAAGAGTCCACTGAGGGTCACATACTTAGGAGGTTGTTGGCTCTCACCCATCAGACTCCCCTTGGATTATCCCAGGGTGATATTTCAGTGCCAAAGGGACATACAGGGGGACTTGGCTCCCTGAGCCTTGGCTAGAGGGCAGAGGCTGCAATGAAAGAGCTCACCTTTAAAATAGTAGGAAATGACTGAAATCCTGCTCAGCAGAAGCACAGCTCACATGGCACCCAGTGCACCTGAGGCACAGCCCAGAGTCCCCAGGGAGACCCTGTTGCAGGGACACAGGCTCAGCACAGCTCCAACTGACTAGAGGTTCTTCCGTGACCTGGGCAGGCCTGGTGGTGGACAGACAACAGGTCCCTAGAAACCAGGCCTTGGGACTCTCAAGGCCCAGAGAAAAGAGACCACTCCCTTGTTTAAGGTGCAGGGTATTGCAGGGAATCTCCAAATTGATCTACAGATTCATTGAATCCCTATTAAAATTTCAACAGCCTTTTTTAAAGAAGTGGAAAAGTTGATCCTCAAAATCATATGAACTTGCAAGGGATCCCAAGTAGCTAAACAATCTTGAAAAAAAGAATACAAAGTTAAAGGATTTATTCTTCCTGATTTCAGAAGGTACCACAAAACTATAGCAATCAAAACAGTGTGGTACTAGCACAAGGCAGACATACAGAACAAAGGAATGTAATTCAAAATTCACAAATAAACCCAAATATCTATGGTGTGATCAGGTCACTTTGCACAAGGATGTCAATTCCATTCAGTGGGGAAAAGAATGGTCTCTTCAACAATTAGTGCCGGGATAAGCGAATTTCCACATGCAAAAAAAAATGAAACTGAACCCTTGCTTCATACCGTGTATAAAAATTAACTCAGAATGGATCAATAATCTAAATATAAAAGCTAAAGTCATAAAGCTCTTAGTAAAAAAAAAACAATAGGGGAAAAGTTTCATGACCTTATATTCAGTAATATACTCAGATTTTTTTTAAAAAATGAAGAACAAAAGAAAAAATAAATTGGACTTCATTAAAATTAAAACTTTATGCCCAATGGACAGTATCAAGAAAGTGAGAAGATAATCTATGAAAAGGGAGAAAATATTTGCAGCTCATATATCTAATAAAGGTTTAATATCCAAAATATAAAAGAATTTCTACAACTCAGTAACAAAAAGACAATGCAATTATATAATAGGCAAAGGACTTGAAGAGTCATTTCTCTAAAGGAAATACAAAAATGCTAAGTACATGAAAAGATGTTCAAATCACTAGTCACCAGGAGCTGCAAACCGAAACCACAATGAGATCACGCTTCGCACCTAGGATGTCTATAAAGAAAGGAAGACAGGAAGGGAAGGGGATGAGGGAGGGAAGAAAGAAGGGGGAAAGGAGAGGGAGGGGTGAAAAGGGATGGGAAGAAAGGGAAGGAAACATAAGACATGTGTTGGTGAGGATGTGGAAAAATTGGAACCTTTTTGCACAATGCCAGTGGAGAGGTACAATAATACAGCTGCTGTGGAAAATAATCTAGTGATTCCTCAAAAAGTGACACACAGAATGAGCCATCCATTCCACTCAAGTGGACACCAAAAGAATTGAAAAGAGGGACTCAAACAGATACTTGTTTGCCGCGGTTCACAGCAGCACTACTCAAAATAGCCAAAGATGAAAACCCGGACGTCCATCAACAGACGGCTAAACAAAATGTGGCTTTGTACATACAAGAGAGTCAAGCTCTGACACAGGTCACAACCTAAACCCTGAAAACTGAGTGAAAAAAGCTGGATGAATATTGTATGAGTCCACTCACACAAAACATCTAGAACGGCAAATTCATAGACAGAAAGTAAGTCAGAGGTGACCAAGGGTTGGGGGGGTAGGGAATTATTGCTTAATGGGCACAGAGTTTCTGCTTGGGGTGATGGAAAAGCTTTTGGAAACAGTGGTGACAGTTGCTCAACACGATGAATGCAATTAATTCCACGGAACTGCACGCTGAAAATGACTGACACAGGCTTTTTCACGTTGTGTGCACACGCGCGTGTGTCCACAAACACTCCTATGCTCTGAAGGCCAGCATGCGCTTCACCTGGCTTTCCCGCAGGAGACAAAGCCTTGGCACAGAGCACCGTGAAAAGCTTCGGGGCCAGAAGAAAAAAGTCCCTCACTGCACACCCACAGTCGATGATAAGAGTGAAGAACTCAAACTCAGTTCTTTTTACTTTCTACTTTCTACCAGTTTGTTGGCAGAGGGGTTGGCAAGCCCATGGGTTCTTTTTTCGGGAGTGGGAGAGGCATCCTCCAAACCAAGTCCTTTAGTAAGTGTTGCATAAGACAAATGAACCCGTGACTGTGGGATCTGAACACTTTTTAAGTTAAGCTCTATCAAACTCAATGTCTGCAGACCCACAGAAGTCTGGTAGGAAGTGACAAAGAGAAGCGACAAGCTGCTCAGCCTCAGGGCTGCTGGCTTTGGGGGTTATGGAAGGTACCAGCTCCGCTGTCAATTCTCTGTGAAAGGGCCTGTCACCACTGCCACTGCCCCTTACCCCAGACCCCCGAGGAGCTACTAGAATCTCACCTGACAGTTTCATCTTGACATCTAACACCTTAGCCACAGCCCAGTAGGCTGGCAGTCTTGTTCCTATCAGAACCTGCCCCAGATAAAGAAATCAGCAGCCTCCCAACAGAGGGGACCTCTGGAACTGTGGTTACAAAACGGTCCCAGGGAGGTACTTTAGGAAAAACACCACTGACACTTAGGTCTGAAATGAAGCTAATATTTGGTGCTGGAGATTTTATTTCAGTCTCATAGGCCTGTTTAAAGTCACAGTCCATGAAGGCACGGGATACTGTGTACAAGCAGCTCCTCTGGCATCCACTCCCCCAGGCTGCCCCACTGCCAGCAAGCCACCCAGTCATGCACTGAGCCCACCTCTGGGCAGGGTCAACATTAAGAGGAGGGACATTACAGAGATGAACGGACTCAGAACCACCAAGGAAGGACAGGCCTGAAGGCACAGGGGCCAGGAGTTAGGAGGTGCTTGTGGGAAGGAAACGGTTCTGAATGTGGCTCAACTGACCCTCAAGCATCCAACACCACCAGCACCATCCAAACACCCCGAGAGCCCACAGACAGGAAGGAGCAGAAGGTCATGGGTAGCCCAGAGGTTACTCGGACACACTGACTCCTTTCCTAAAGGACTGACAGACTCTCAGTACCTTGACTCTCCAGAGCCTGCCACTTTCAAAAACTGAATATTCTATCCTTAGCCAGAGGATGTATGTAATTACTTAGCATGTCAGCTTAATGTGAGAAGGTTCCACCAGACCCCACATCCAGTAGGCTCTGCCCCTAACCTCTCCCTCTCTGGTCCTGTGTAATTAAAGAGCTGTAGCAGAGTTTACTGTGGACATGGCAAATGCTCTTACTATTCAGACATTACCCTGAATTCTCTAGTTATATGTGCTCATTCAAGAAACTGGTCTTGAGGCAGGCCCTGGTGGAATAGTGGTTAGGTCAGCCACCTCCAAATGAGCACAGTCAGGTACATCCCCAGAGCTCAGGTCCTTGGTGGAGGGAGGTGGGGAGCAACCAATGCGAACAACTAAATAAAAATAAAATGTTTCTTTTTCTCTTCCTGCCTAGTTGCATGCCTACTTGCCTTCATTCCTGCCTGTAACTTTCCTTTAAAAAAAAGAAAGAAATTGGCCTTGAGTTTGCTGGTTTGTAAGTTAGCATCTTTTAGCATAGAGTCTTATTGGAGTATCCTAGCCCACTATTAAACAGAAACTCTAAGCTCCAATGATTTTGAAAACATCAAATTCCATGTATTAAGCTCCTTTCTGCTTAAAATATCTGGAAAGGTTTGTTTTTTGCATAGACCTCTGTTGATTAAACATACATAATGGTAATAACTTGCATATCTCTGCTCCTTCTGCTATCTATTTTTAAAATGTACATTATGTCTGATGTTGAAAGACGATATACTCTTTTATATTTCAAAAAATTATAGGTAACATAAAAATATATTTTGTTAAAAAAAAAAGCAAATATAAAGAGCGATAAAACTCCTAGCATAACGGTTGTTTCTCCACCCACCCCCTCACCTCCCGCCCCAGGAAAGATGCAGACAAGAACGAAGGCAGAGGCAGGCAGGCAGGGAGAAAGAGACAGAAGTAGTACTTTATTTATTTCATTTAGTTGTTCATCTTAGTTGTTCCTGCTGGTCCCAGGATGTGAACCCAGGACTCTGGGATGTATGTGGACTGTGCCCAACTGCTATTCCGCCAGGATGCACCATTTTTTGTTTTTGGGGTTTTTTTTAAGGATGAAAACGTTAATTTTTGGCCAAAGAGAGAGAGAGGGAAGCGCCTGCTCAAAATACCTTCTCCATTAACAGTTACTATTAAAACAGAGTATTCTATAAACTAGTCCATGCCAATTTCAACACTTTGTATCATAAAACTGGGTTAGAACCAGCTCTTCTCAACAAACCTTAGCCTCTGCTTCTTTCCTCTAAGTTCAGCAACATTCTCGAGAGGAGGAGCTGAGACTGGATAAAGATGATGTGGCGTATACATACCAATGAGCACTGCTCAACTGTAACAAAAGATGAAGTCTGGCCATTGTCAACAACATGGACGGAACAAGTGGGAAGATAAGTCAGAAGGAGAAAGACAAATACTAGATGTTCTCACTCATGTGGAATATAAATAAGCAAAGCAAGTGAATAAAGAAAACAATGCGAAAACTAACGCTTGGACACGGACAACAGAACTGAGGTTACCAGAGGGGAGAAGGGGTGGGGCAGGGAGCAAAGGGCAGTGGGGGGTTCCCTGAAGTATTCAGTAGATGAAGAACTATTAGAAATGTGGGTGCTCCCTGGTAGCTCAGGTGTTAAGCCTATACCTGTGGCATAGTCCACATAAAGCCCAGGGTCAGGGGTTAAACAACTAAAATGAATAACTAAGTAAAAATTAAATGCTTCTTCCTCCTCTCACTTCCTTCCTGTGTGCCTTCATTCCTGCCTGGCTTCCTTCCTCTTTAAAAAAAAAAAAAACGAAACTTGGTGGTGGGTGTGGTGTGTTATCACATACCTGATGAAGAGTTAACCTGCATATGGAGTAGAATATAAAGAAACGGAGCAAAAGGAAAAAAAAACAAAAACAAACCTAACCCTTGGACGCTGGCAACAGAACCAAGGTTATCAGAGAGGAAGAGGGTCAGGGGATGGAAGCAGCTGGTGGCGGGGTGGACTATTGGTAATTCGGAGGGCATGATGTGCTCTCAAATATGTGATGCATAGCGAATTTACATCTAAAGATAAATTATGTTGTAAATCAAAGTTACCTCAATGAAAAATAAAAGATGAGCTGAGCCCTTGGGGGCATAATTGCCTTCAACTCTCTCCATTTCTAATAATCTAACTACCTCCAGTAGGTTTTGTCTCCAAAAATAGTAGCCTGGTGCCTTGTGCACTGAGAAATATTCTGAGGCTGTTTGGCTCCAAATATCAGTAATGTCTGCCATATAAGCTGGGGGCACCGTGGGAGCATGTGATTCTGCCACTCTTACCTGAAAGTAAACACCCCTGGACACCAAGTCATCTCAAAGGCTGAAGAGGTTGGAGAGGATGAGGGAAGAAGGGCACAGAAGACCTGCCCAGCCCCTCCCCCATGCCCCTAAGGGTTCAGAGCCTCTCTGTCTGGCCCCTTCGTGACAGAGGGACTGGGCTGTTACCCATTACCAAGCCCTCCTGCCTCATTTCTAGCAACAGTGTTATAACTTCACATTTCAACTACAACAAAATGCCAAGGATCCTGAAGCCACAAAGGCATTTCAGGTGGATTTTGACAGAATGTCAGGAGAGGCAGAGGGACATCTTTTCATTCAGATTGGTGTAATCTGCCCCTCTCCCATTGATGAATCCCTTCTTTCCAAACTGACCCATGGACAGAGACCCACTTTTAGGCCCCAGTTCCCTCTCAACAGGAGAGCATGCTGCTTGCATCGCAGAGCTGCGTCCATCCTCCTGTGCCCCGCTAATCAATGCCCTCTTCCCCTCTGAGGGCACTCTCCCTTACAAGGTGACCCATCTACAGAACCAGGGGCAAGACCTCTATCACACATTCCAGAGAACAAACATCAGTGTGGGTAGGGAGAGGTGTGAAGTCCCAGTCCTCACTCTCAGCTCACCACTGGAGGCTGGATGGTGCCATACTGTGAGCAAGAAGGTCCCAGGAAGTCCACATGTGCCCAGGGTAGGAATAAGTCCTAGACGCCTGCATGGGAATAAGTGGACCCCCGTAAACTCATCCTCTCGGCCGTGCCAGAGCTACGCCGCACTCAATAAGGCCAACAGACAAGCGGCAACACTCCAAGGCACTTCAGCGGCCAGATAATCCACATCTGCAGACACAGCACAATGTGTGACTGGGAGAGATACAGCAAAGCTCAGCATCTACCTGTGAGGCCATCAGCTCCAGGGGCCAGTCAGGGGGAAAAGGGCACAACTGCCATCTGTACCTGCCTGGAGCAAGGACAGCACCTACTTCTCAAGGCGGGGAGGACAAGGTCTCCCCCGGTTCCACAGATGAGCACCGCACTTCTCGCGAGCGCTGCACAATGCAGAGACTGGAGCGGGGGGCCCAGGGCTCGGGCTCGGTGACAGGCTCTCGAGGCTAAGCCTGGGTTCAAGTGTCTCTTCGGACAAGGAAGGTGGCACGTGGGAGCTTACCGAGCGAGGGGTCTCCAGGGAAAATAAGGGATGGTGTTGTCTTTCAGATGGAACTTGGAAAAAAAATATCAGAGAGCAGCACACACAGAGTCCTTTCATCTCCAAGAAGTCTCTGTCTTCAACTAGCCACCTCTGCAAACCACCACACTGGAGAAAAGTCAGCCAAGAGAGAAAAGACAAGTGTTGGGGGAAGACTGTATCCGGAGTCAAGGACCTAGAGCCGCTGGCCAGCACTGGACAGGACCCCCAATCAGAGCGGCCTGGCTGAGCCAAACCTGTAGAGTCTTTTCTCCTCTCTCCATTTTCAAAAGCACAGGCAGATGCAACGTCTTCATACACTCTACTGCTGTCAGGACGAAGCCAGTGTCCCTAGGTCACAGAATACAAGGTATCTCCAATGTGGCCCTTGCCTCCTCGTGCTCTGTGTCCCACGTCTTTTTAAGCACAGTTCTGCTGCCTGGCATATCTGCTTCTCACACCATTCATGGGACCCTCAGCATCTCGTCTAAGCAGCTTTCCCCAAACTCTCAGAGGAAGTCCATCTTCTGGGCCACCCTTGGGTATGACACACACCATAACCTGTCCCTGGCCCATAACACCTGTGAAGTGGGCACGGGCCTCCTCTCTAGGAGGCCTCAGGCCTGTGCTCCAGGGGCCCAGACCTGGGACTGGGACACAACAAATGGACCAGTGCATGGCTGCCGAGCAGAAGGATGTCAGCTGCAGGTGCAAGCAATGGCAGGCCAAATGTGGCCCAGGTCCCAGGAGCAGAGGAAAGCCCTCCCAGCTCCCTCCAAGGCTCTAGCCCAGGCTTGCTGCTCTTGGGTAGAGCCACCCATCACATGTCAGGAGGCTGCCGCCCCTGGGATGATGTTACAGTCTATTTTGAGGGTCATACTGGAGCATCTGTCAGCCTGGCCAGCCACACCCTCCATGTGTCATCACCAAGAGCCAGAGACACCCACAGGTCCATAAACTTCTAGGTGAGCAAACCATTTCCCTCAGGGCCCCTCCACTTCTCAGCCTCCTGGGCTTCCTAGCACGATCAGCCTGGACGGCCTTTATCTCCTGGCACCACTGGCAGGGCTCCGATGTCTCCTCACCCCATCGGACCTGCTTCTGGGGTTCCCAGCTCTGGTGACTCGGCAAAATGCAGCTGAAACCCATCAGTCTGTGCCAAGATCTTAGCTCAAATATATCCCTTCCTTCTGTAGCTTGCTCTAATATTTGGGGAGTGACCAGACACCCAGCACCCTGGTCAAGCCAGTTACCAACCAGATTCATTTTAGGTCTAACAGGTCTCACCTGCTAGGAAAATCCTACTTAGCCACTGATACTGTACCCAGGCTCTGCCTCCTCTCCCAGAAAGCCTTTCAGGCCACTCTGCTGGGGAGGTCACAGGCTCCCGAAGGTCAAGGCTGGCCAACGCTGGCTCTACCTTTGTTCTCCCTACACCTAGTCTGAACCTGGCACACAGTAGAAATAAATAAATATTCTATGAACTCTTGAAATGAAAGCTTTCTAATAAGACTAGTTTAGTGTGGTGTTCTACAAATGTCAAAGTCATTTCTGGAAAACAATGAATTGACAACTGGACTCACACTTTCTACAGAGGAGGCCAGCCTCAAATCTAAAGAAACACCAGTCTACAGACTTGGCGGGATGGTAAGTCAACTAAGCAGTCTGGAGCACACCACACTTCTCTTACCCCAATCAGCACCGAACACCTTTCAGCTCCGTCCCCTGCACATGGTGACCCCCTAAGAATCCACCAGAAATCCCTTCACTCAGCTCAGGGAAGGAATGCAGTAGGGAAAGGCGGCAGCAACAACGCCATGGACACATGCATCTGAAACCCAGTGAGGGCACCTGACAAGTTAGGCTAGTCCACTGTGTACCCTACACCCAGGGCAGGTGCCCAAGCCCTGGGGGCAGAAGGCTCACCCGCAAAACATACATCATCATCTACTCCAGTCCCAGCAGAGGTGCCATGAGGATCAAACTGGATAACACAGGAAAACTTCACGAGTTAACACCTGGGTCATGGACCAAACCTGAGTCAGAAACACACCTATAACATCAACAGGAAATAGGAAACAAGCTGATCGATGTCTACCTTATAATTTCCCTTCGCCTCCTCAAACCACACCTGGTCCCTAACAACATCTGGCTACATAATAGCCAGAAGAAGGCTTTTAGATTTTCTATAAAGAAGCTGCGAGGAATATTCATGCTCTTACCACCTGACAGAGGTCAATAGAAAACAGGCCATCACAGGCATACATGACCGGGATGTTTTTAAAACTGAAGTTTCCAGGTCAGCTTAACGCCTGTATTTGCCACATGTGAAAATGCTGGGAATAGAAGCTGGAAGAAGATGCCCAGCTTTCTTTAGACTTGCAGGCAACACCTACAGTAAGACAATCTAACAAGATAGAGGGCCTTTTCCAGCAAGATCCACTTACAACTGAAATGTTAAAAGCACCGAAAGAATCCAGATCTCCATGTCTAAACATTCCCCTTCTGAAGAGTTGTTTTCTCCTCTCACTAGCTCAGCTATTATCTATGATAAGGACTACAGAGAAAACATTTTCTTCCCTACAAGTTTTAAAAATGCCCTTCCATTGATCTGGCAGTACAAGATTACAGCACGGACATTTAAATTGACATTGCAACTATTTTTGTATTGTTTGTTTCATTTTTAAAGGACAGTCTCATTCACACTAGTTTAAATACCTTAAATACATGTGCTTTTATCAGATGGTGGAAAGCAAAATGGAAGCATTAAAGACCTCCAATTATCTAAGTTTCCTGTCTGGAAATGCACAGATGGGATGAAAATGAAAGATACAATAGATTGCCGTGATCAGAAATTCAGAGTCATAGAATCCGGGGGTTTGAGGCAGCTTACATGCTGGTCTATTTCTCCACAGTGCAGATGAAGAGACTGAAGCCCCATGAAGTACCCACAACCACCCAGGCAGGGATGTTACATCACTAAGGAAGCAGGGAAAGCTCCTACTCTGACAGGCACTATGCAGGTCACAGAAGGGAATAGCCCTTAGAAGGGAGAACGCATTCTGAATGCTCAAGCACACACACTCAGGGGTGGCACGAAGGTCACTGGTGGGGCTGGCAAACTTCCCACACCAGACCTAATGCCTGATGAAGAAAGCTTTTCCAAGACAGTTGCAAATCATGTTATTTCCTAATTTAAACACCTGCCTTGTGACAATCACCAGGAAAAAAAAGGGAGAACGGGAGAAGGAAAAAGAAAAATGAAAAATCTCCCAGCTGACATCCTGTGTCTGCTGAGATCACTCAAAAATAGGGAGCCTCCCTAATGCTGACTTTAATGAGCCTAAAGCTGGTCCAACTGGTGTTCAAGTTCCTGGACTGAAAAACAAGTTTATGAGCAACAAGGTCACCTGATTCTGACCATGTGCACGCTGTTTACCCTGAGATGACAGGCCAATGGCTGCCATGGCTTTGATGAATGCTGTAAAGACTCTACTATGCCTTTGAAGTCTACTGGGGCCTCCACATGACTACATGTCATAAAAAAAGAACTCTGAATGCCGTAAGATTGTGAAAGGAGGGAAGTCACAAATACCACAAGCCAGTGGGGGAAACCTCATTCTGGACCTTCACTGTTAATGTAAACTTGTTACTTATTTCCCTGACCTATGAGGTACCTCATTATATCATCACTAGAGGAAAGTACCTTCCTCTACTCCCAGTGAACCTACTTGCCATGAAGGGCTGCTGTGCAGACCAGGCCATACCCATAGTCAGATAACAGAGACAGTCCATCATTCAATCCAGTGGCTCAACGGCTCACATCAGTGTCAGTCAGAAGATTTCGAATTCTGACGACTGGGAATTGCTTGGTATTGGAGAAAAAAAAGTAGTAAGGAGGGACTTACCCATCTCTTCCTTTGCTGACAATCTTCACTTCAAAGTAATATATGCCACAGGCAGCCGGTATGGGGTGGGTGGCACGCACTGAGGCCGCATCTTTGTGATTTTTGCCATGACCTAATAGGAGAGGGCAAGAGAAAAATATTAGCAGAAATAATACCAATGAAAGCTTCACTCTGCTCTATTGAAGATGCCACCTCTCCATGACAGAAGTTCTTAAGAGTCTATGGAATCAACAGCTGAGCAAACATATAAACCTCCCAGTTTTGGCTCACTTCTTCCTAAGAATAGCAGCCCTTCCTGAGACATGGTCTTGCACACAAACCAAACGGGTGTAGGCAGTGTGGGTGCACATGAGAGATTTACAAGCACTACTGGCGATCTCTTCAGAATATAGGCAGCCCACCTGGGAGACCAAAGTAGAAGGATGTAGCCCCTCAAACTTCAGTACACTAACTCATGCCCAGTCTGGATGTCTGGCACATGCCCAAGCCCATGGGCCTCTGGCTAATGGAGGCAATATGCCCACCCTTTCCTCGGACACTCTCAAAGCTAAGCAGTGGTGAAGAGCTCAGTTGAAGTCGGAGTTATCCCAGGACAAGCAGGAAGGCCCTCGGGTGAAAGGTTCATCCCAGCACTGGGTTTGGGCACCTGTTGCAGTTCTCTTAACATCGGGTGTCTCAGGGCACAGGTGACTAGGCAATCAGTCTGTGGCCTGATCAGCCCCAACACCCTGGACACCCCGCAGGGTCTAAGGCCTAACCGTGAGCACCTAGGTCAGAGAAGGAAGGTGATGGGGCAAACGCCTGCACAGGACAATCACCCGGCAGTCGCTATGGCCTTCCCACCCGCCACACGACCAAAGAGGCCCATACCTTTGTAGTGGACGCGGAGGTTACCCTGGGAGAGGCCGATGTAGTTATACTTGTCCTTGGGGCTCCAGGAGCGCGGCAGCGGCGTCTCGTGCTGGTTGACCGCCGGGTACAGGCGCTGCAGGCGCCGGTTCAGCTCCTGTTCCCCCGGGGACGGTAACCCGGCCCCAGAACCCCCGCCGGAGGCGTCTCCAGCCTGCGGGCTCCCAGCTCCCGGGTCCGCCGTCGCCGCCGCCATCTTGGAGGGAGCTGCTATTGTGTCACTGGGGGCGGGGAGGAGCGAGACCAGATCCGCCCCGCTCAGCCAATGGCCCGCGAGCCAACCCGGGCCGCAGGGAAACCGAGTCCGAGCCCCGCACCTCGCTTTGGACACCGCCACACTCGCCACATTTCGGACTCCATATCCCACAATGCAGAGCTGCCTAGAGGCGGACCAAATGGGGCGCTCAGGGACTTCGGGAGATGTAGTGCAAAGCCCTCAGCTTGTCGACTTGTCAGCGGAGACTTTGGGACTCTGAAAACTACATTTCCCGGGGGCAATGCGGCTCCGGCCTCTCAGTGAACCGCCCTCCCCCATGGGCTCTGTTTATCCCTCCAGCCTCCGTTCTGGCCGCCAGGGTCAACTCCGCTGTAGTGACTGATTCTGAGGGGCTCCCGCACCTGGAGCCGAGTCCACCTTTACTAACTCGGCCTTCCTCCCCTCCCGCGGGCGCCGTTCGGGGGCGCGGCGTGGCCTAACCCCGCCCCCGCCGCTGGGCTGCTGGGGCCTGGTCGCCATGGCGACGGGCTGTACACTACAACTTCCCTGGCGGCGGGTGCGGGCTACCCGGCTGTAGCAGCTTTATGGCCGCCTCGAAGCCAAAGCCGCGGCGCCCCAGCTTGGGGACTACTCCGAGGTAGGCGCTGGTCGGGCTGAGGGCGAAGAGGAGGGCTTGAGTATTGCCAGAAAGAGATATAGTACCTGATCCTGACCTCTGCACCTCTTGCCTCTGTCCATTAGCCTGGGGTTCCAGCCCCACATATATGTGGTGCGGAAACAGGATCGAGCTTGTCAGCCCAGCGAGTACGTTAAGTGCTAGCAAAAGGACAAGCACACCTTTATCATTAGTAACAGCTGGCTTGCTTGTAGTGAATATATATGTGTATTTGTATGTATCAAGTGCTTTATATGCCACATTTAATCCTCACGACAGCACTAAGAAGTAGTTACATCACCATTTTACAAATGAAGAAATAGACGTCAGGAGAGGTCATGTGCTTTACACACGTTTCTAAGTAGTGGCACTAAGATTTGAATCTGTGACACTCCTAAACCTGAGCTCTTAACCACCAGGATAAACTGCATCTTCACCCACTGATCTATGACAAAGATGCTTGTGGGATTACTAGTTGACTCCAAGCAACACAGGCACATCCCAACAACCTCAGGCTAGCTCCTGCCAGCATCCGGGTGCAGCTTTGGGGCACTTCAAAATATGACAGCATGCTCTGTTGTCAAGGAAAGCCACAAAATATACGAATTAAAACAAAAATGTTGGCTAAATACCTTTCTAGCTTTGAGACCTCAAAGAAGGCTCTTAAAGTTATGGACCTCAGCTTCTATATCTCAGATGTGGAGATAATAAAGCCTACCTCATAAGCATTGTTGGGAATATTTAGGTAAAGTTCTCGTCGCAGCTCTTCTATAAAACAGGCATTCAGTAAGTTTAATGAATGAAGTTTCCCCATTATAGTCATTCCCAGCGCAAAAACAAAACATGATCTCCCCTAAACTCTTATCCTTCAGGGTCTGCTGCCATAAGAGAGAAAACTTACAAACATCAGGAAATGAAATACCAGTTTGATTCTTTTATCCAGAGCTAAAATGAATCTACCAGAATCAAGCCCCATACTTGAGAAAGGGCATTATATGGTGCAGAAATGACTTAGGAAACTACAGTTATTTTTGAAAGGGACATAAAAGAGACTTTAACAAGGAAGTATATGGTGCACCTGGTGGAGTAGTGGTTGGGTCTGCTGTTTCTGGTCAAGAACACAATCCACATACATCCCAGGGACCCAGGTTCACATCCTGGGGTGGGAAGAGCAACCAATATGTAGAACTAAATAAAAGCAAATGGGGTGATTCTTCCTCCTTTCTTTCTTCTTCCTGCCTGCCTGCCTCTGCTCTCCTTCATTTGTACCTGCACATTTCCTTAAAGGAAAAAAAAAAAGAAAGCAAGAAAAGAAAAAGGAAGTATAAGCATGCCCTGGTGGCTCGGGAGTTAAGTCTGTACCTGAACACAGTCTACATACAGCCCAAGGACACAGGATCTCTCTATAGGGGGGAGGGGGGCAGGGGGACAACTAAAATAAACAACTAAATAAATAAATAAAATACTTCTTCCTCTTGCTTCCTTCCTACCTGCCTTCATTCCTGCCTGCCTTCTTTAAAAAAAAAAAAAAAATTAGTAGAAGACGGAAGGAGGCATAATGTTCATTGTTGAGGCTGAATTTGGTGGCAGTTTAAAACATCATTCCTATCCATATTCTTCATTCACCAAGAAGTGGTGAATTACTTTGGGCCAAGATCTGTTTCCCTTAAAGATACAGTGTTGCCATTTTTCTCCAGTTCCCTTTAGGATGAGGGATAAGCCAGACCTTAGCACTGTAGATGTCAGTAGGAGTCTCTAAGAGGACCCCTGGAATTGTACGTCTCCCTGGGAGTGGTTTCTCCTCCACCTTGGCTCTCTCCTTTCACCCTCACATCCCCAGCACAGTAGCTTGGTAACTAGAACTCAGCAGCTTGAGTTCACTCAACACCAGGACATCTTCCTGATAAACTCACTGATTATCTTCAGTTAACTGAGTTATATGCATAAATATAAATATCAGATTCCCACTCCCCTTTAAGGGCTGGTATAAAATATTAAATATAATACTAAAGAAGTATCCTGAGACCTCTGGATATGTGTATAGGCTCTAATGATTATTTATTATTTTATTTATTATTATTATTATTATTATTATTATTATTATTATTATTATTATTATTCACAAGTCTGTTTTTTACTATTGTCTCCTGTGACATTCAAAGCTAACATTTGGGCATACCCCTGTGGCTCAGTGGCTAAGATTCAGGCCATGTAAAACCCAGGGACCTGGATTCATGACCCGGGGCTGGGGGAAGGGAAAAATGTTTTTAAACCCACACAGCTTACATCTGTTATCTATCGAACTTTTCCACTCAGTACCTCCTCGGAATTTGTGGCATTCCCCCATAGTTTTCTTGATTACCTTGTCTTTTGTGGTAGTTTCTGCAGATACAAGAATGAAATTGGGAAAACTGGTCTTGACGGGAAGGTATTGCTTTTCCTTCGGGCTGAGAGCAGGCGGGTGGATTTGCAGTACCCTGAACATCATGAACATCTGGGTAGAAACCCTTCCTTTTCCACATTGGCAACTTAGCCCATATATTTTGCTCACACTCATCCAATGGACAGATGACAGAAGACTGGATTGTGGGGTGTCTCTGCTCCATAGAGTAGAACAGGAGTCCTGCAGGGCAGTTTCTCAATCGGGTTCATAAGATAGCTCTCAACTTCTCTGGAATTCGGGACGTTTTAGTACCACTTTTTATGGGCAAAAACACTGAGGTTCAGGGAGGTTAAAAAACACATTCAAGGTCACCATCTAGCAAAGGGAACAAAGGCACAAGTCTTTGTGGCAGCATAAATCACTCATGCCCACCTCACTACAGATGGCTGGAATCACCTCTTGCCTTTGTTCCACCTGGACCTGCATGCCCGTGTGCAGCCCTCCTCGTTGACCCCCAGATGCCTTCTCAGTTTGAGTAAGCATGGCTCTCACAAGAAGCTAAGGCATTAAGAGCCTCCTTCGGAGCCCTTTTTCTCCCATCCCACTGCCATGGTAACATCTGTGCATCTTACAATGCACAGGCTATTTTTGCACATTCCTTTTGCGATTTTTTTCCAAGGAAATATGCAGGCAGGTATGGAGGTGGGTAGGCACACAAGCAGGAAGAGAGAGGAGAAGCATTTCATGTGTTTTTATTTGGTTGTTCATTCTTCTGTTAGCTGCCATCTACTCCATGGGCCTGGAGCTGGGCTTTTGCTTTCTTTTAAATGGCGATGCCATTCTCAACCACTAGGTGGGGATGTTCCCCCCCATTCATCTTGGTTGTCTCAGCACGGGCAGGAGAACCGAGGCCCTTTGAATATATGTGGACCATACTGGGTCAGAGGCCGCAAACCCAACCACTATTCTTGAGTGTGATCAAATGACTATCACAAGGGAGGTCTTGTTGGAAACCCAGAAGTCAACCCCCAGGTCCTATTAGCCAGTAAGTGAAAGATCTAGACTCCCACTCACTTGACCCTAGGAACGCAGCCCCTAAGCTTCTTATCCTATAGTATCGCCTTTGATATCACCCCCCGCCCCCACAGTGTGCCAGTAACTTACATGAAACTGTCATTGCCGTCACAGCTAAAGACGGAATGGAAGTATAGGCCCCCAAGTTTCCCTGGGATCATGGTGAGGGGGCTCGCCACTGCAGGTGTTAGTGAGCCTCTGGTCATGAGAAGGTTCCTGGGAACAGAGGGAAATGGTTTGGGCCCAGGACGAGAAGCTTGTCAGCTATGTCTCTGGGAACCTAGGTGCAGAGCTGGGAAGACCCTGATCCTGGCTTGCAGTGCAGAGGCAGCCGTTCTTGTGGGCCTGGGAAGAGCGGCAGGGCTTTTCTCACTCAGGGCTCTATCACCCACCACCGTCTTTCCCTTCTCTGTGCAGAACATACTGGCAGCCTCCAGTAGTGACCATAGAGGAGCCCTTCCTTCCAGAAACCAAGACTGTCCAGAAGCGCAAGTTCTCTCAGAAACTGAAGGCACTGGTTAGTGGGGAAGTCCACTGGCGCCTGAAATGTCAGCCCCCAGGCCCTATGTGCCTCTCCCTCTGCCACCCCAAAGCACCACCCACCTGAAACATCCCCCCAAGAACTGCCTCTCCCAGTCAGGAGCGTGGCTCACAGGAGCCAGGCCCACCAGGCTCCGGGGAGGGGTGTGGACACTGGCTGCACCTCCTCTGAAAAGCCTTCTCAGACCCCTGGCAGACGGACATAGAAATTCAGACAGAAAGGCCCACAGCATTTTGGACCATTTCTTTCTCCAGCCTGCCACATGCCGTGCACTGCGCTGTGCTAGGATGGTCACATCAGAAAGCCAATGTCCTTCAGGGTCCTTCAGGGTCCTTGAGAGTTTTTATCTAAAAATGAATGTTGTCTTCTTGAAGATTCTTGAATTTATGTTGGTCTGATCAGAGGATTGTTATTTAATCATCAAAGAGCCATCGTCCAAATATTACAGATGGAAAACACATTTGAGTACACCTGTCATTCCAGTCGACAGTGGAGCACTGCGGGCTCTGTGGTTGGTATTTTTCTTTGTGTGAGTGTGTCCCCTATGGAAGGTGTGGGGACACATGGCACACACACATTGTGAGGCTGGGGACACCCTGACTCTAGAGAGTGAAGAGGGGGCAGTGTGGATTTTTGTGGACTCCAAGTGCAGCCATGGCCCCCTCTCCCGCTTCTCCTGGGCTGCCAGCTGTTCATTGGACCTAGAAATGGATTGTCTCTTGCTTTCTTTTGCATGACAATGGCGACGGTATTCTGAGCCAGGAGGGGGCGATGTTTCCTCCCGTTGTCCGCCCCACACCACACCCTTATTTTCACCTGCAGGGGGAAGCAGAGAGCTTGGGGAACGCCTCTTTCCAGCCATCCGCTGATGGAGGCCTTCCCCAATGCTGATAACCAGGCCAAGAAGCCGCACACAGGGAGAATCAACTGACATGCAGACATCTGAAAGTATGAAAAAACTATCATTAACCCACCAGGGCTAGGTGCTTCTTTGACAATATCCCAAGTGTCTTCCAAAGTTACTTTGTGTTTGTATAGAAAAATCACATCAGTTTTGATAATTTTTTCAAAAAAAAAGATTTCCGATTTGGTTTTTTAAACAGACTTCTTCCATTTTCCCAGTTTGTCTATTTATACTTTAGTTAAAAATAGTTATTATTGATAGTTCATTTCCTTTTCGAGCAACAAGAGAACTAAAGCTTTCTTTCCTAATAAGAAAAGGATTTTGAGCAATTAAATACCTTATGAGTACTTCTCTGACCATGTACCAAACATTTTGAACATGTTGATTTTTGTTTAAAGGAAAGGTGCAGATAGGAATGAAGGTGAGCAAGCAGGCAGACAGGCAGAAAGAGAGGAGAGGAGGAAGAAGCTTTTTTTTTTTTTTTAATTTCCATTTTAACTGTTTACACTGGTTGTTTCCCTCCGGATCTAGGGTTATGTGGCCTGTGTCCTTTGGAGGCGGTTGACCTAACCTCTACTCCACCAGAGCATGCCCTAAACATGTGATCTTAACATTATTTGATACAGAGAAGGTAGGGGGTTGTTTAAGAAATAAATGGACCAAGAAAAATATGAATTTTTGAAATTTCTAAATGGTTAAATGAGTGTGCCGTGGCAACCTAGTGGTTAAGTCTGCCAGGTGCAATCCATATGCATCCCAGGGACCCAGTTTTGCTCCTAAGGCTGGAGAATGACCAAGATGTACAACTAAAATAAAAATGGGTGAAGGTGCTTCTTCCTCTTCTTTTCCTGCCTGATTGCCTGCCTTTGTTCCTGCCTGTGCCTTCCCCTTTGAAAACAATGAAAATAAAATCATTGTTTTAAATGGCTGTTTTAAAGGTAGCACAGCCTGGGCCTTATTTGAAGCATTTGGCTGGAGTCACAGACTTAATTCCTGAGCCACCAACATGTGACTGCTTTGTATTTTCTACACATATTTAGGGAAAGAATGAATGATCCCAAGACTGAGATAAAACACGGGTAGAACTAACAGAATACAAAACGAGCCCCAGCAGACAGTGGCGTGCTCCACACTCAGAGTCATGTCAGTGACCATTGTGCTGGAAGGGTTCCTAGAACTTGGCATCATAGAGCCTGCACGGTGGACCTGGCCTCTTCATCTCAGAGAATGTGGAGGCTGGGGCTTTAATATCAAATAATTCCATTTTCTTTTTTTTTTTTTTTTTTTAAGGAAAGGTACAGGCAGGAATGAAGGTGAGTAGGCAAGTTGGCAGGAAGAGGGAGGAGGAAGAAGCATTTTTGTTTTATTTTATTTAGTTGTTCACACTGGTTGCTTTTCCCCCCCTGGACCTGGGACTGGAGTATGCGGTCTGTGATTCTTCGGAGGTGATTAACCTAACCGCTGCTCCACCAGGGTGTGCCTCCATTTTCTTTGAAATTTTAAAGCCCTTTAAACACATTGTAGACAATTTTGAAAAATGTACAACTACAGGAAAATAAACACTCATGGGCCTATCATTGGAGAATAATAACTGCTGATAACTCTGGGTCATTTCCTCCATTTTTTCTGGTCTTTCATTTCAGTTGGTCATGCTTCTTCCCTGGTTTCAGGCTTTACTTAACCCTAAGAGCTATAATATTTCCACATTAAGCCTCTTCATAAATATTTCATGGCTGTACAACAATCTTCTACTTTCAGATACTTAGTTTTCTAATTCTTTCAGTCATAAGTAAGGCTCTGAACACTCCCCTTTTGCGTGAAGAAGCTGCCTCCTCCTGGTCGCCCTCCGCACTGGCTGCTGCAGGCCTCAGTCTCTGCTGGCCTGACATGCTCTCCTTGGGCCTCCGCTGTATTCGTAGCTCTTCCACATTCCTGCAGCCTCCCTGAGGGGCTGGCACTAACCAGGTGGTCTGTGTCAACCCCCTCTCTAGAGTGACCTCAAGTCCTCTCATGCACTCATTCGAGCTTTACTGAATATCACTGCACCTGCACCTCCTCCTCCAAGATGACCAGGCTGCCCCGCTCCCCTCCAGTCAGGACCCCTTGCTCTCCTGGAACCTGTATTTGCTTCAGTCACTACTTGTTGACTTGTGATTATTGGTTCACTTGTCACCATCAGACTCTCAGTTTCCTTCATGTCTCTAGAACCCAGAAGGGACTGGCATGTACTGTGGACCTAGAAATAAGAAATGTGTGATGAGCAAGTGAATGTCAGAACGGATGAACTCTAGAAATGGGCTTTACTGAATCAGAGGGTCCCTTTTTTCCTTTTATGTTTTGAGTATTTCATGAAAATATTAAAAAAACAAACCCCCCACACTGTTTTATGACTATTGTCTCTACATCCTACCCCTACTCAAGGTTCAAAATGAACCTCCCCTGCCTCCAGGGGGTGCAGTCTGGTCTCCTCTCAGGGTCCAGAGCTCACGCTGCTGCATCTCTGCAGTCCTGTCTGTGTCAGTCCAGGCCTGAGGCTGGGCCTGCTCAACTCCATTTCACCTCTGTAGCTGAATGTGATGTTGGGTCAGGGACAGATCCCTGTCAGCTCTCCTATCTGTTCTGTAGCAGGAGAATTCAATACTGACACACCTACAGAAGAGAAGAACAGCTCACGTTTACCGAGTTCCTAGGAGGTGCCCAAGTCTGCATAAACCATGCTTTGAGCTTTCTCATTGCAGCCGCATATCAATATGTACAATGGGCACTACCACCCCCATTTTACAGATGCAGAGACTGAGGCTCAGTGAAGTTAAACCTGTGGTCACACAGCTAACAAGGGAAATCTAGAATGTAATGCAAGCCCTCTGTAACTCTAAGCCCCACAGTCTTAGTTATAAACCACATTAAGACATATAAAAACAATCAGGAGTGAAGAGGGAGGATAGAGAGGAGCCTCCGGAACAGGAGCTATGTTGCTATGGAAACCTGTCCCTTTCTGCAGCCCTGTGAGTTCTCCATTGGTGGCCACCTGTCTCCAAGGCCCACATACGCCAGTGGCCAGACCATTCTGCATAACCAGAAGCCATGTTCAGTGGAATACCGGAAGCGCACAGGGTAAGCTGATGTTGGCCCAAGGCAGGGCAGGCTGGTACAGACCTAGCCTTGGGCCTGAAGGAGGTGCAGGGGCATGCGCTGCCCCAGACCCTGGGTGAAAGGTCCCTGTGGGGTGCATCTCAGCCCACTGTCCCCTGTAGTAGCTGGCAGCATCCATCCCTGGGCACTGCCAAGCCGAGGTACCTGGAGCAGCTGGAGAATTACCTACGCAAGGAGCTCCTCCTGCTGGACCTGGGCACAGATTCTGCCCAGGAGCTGAGGCTGCAGGTCAGAGCCAGGGGATACCTGTGGGGAGGGCGAGCCATGGGAGGAAACTATTCACTAGGCCTGGGCGCCTGAGATGTTCTGGAGAGACCTGCCTCTCCCAGCTCTTTTGGGGGTCCCCTTCCCAGTAGGAAAAAAAGGTTCAAAGGCAAAGTTGGTGAGCAGGTTAAGGCTGCCAGCATGGAAGCAAAACTCTCCTGAGGCCTGAGTTTCCTCACTTGATGCAGGTGAGCTGGCTGCTGTCCCCAGCGCTGTCAGCCCCATGCGCAGTGGCCCACCGTGGGCAGGTACAGTGGTGAGGGGAACCTGTATGCTGGCGGTTGGGCAGGAAGGGCTCATCCTGTGTACCCCAGCCCGGTGAGAACACCTACAAGCTTGAGCAACTAGCCCAGCTGCACAGAGAAATCTAGATGCAGCTAGACTCTAGTCCACATCAGGGAGGAATCACCAAACCCCTAACTTCTGACCTCGTCATGGACAGAAGCATTTGCCGAGCACCACCTGTGTGTCAGACCAGCTGAAGTCGTCTCGCTGACATGGAGTGGAGCAGGGAAGTCGTATAGCTGTGAGGTAGTGAGGCTGGGCCTCAGATCAGGGCTGGTTCTGAGCTCATTCCAGTGCTCTGTGCAGCCTCCCAACCTTCCCGTGTGTCCTTGTAGGACAGGAAATCATACCTCAACTTGGAGGTCACAATGCAAGGCAAGAGCCTTCGATCTCCTGCTCCCACAGGACTGGGCTGCCAGTGAGAGGCCAGCTGAGGCACAGTGCATGGCAGAGGCTGACTGACTAAAAGTCGAGGGGCTTGGGGTCTGCTAGTGGTGGGGGCCTTGATCCAGGCGACTCCAAGGAAGCACTACAAGAGGCCACCAGAGAGCAGTTGACAGGGACAAAGTTGCTCCCAGCTCCAGGCCACTGAGACCAGTGGTACCTGTGGCATTTATCTGAATATGGGTCACCTGGTAGCTTCACACTGAAAGACTTCTAAGCCAATCAAAGAAAAACTCAGGTCCCCCTGAGGGTTGCCAAGAGGTGACGGGTTCCCTTTTCTTGCCAGCCTTACAGAGAGATTTTTGACTTCTTCATAGAGGACTTCAGGACATACAAGCCACTGCTGTCCTCCATCAAGAGCGCGTATGAAATGATGCTGGGTGAGATGCCAGCCGCCCCTCCTGGGCCCAGGCTGAAGGGGTAGACTCCACTCTGACCTTCTGGGACTCTGCCGCGGAGGGGCAGCCAGTAACAGGACCTTGAGGTCACTTAACGCTGTCCTGGACAGGACAGCCCAGGATACCTGGAGTTTGCAAGGGACCTAGCTATTCATTATGACCTTAGGCTAAATGTCTCCTGGCTGTTCTTCATGGTCTCAAAGGGACTCTCCCACCCGCCCCTGCCTAGCCTACCAGAGGGAGCAGATTCAGGCTCTGGAGCCCCTGAAGGCCAAGCTTGTGACTGTGAATGAGGACTGCAATGAGAGGATCCTGGCCATGTGGTCTGAGTTGAAATCTGAAATCTCCATGCTGAAGAAAGAGAAGATGAAGCTATTAAAACTCATTGACAAAAAGAATGAGGAGAAGATCTCACTGCAGAGCGAGGTGAAGGGGAACAGCGTGGTGACAGACTCCCTGAATTCTTCCAGCCGCCACCTCAGGAGTGGCCTGAGGCCTTGGGCACTGAGGGACTCCTAGCTTCCTCCATCCTTCTGCCTGGCTGCTAAACCACTGCCTCCCCCAGAGCCCCTGCTGCCTCGACATTCTGCCCCCCTCTGGCTCTCAGCACTGCCTCTGAGTGCCAGTCTTGACTGGCCTGCTCCTTGACTGCCAGTCTTCCTCCAGAGGAGGTGGCACTGGAGTCCTCAGGAATGCCCACTCCTCCCTCCTACACCATCTGTCCCCAGGCTCTGTTAGGGCCACTCCACACCCATCCCATCCTGGGGTGACGAGCTGCATACAGGAGTCCAGAGCAGCCTGACCACAGCCACCTCGCCAACAGGTGACCAAACTGAGGAAGAACCTGGCTGAAGAGCACCTGCACTATCTCAGCGAGCGGGACGCCCGCAAGATCCTCATCGCAGACCTGAATGAGCTTCGGTACCAACGGGAGGACATGTCACTGGCCCAGTCCCCAGGTAAGCCCAGGAGGAGACTTTCTCTCCTCAGGTGGCACTGGTCTAGCTTTCACCCCTCCATTCATTCAACTCCCCTAATGCCTGCTCCTTCCATGCCTCTTCACAATGGGATGTGTCCATGCTGCCACCGGGGAGGGGCTGAGTCTCCCGAGCCCACTGAGAACCACAGAATCATTGTTTAAGTGGGAAACAACGGCTGGCAGCCGAGACCCCCGAGGGCAGGCCAGGCTAGTTCTTCACACCCCGGGCTTCTCCATTTAAGCCTAAAACCCCAGGATAGTAGTGCTATGGGGAGGACCTAGGGGTTCCCAAACAGGGAGAGCAGAGGATGACCTAGACACGCCCGGAGGGACACGCTAACAGTGCCCTGTAGGCTACAGGCCCCAGAGTCGGGGTGACATGAACTGGTGGGTCTGCTGACAGGTGTCTGGGGGGAGGACCCCGTGAAGTTAACACTGGCTCTGAAGATGACCCGGCAAGACCTAACTCGCACACAGATGGAACTCAACACCATGAAAGCCAACTTTGGAGATGTGGTGCCCAGGAGGGACTTTGAGATGCAGGAGAAGACCAACAAGGACCTGCAGGAGCAGGTGCCGCTGGGCAGGCCGGGCAGGGTAGGGTCACACAGGGAGGAGACTGAGGCCAATCAGCTTGCCCACAGCTGGACAGCCTGCGGGCTGACTATGAAGAGGTGTGCAAGGAGCATGAACTCCTGCTGCAGCTGCACACGAGCACGCTGAAGGAGAGGGACCACTTTTACTCCGAGCTGCAGGAGATCCAGCGCACCTCCACGCCACGGCCCGACTGGACCAAGTGCGAAGGTAGTCATGGCGGCGGGGCCCCAGGGGCCGCTCGCGTGTGTGCTCTGCGCTCCAGCTCCTCTCTCCATCTGCAGACGTGGTGGCGGGGGGCCGCGAGCGCTGGTATATGCTGGCTGAGGGCAAGAACAGCGACCAGCTGGTGGATGTGCTCCTGGAGGAGATTGGCGAGGGCCTGCTCCGGGAGAAAGACTTCTTCTTGGGTCTGGTAGGGGAGTCCCTGCACCTGGGGGGCTTGAGACTAGAGTCAGAACAGCCTTGCTTCTGAGAAGACTGGAGCTTCTGGGGCAGCCATCTTTCTTACTTGAGGGCAGGGCCCACATGGGCCCAGAGGTGAGCTGGCACATTCCCTCGCAGGGCTATGGGGAAAGCATCCCCCCTTTCCTGCAGTTCGATGGCACGGTGGAGAACAAGAAGCCGACCAAGAGGGAGGTGGTAAACCTCCTGAAGGATGCCTGGAAGGAACGTCTTGCTGAGGAGCAGGTCTGATCTTGCCAGGCGTTTTGGTTGGAGGTATTAGGGAGCAGAGAGGAGGGCCAACCAACCAGGGGGCGGGCAGGCAGAGCAGTCTTTCCCTCATCCTACAGAAAGAGAACTTCCCTGATTTCTTCTTCAATTTCCTGGAACGTCGCTTTGGACCTGGTGATACCATGGCCTGGGCTTACACTGTTTTTGAATATATCAAGCTTTTCCGCTCCAATGAAGTCATGAGTCAGTTCTATGCAGTCTTGATGGGAAAGGTGAGCTTGGACCTGGCCCTCCACCCTTTTCCCCAGTATAGGCCAGCTCTGTCCCCACCAATCCGGGAAGCAGCACATTAGTGAATGCTTCCTTCCCTGCAGAACAGAGAGAGTGTGTACTTCAAGCATAGGGAGACAATGGCACAGCTGCTGAAGGAGATGACAAATACTGACAGTCAAAACGAGGGGCTGCTAACCATGGAGCAGTTCAGGTGAGAGGCCAATCCGGCCAACTCCAAACTCCTGACCAATGTTTCTTTAGGCCAGAGGGCAGGGGCAAGGGGAGCCTGGTGGAAGGGCACAGCCTCAATATGAGCTGCCTCTCTGAGCACTAGTGGGGTTGGCAGAGGGGTGCCCTTGTATCTTCCCACAGCACTGTGCTCAGGAGCACCTTCCCCCTTAAGAAGGATGAGAAAATTCAGGAGCTGATGGAGGCAGGAGGCTGGAATCCCGACAGCAGTAACACAGATTTGCTCAAGTACCGCTCGTTGTTTTCGGAGGTGTGTGTGCGTGCCCAGCAGCCTGCCCACCCTATGCTAGCCCCTGCTGGGCCTCAGCCAATGTTCCCTCACCCTACCTCTGGCTCCTCCCAGGACGAGGAGGGACAGAGCATGCCTTTTGTACAAAAGCTGTGGGAACAGTACATGGATGAAAAGGAAGAGTATTTACAGGAGATTAAGCAGGAGCTGGGCCTGGAACTGTGAGTCACCCAAGGACCTTCAAGCCCACTGAGCCATAGGGGAGTCCTGTAGGCTGGGCTACAGGGTGGCACCTCAAGCTCCTGGGTCTCCCCATGCACTGCTGGGCACTATAGATGGCTCAAGCCGGGTAGAAGGCATCTTGGGTATGAGGTGCAAAGAGGAGGGGTCAACGCCTGTCTTCCCTTTCTGTTGTGGGACAGCCACGAGTCAGTGACACTTCCCAAGCTCCGTGAGGCCCTAAAGAACATTGACCCCAGCCTGGACAAGCAGACCCTGTGCAGCTATTTGAGCGATGCCTTCCAGCTCTCTGTGACAGAACTACCAGAGGAGGGTGAGGAGAAGGAAGCAGGTATTAGGATAATCCTCAAGACTGCACTGAAGTGGCTTCAGATGGCGGACATCAGGCGCATGGGGCTTCGAGAGCAGGAGCCACCTGCAAACTAGGGCCACTGCGTGCAGGACACACGCTCCAGTGCTGCTGAGCCCTCACTCTGAGTATAAAACTGTTTGTCTGAACCCGAGCTACTCTCCAGGTTCCATTGGGAGTTGTGAGGGGAGAGGGGTCAGTCCCTGCCTAGCTGGCCCTGGGACAGGCACCGACACAACATATTCTGTTTGTGATACTTTATTAATGCTGGGGGTTGGAGGGGTGGGGAAGACACCTGGAAGAGTACGTGGGGCCAGTGCAGGCACTGGGACCTGGCCACTACTGGGCAGGAAAGACAGAGTTGCCACTGAATGCACAAGGGATGAGAAGCTGCCGGTACTCCAGGGGCAGGTGCCGCTCCACAAGCACATGCAGGGAGACTTGGTCGGTGACCAGACCCTGCCTGCAGCAGAGGACAAAGACAGGTAGAATCAGTGCCAGCCCCCCGCACCCCCGACTCAGCACCCTGTTTCTGCCCACTCACCGTCGCATCAGTAGCTCCAGGTCCTCTGGCCTCACAGTTTTGCGGCCCGCGTGAGCAGCAAATGCCTCCAGGTCATCACAAAGGTGCCGGAAGTATTTATCCAGGCTGTCAGGCAGGATGGGAGGGAACAGACTGAACAGGCTGTCCATGGCTAAGCAGCTCTTCGTCCCACCCCAAGCACCAGGACTCACCACTTCTCTACCATCTCAAGAGCCTTCTTCTCCATAGGCATCTTAGCACAGAAACTGAAGAGTTTTGCATAGTGGCTCAGTCCAGCCCTGTGGGGATCGTGGCGGGGCCTGGGGCCAGCAGTTCTTGGTCTGGGGCCAGGGATTTGAGCTGTGGGAGGAAGCCTGACTGGCACGGGCTCCAGAGGCTCTGAAGGTAAGCTGGGGAGGAGTGGACAGTTATCTGGACTGCTGCCTGAAAGGCTCCTAATCAAAGACAAGTCTTGCCTGTTCCTGCCAGTACCAGGGACGTGTCCCTTGGCCAGCTTGGACCCACAACTGCAACCATCTACTGGGGGGAAGTGGGGCAGGGGGTCGGGTAAGGGCCCAGTCTTTCCCTGGGGCCCCAATCCTCCACAGTCTAGACTCAATGTCCTAGTCCAGACTCATCATGAAAACTGGTGCTTACTCAGGACCATGACCCTCAGTCCTGGGCCTGGACAGTCACTCCATCCAGTCCATTGCTGCTTTTCCAGTTCTGCCTTTTTCTCTAGGAAGCTTTCTCCTACTGACCTAGGTACTTCCCCTTCCCAGGCTCCTCTAAGTCTCTGGATGGCAAACACGAGAGTCCCACCCAGCTCAGCTCAGAGCGCTCTGCTGGGTGATCAACTGTGTATCTACGGGAAGGGAAATGACCCTGTGGTGCCCAGTGCCAGCCTTGTTGCCTGCCCACTTCCCAAGAGGCCTGCGATGAGTAACAGGGCTGTGGGCTCTTACCCTGCTACTCTGGGACGTGGAGCTGGCTCTCGAGCTGGCTCTTGAAATTGACGAAGTCGCTTGGCCTGAAGAAAATCAGGGCTGCTGGAGGCCAGCTCTGGCGCAGCTGCAGAGGAAGGGCAGGACCACAGCTCAGGCCTGAGCAGCTCACCCAACCCTGCATGCCCACCAGCCTCCTCCTCCTGTTCCTTGGGGGTCCCACCTAGCTCCAGCTAGTCAAGCAAGGAGTCCTTCAGAGTCTCCCTGGCCCAACACGACCTGTGTCCAGAAGTACAACCTAGATGAGCTCCTCCTCCAAGGCCAGAGACTGAACACAGCCATCACTGCCCACTCACCCCCAATCACTGCACTGGGCCCCTTACATGTCTTGCCAGCGGTGTCCCCATTCTCTGAAGATCTTTCTGGATCTCTGGCTTCATCAGATTCCTGGAATCGCTCTGCTTCTGTCACCTCTGTGTTGCTCTCAGGCTCTTCTGCCTCGGCAGATCCTCGTGCTACTGTTGCCTCCTTCACTTCGCTTACACTCATGCTTTCTTCCATCATTTCCTCTGCTTCCTCACCAACTCCATCCTGGAATGGCTCTACTCTGTCATCTCTGGAGATACTATTACTGGTATTTGGGAAGGCTTCAGCCCGGGTAGCAGTCTCTTCCATCTTTCCTGTCAGAAGCTGGGCTGGTTTCCCAGGACCTGAATCAAAGGGAGAGAATATAAGCTAGAGAAGCAAAAGGCCAGGCGGTAGCTCTGAGAAGGGTAAAGATGGAGCAGTAAACCCCAGCCTCGCCCATCTGGGAGAGAAGGCCAGAGGCCGCCCCAGATACTAGCTTGGCAGATCGTGGCCCAGCACGGACTGCTCCTGGGAGCAGTGGTGCACACAGGGGCCTGAGGAGAGAAAATCACAAGTGCCAGCTCTTATCTAGGCCTGGCTTGGTGCCAAGCCACCTGCCCCCACACTCACTATTGTTCTGCAGTCCAGGCCTGCTGCGCCGTGTCCTGCGATGGCCAGTCCTCTCCGCATCTTCAGCCCCAGTGTGAGAGGGGCAGGGCGGCACGCTGTGCACACTGGGAGAATAGCTAACCAAGGGCTGAGAGAAGGGCTGGGTGTCTTCCAACACTGTGTCCGTCGGCAGGGTGGGAACAGGGATTCTGAGGCTGTCAGCTGGAGATCAAGGGTCAGTTGGCACTCAGTATATTCCAGGCCACCTGCTCCTACCTAGTCATCAGGGCCTGGGCAGTGGGCTACATGAGAAGGTCCAAGTGGCCTTCAGAGAAGACTACCTAGCAGTGCGCCCTGGTGGAGCAGCCATTAGGTCAACTGCCTCTGAAGGAGTAAGCCACATATCCCTGGGTTCGAGTCCCAAGTCTGGGGGAGAAACAACCAGTGTGAACAACTAAATAAAAATAAAAATAAATTTAAAAAATGCTTCTTCCTCCTCTCTCTTCTTGCCTGCCTGCCAACCTTCATTCCTGCCTGTACCTGTCCTCAAAAAACCAAAAATGCCTAGCACTCTTAAACCTCATCTCCCTTCCATAGCTCTCTTTGCCTACCTTCCTATTTCCTGTTCCTTAGGCTGGCATTCCCAGGCTCTAGTGCTGGCCCCCCGACACTGCTCACCCACAGGTCCATCCTCTACGGCTCACTCGGTACCCTTTGCCTGGAACCGTCTTCTCACCTTGGCGAGTTTGACTTGTCTTCTGGAATCAGACTCCTAGGTCAGTTCTGACAGCCCATCTAACCCCGAAACCTGGCCCCTTTCAATCTTCCAACAAGTTCCGATGACCACATCATACCCTTTCCTGTCCTTAGCCCTGTAGCTCCTCGAGGATATAGGGTCCTAAAAGACACTGGAACTAAGACTGGCCCCACCAAGACAAGGGATACACTACAGAAAGAAAGTGGAAACTCCTCATAGATCTGCTTGGCCGGGCTTGCTCCCTGTACTGGACCTGATGGTCAGGGGCACAAGCCTGAACTCTGTAATGGGGGGGGGGGCACAGGGGTTCTCTACGGGCCGGAAGAAGGGAATCTCAACCTGGAGGATTCAAGGTCAGAGTTTCCTGCAGATCCTGCAGAAATGCACCCACATCTACAGCTCGGTGGGTGAGAGGTCTTCGGGCCAAACCAGGTCTCTGTACTGACTTTGGCTGCAGAGGTGTGGCAAAGGTCATGTTGAGGGAGCTGGCGGGAGGGAAGAGACACAAAGTCAGGTTAGGTAACTGAGGCCTAGTTCCACCTTGCCACTGTTCCCCAGCCCCAGGTTTCCCCCACCTGCTCTGAGGCTCTCACCTCCTAGAATACAGCCACCATGCTGTGAGGCTAAAACTGGCAGGGAGTAGGATGGCCAAATTCTATTCCAGTCAGTCCCTCCTTCCCCAAGCCTTCTCTCCACTAAACCCCAGAACAGACGACAGTACCTGGTGAGGGAGGAGGCACTGGAATTCCCATGAGGCTCTGCAAGAAGATGTGAAAAAAAGAAACCATGGTACTTTATCCAGGCCCATGGGAGTCCTTTCTCAGGCCTCCTCAGCCTTTCTAGGGCACAGTGGATAAAGGGTGGCCAGTTATTGCCCAAGGGCTCACCTTGAGAGAGAGGCAGCCCCTGGTCTATTCCCTGTTGAAATACTGACAATCTCAGCTTCTGCCTCCTCCTGCGAGGGACTAGCAGACCTGGAGCCAGAGTTGTAGTAGGGGACTTGAGCTCAGGAAGCTGCAGCTCCAGGCTACAAAAACAGGAATAGAGCTTATCTCAAACAGGCCAGGAAAGTCAATTTTGGCTTTTGCTGCCCCAAGAGGCTCCCTGGCCAGTCCAGCCCAAGGGGGTTCTCACTGTGCACCTGCCCCGACTGCTCTCCCGCCTGGAGGGCTGGACCACCTGTGCTGCTGGAACTGGCTTCACCACTGACTGTGGCATCACGATGGAAGATTCTGGGGCTGCAGAAATAAGAGGTGAGCTGGCTAGGCAGGCTGCCCTGACTGAGGGATACCATGGGGCAAATACCTAATTCTGATCAGCAGGCCAGGGCTCACTCACCACTTAGGAGGATATTCTTCAACAGAGTACGAGGTGTCTGTTCCTCTGGATGCCCACTGGCTTGAACATGAGCCAACTTGCCAACAGACTTTGGAGAAAAGCACCAAGCAATCAGTCTCCTTTTTTACCCTTGAGCCCTTAAGGTGGGTTCCAGGCATACAGTGAAGTGGGCACTTACCTTGACTCTATGGGAAAGCCGTGGGGAAGCCCTCTGGGTCTTTGCTTGGCTGCTCCGCCTCCTGGAGGAAGGTATTTCAAGCAGGGCTCTCTGGGTACTGTGTAAAGACCAGCAGCTCTGAGAATTATGTGGGAGGGGGACCTAGAGGGTGCACCAAGGATCTTGGCCTCAAGCTCTTTTCCCTCAGGGTCAAGGACCCAGAAACCACTTGCCCCGCTCATAGTCCCTGTTCTCAGCTTGAGGTTGTAGATGAAAGAACCCAAAGAGCATGAGAAGAGAGAGGGTCTATGATGACACAGCCAGAGAAGGGCTGAGGAAGGCTTCACACAAGTGACTTTGGCAGAAATAGTCACAAAGACAAGAGGTACAATTGGAAAATAATCCATCCTAGACAAAAATAACGATCCAGATGCACCCTGGTAGAATAGTAGTTTGGTCACCTGCTTCCAGCCTAGAGCGCAGGCCATATAATCCCAAGGACCCGGGTTTGCATCCTGGGGCTGGAGGAAAAACCAAGATGTACAAATGAAATAAAAATAAAGTGCTTCTTTCTTCTCATTCCTCCTGCCTGCCTGCCTCTGCTCGCCTTCATTCCTGCCCGCACCTTTCCTTTAAAAAATATTAAATAAATACATAAATAGACACATCCTGGTGGCCTAGTTGGTTAGTTCACTGCAGCACAGTCCACATACATCCCAAAGCCCCTGGTCAAGAACCAGGTTCAGGGAAAACAACCAAGATGAATAACTAAATAAAGTAAATGAAATACTTCTTCCTTTTCCTTTTCTCTCTCCCTGCCTGTCTGCTTCTGCTTATCTTCATTCCTGCCTGCACCTTTCCCTTAAAAAGAAAAAAAACAAAAAACGAACGAATCAAGAATGATTTTTAAATCTTTTAAGTACTTGTCAAGGTCTAATAGTAACCTCCATATGGGTCACTCTCGCCCTGTATCAGCAGTCCCACCTCTTTCAGACACCAGAGCCACATAAACGTTCCCAGAGCTCTGATCTCACCACTCCTGAGACTAAAACATATAGTGAGGTGGCCCTGGTGGCTTAGGAGTTAAGCCACAGGCCTCCGGACACCGACTTCACATACATCCCAAGAATCGGGGTTCACAACCAGGAAAGGCAGGGGCTCAACCAAGATGAACCAGAAAACAAAATAAATGTTTTTTCCTCCTCTCTTCCTGCCTGCTTGCTCAAATTCATTCTTGTTGCATCTTCCCTTTGAAAAGTAAAATTGATAGCGAAGGGCTTCCCACTGTCTATAAAATGGACTGCACTGCCCCAGTATGGCAGATGTCAACTCCACACCCTCTGCACCTTGAGTTCACCACAGCCCTCGCCCACTGACCCTCCCACCAAATCAGGGCAAATTCCCTGCTTCATAGCAAAGCATTTTTTCAGTTCCTGCCCCCGCCTTTGGCCCCGGCTGCGGTCTCTCCAGCGTCTTTCCCAGCTTGCAGCTTCCAGCTACAGAGAACGGAGAACGGAAGGTGCAGGGAAGGCGGGGAGTCGAGGGGTCGAGGGGTGGGGAGGGGTGGGGGGCGTGGAGTTCCGGGCAGGTGCCTGATCGCACTATGGGCTGTGTTTGGGGAAAACAAAGCAAAAGGGCAGATTCTGTGCATCCATCCCTCACCTCCAGAGGTGGACCCCAAAGACGGGCAGACACTGATTGCTGGGCTCTGGGGTCCTGACACCTGGCGCTCTTCATGAAGTGGAGGTACAGGTATCTGATCCGAGCCCAGCTAGAAGGGTCGAACCAGTTAGCACAGTGGGCTCGGCTCCTCAGCTTCACTCTCCCAACAGGGTCAGTGACGGATCCCACCGAGACCCCACCCCGCAGTGCCTCCGCTAGCTCTCGTGCTCCGATACCGCACTCACCTCACGCGAGCACTCCGGGGTCGCCGGGGGCTGCGCGGGTCCGCTGTATCCATCACGCGCCGCAGCAGCGTACGCGTAGTAGGCTCGCTGTCGGGGCTGCAGCTGTCCGCCATCGTTTCGGCCGCCAGCCTTCTCAACCGCTCCGGGAGCCCGGGCCGCTGCCGAGGCGCCGCCACTTTTAAACGAACTCTCGCGAGGCTGCCGCACAGCCCCACGGGAACTGCAGTTCTGGATCTACCGCCAGGCTGAGAGCTGCGCCTACGACTGCGCTTGAACTGGCTTTGGAGGCAGCCTTACGTGGAGATGAATCGAGGCAAAAGTATACAAGTTTCCTCATCTGTAAATTGAAGATGACATCCACCTACTAACGCTTTGTAATACTTCCATGAAATAATGCTTCACCGACGCCCTGACACGGGAAGCCTGGCTATCAGTAAACAGCAGTTACTATTACTAGAATTAGCTTCTCATTTCCATATGCCTTTTCGAAGATGAGGAGAGACACTTGATCCAGGAAAAAATAATTTTATCCTATATATGACCTGCTCAATTTGCATTTGCAAAGACCACTTTGTCTGCAGGATCCGTGTGTATATATATCAGAAATGACCAGTTTGCAGGCTTAGAGACTTGTAGTGGAGTGTTTGTGATCCACCAGAGAAATTATGATCTCCTGACTAGGGTTTTTTTTTTTTTTTTTTTTTTTTTTTTTTTTTTTTTTTTTTTTTTTTTTTTTTTTTTTTTTTTTTTTTTTTTTTTTTGAGTGTTGTCTCACTCATCCCCTCTTTGGTAGGGAACTCTGGGTCCTTGGGTTTTACATGGTCTGCATCTTAACTGTCTCAGTTAAGCACATGAGAGCACCAAACATTGCAATTTAACGATGAATTCTAGTTCTCAAAAGTTCTGTTAATGTTGGAGACTCCATATTTTTCACTATTTGACAGTGACCTCACCTTTGAACTGTTTTTGGATTTGTAAAGAAAAAGTGCAGGCAGGAATGGAGGCAAGCAGGTAGGCAGGCAGGAAGCGAGAGGAGGAAGAAACATTTATTTATTTTACTTAGTGGTTTATCTTGTTTTTTCCCTTGCCCCAGGTCACACAGGTTGGGATGTAGCCTATACCCAGCAGACTTACCCACCAAGGCACAACCCTTTTTGCCAGAATTTCCCAGAATGGGTATAAAGTATCAGATTCTTGAGACAGGTATGACCATATTTGTACTTGTGTGAAAAAAATGGAGCAAAGAAAAATATTGATTCTTGTTTCTCAAGAGAACCAGGTTGACCTGGTGGCTCAGGCACTTAGTCAGCAGCTAGGGTGTGGCCCATGTAAAGCCCAAAGGCCCCAGTTTGAGAGGCCCTGGTAAAGCAGTGATTAGGTCTGCACTCCGGCAGAGTGTAGTCCACGTATATCCCAAGGACCAGGGTTTGCTTCCTGAGGTCAAGGATAACAACCAAGATGAACAACTACATAAAAACAAAATAAAGTGCTAAATAACAACAACAAATAGGTGTGTCCTGGTGGTTCAGAGGTTAAGTCTGTGGGGCTGGATGGTGTGGTCCATGTAAAATTCCAAGGACCTGGTTGCAGCCTGGAGGCGTAGGGGAACTACCAACATGAACAACTAAATGTATGGATAGACACTTGTCTCTTCCTGCCTACTTGCTTTCATTCCTGCCTGCTTCTTTCTTTTAAATAAATAAATCTTAATCAAAAAGATACTTCCTCTTCTTTCTTTCTTCCTTTGTTGAGAAAAAAAGAGGAAAGAGGCACACCTTTGCCTGGGGCATAGTCTACATATAGTCCGAGGACCTGGATTTACAGCCCCAGCAGATTAAATAAAATGCTGCCTGCTGCCTGCCTGCCTTTCTTCTTTCAGTTTAAGAGAGAAAGGGTGGGGAGGGGAGGGGGAGAAAGAGAGAGTAAAGGCATATCAATATTCCTTGTCATTTTCATCTGACCTATGCTAACTAACTTCATCTTTATTTACAAACACATTTCTGTGATCCTTTATCAACATGCATTTTGGTTTTATTTATGAAGACTTGCACTAGATAATATGGAGAAAACACAAAAATCCTTTCAAAACAAGACATGAACTTTTGCACAGTATTATTCTATGTGTACACAGATTTAAATAAACTATATTTACTACTTCTTGTTTTTAAAGTCCTGGATTCATGGAGGAAGGAAGGAATGAGAGAGATTGGTAAGGGACAGACCATATGGGGTCAGGCAGGTTCTACAAGGGAGTTTGGACATTATTCTAAATGCAAGACAAGGCCACGGGAGGCATTTAGACAAAAGAATTATGTAATCATATTTTCTTTGGCAGTCATATGAAAGACAGATTGCAGGTGAAGCAAGATGGTAGGCAGGAAGACAGGTGATAAATTCTTGCCTTTCTCCAGAGGTGACAAGCTAAAGGATGGGCAGGGCAGTAGGGGTCATGCATTCCATATGCTTTGAGTATAGAAGATTAAGTGTAGATTAGAGATGATTTTAGGTACTGGAGATATGAGTTTTAATCTTCTATATCTATGTACAATGAAATATCAATATGACCTCTCGTCGACATTATTTGAGTAAAGGAAATTTTAAGACAGGAATAGAACCACCAATAACTATATGACAATGAAAAAATATATACAATGATCTTTTGCTGAGTTTTATCCTCTACTGCACACATTTTATAAAAATTGGTGGAGCAGTAGTTAAGTCAATCACTTCCGAAGGAGCAAGTCACACACCCCTGGAATCAAGTTCTGGATGGGGTCAAAAAAACGGTGTGAACAGCTAAATAAAAAAAAATACAGACGCTTCCTCCTCTTCTCTCTCCCTGCCTGCTGCCTACACCTTTCCTTCAGAATAAATAAATAAAATAAAAGTTAAATAATTTAAACATAAGGCGAGTCCTGGTGGAGTAGTGTTTAGGTCAGCCATCTCTGGTCAAGAGCCGTCCACATATATCTCAAAGACATGGGTTCACATCCTGGGGCCAGCTTGGGGTTGGGGGTTCAGTGGGGGAGGTTTGGGAGAGTGTGGCCAGGTGTGGAGGGGGAAAAAACAAGATATACAATTAAAATTAAAAAAAAATATAGTGAAACCGTTTGCTAGTATTTTTACCATTGTATAAATGATTCAAATGAATGCATCTTTCACACCATGGGTTACTCATACTAGAGAATGCATTTTTTAATTTGAATGAGTTTAAGTTGTGGACTTCAGTTGCACAAGCCAGGGAGAATGGAACTTTTTTTTTACTGTTATGGATCTGTGACACCCACATAAATAACAAAGCATCTCGCTGCTCAGGAAGAGATATGCAACAGCAATGTTTAAGTGTTGGGTGCAGAAAAGTGGGTTTTTTTTCTTCCTCCTGTTGTCATGTAACTTCCTAAAACCTTTTAATTATGAATGTCTTTTATAATAAAGTACAAGCTGAAAAAAAACTAACAGCTTGGATGGTAAATTTTTCCCCTTACAAGTTTCAAATAGTCTAATCTATTTTGATGTCAAATATTTAGAAATAAATACTAGACTTCAATATCATACCTGTGGGCTGTCATTAGGAGGGGATGGGGGAGGTGCAGTTGGAGTCAAGAGGAAGGATGGGAAAACAGGGAAAAGAGGGAACTTCGCACAGGAGGGCTAACTTGCAAGCAATATGCCTGGCCTCGCAAGTTTTCCACAGCTACTCCTCCTTCCCTTAGAACATTTTCCACATCAAATTCTGAGGGCGTGGGAAGGTGTCCTACTGCAACACAAATCCTGTTCATCCTCTCGCTTAAGGTCCTTCAGAATTTCCCAGTCTCCTGCACAATGAAATTCCAGATCTGTTAACTTGGCCCAGCTACCTAGGTCACCCCCTTCCAGGCTCTCTCTGCCTCAGAGTCTGGTTCCCGGTACAAGAACCGGCAACTCCTCCCTACTCGAGTTTTTCATCGCTTTTGTTTTGTTCCTTCCTTCCTGGATCTCTGCCTACCATTTGCTCCTAAGTGTTGTACATTTCTTTGTTTTCCGTGATTAAACCTCTATTCACTTGCACTCACATCTCTTATTCAAAAGACTGACCCTCGTCTCTTTAGGTAATCATGCTCCAGGACCGATGGGCTGGGCTGGCTGTGTCCATCTGGTTTCTGCAGGATTCCTAACTCCTTGCTTGTGCCCGGCACACGTTAGATGCCTGTTTCTGAATCAATAAGTGAATCAAAGAGAAGAGCAACTGAGTCGGAGGAGAGTCTACAACGCAGAGAAAGAGGCTCCTGAGGTCCTTCTGGGCACTGAGACTTTAGGTCCCCCAAGGTACTCGCACAGGAACGCCTTGGACGAAAAGCAGCTGTGGATTGGGGTACCGCTTCCGGCAAGCAGAACAACCTCGCCCGAATCCTAGCGATAACCCTGTCTTTCCCTTAGGCGGCGCTAGAGGCCGCAGCCTCTGAGTTCAGAGCAAGGCATTACGGGACTTGTAGTTTCTGTGGGCAAATGCCCAAGGCGCTTGCGCTCTGGAGAGGCGCGCGTCGGCCGACCTAATCCTACCAGGGTTCCGGGTCCTTGTGAAGGACGGTCCTGTCGACAGCGTTCCAATAAAATACACCGCTCTCGTCTGCCGGGGATAAGCTGGGTAGGGGAAAGAATCTGCTCTGCGTGGACGCTGCGGTGCCCATTAAAGCAGCCGGAATAGATACGCCCCCCGCTCCGGAAGTGAGCGGCTTTTGGCGCGGTGCATTGTGGGAGGCGTAGTCCTCCTTCCCAGGCGGTCCTTCGCGGCGTCCCCGGGGCCGACTCCGAAGCGCAGGCGGGCGGCTGGGCGGGCGGCGCGGCGCGGGGCGGCGGAAAGCTTATTCTGGCACGGGGCGCCGGGCCAGGCCGGCCGTGCCGGGCGGCAGTAGTGGGAGGCCATCGAAGGCCACGCGCGGCGCCGCCCGTCGAAGGGCGGGCGGCGGCAGACCCACCGGGCCGTCGAAGGACTCAGGAGGCCGGTGGGCCGGGCCGGGCCGCGCGGCGCAGCCATGCCTGGCTTTACGTGCTGCGTGCCGGGCTGCTACAACAACTCGCATCGGGACAAGGCACTGCATTTCTACACGTTCCCCAAGGACGCTGAGCTGCGGCGCCTCTGGCTCAAGAACGTGTCCCGTGCTGGCGTCAGTGGGTGTTTCTCCACCTTCCAGCCCACCACGGGCCACCGTCTCTGCAGCGTCCACTTCCAAGGTGGCCGCAAGACCTACACGGTGCGCGTCCCCACCATCTTCCCGCTGCGCGGCGTCAATGAGCGCAAAGTAGCACGCAGACCTGCGGGGGCTGCAGCCGCCCGCCGCAGACAACAGCAGCAACAGCAGCAGCAGCAGCAGCAGCAGCAGCAACAGCAGCAGCAGCAGCAGCCGCCTCAGCCGCAGCCGCAGCCGTCGCCGACCTCCTCTACTGCCCAGGCTGCCCAGCTGCAGCCAAACCTGGTGTCTGCCTCTGCGGCTGTGCTTCTCACCCTTCAGGCCGCTGTAGACAGCAGCCAGGCTCCAGGATCCGTGCCTCCGGCACCCACCACTCCCACCGGTGAAGACGTGAAACCCATCGACCTGACAGTACAAGTGGAGTTCGCGGCCGCAGAGGGCGCAGCCGCCGCAGCCGCCGCGTCGGAGCTAGAGGCTGCTACCGCCGGGCTGGAGGCCGCCGAGTGCCCTATGGGGCCCCAGTTGGTAGTGGTGGGGGAAGAAGGCTTCCCTGATACTGGCTCCGACCACTCGTACTCGCTGTCGTCAGGCACCACGGAGGAGGAGCTCCTGCGCAAGCTGAATGAGCAGCGGGATATACTGGCGCTGATGGAGGTGAAGATGAAGGAGATGAAGGGCAGCATTCGCCACCTGCGTCTCACCGAGGCCAAACTACGTGAAGAACTCCGCGAGAAGGATCGGCTGCTGGCCATGGCGGTCATCCGCAAGAAGCACGGAATGTGAACGGGTCCCTCTGCGATCTGCGGGACTCCCCGACCCCTGCCAACCTCGGAGGACCTCAGGCCGCTACGGTTGAACTCCCCTTTACTTGTGGGCCACTAGTTGACAGTACTGAGACTTAGGGCAGCTGGACTCTTGTTGGTGACCTGGCACCCTCTCTTGCTTCCTCCTGAAGCAGGGATCTAGGACCTCAGACTCTGCACTGGTGACACCAGCAGTTATGAGACTCTGTACCCTGCCCCCACCTGATTCCCAGTTTATGTTGCAGGTTCTGGTTAAGTAGAGACTTACAGATCTGCTGTAAGTCTGAACTTGAAACTTCTCCCTAGGGATGCAAGTGGTATGCCCAAAGACTATGGGTTTGGGAGGACAACACCTTGAGGGTTGACCAGCAATCAGAGACAACTCTTCTGTGTGTAGTGATAAGAGATACAGTAATATCAGTTCTCCTTTTCACGCTTTTCCTTCCCAGGTACAGCCTGTGATTCTGATGGGGACTGGCAGATCTGTGCCTCTGCCTCCTAGGACTGACCTCGCCAGGAGGTCATCTATGAGGGGCTCTAGGTGACCTGCTGATGGAGATCCAGCTTGCCAGGGACTTAGGTTTTTCCTGTTATGTTTGCTACTGGTTACAAATTCTATTTTCTGTACAATTAGTCAGACTAAAGTTTTCACTGTGTTTGTTTGGCAAAACGAATTAAACAGAAAGTAAGGTTTTTATTTGGGTTTCGCCATTTTATTTTTTAAGTACTCAGCTAAGTATCCTTGGAACATGGGGAAAGAGGCCTCCTGGTAGGCTTTGGCCTTAGGTCTGACGCTGAGAGTAGAAGCGCTTGAATGACCAGGTTTCTCCATTAAGGGACCTTAAGCACATGAATCCTGGCTTCATAAATTCCTCACAGAGCCCAGCTCGACTCTTCCCAAGAGCCTGGAAACCACAAAATGGTCCCTGTGTGTTCCTGGGGTTTCTGTGTTCTTTCAAGAGGGAGAAGGAGCAACTGAGAACTAAACTGGAATCATGACAGCCCACTTCGCTGAGGTTTTTTAATTCCCTCTTGAATTTTCAGCTGGGGTTAAATTTTGCTCACAGTTAACGGCCTTTAAACCTAGTAGTACATTGGCACACATGGGTATGCAGTTATTTATCACTGAAAACCACAGTTGGAGCCAGCCTGGACTCCTGCAAGTACAAGAACTATAGTACAGCTGCCTCTGGCCTTGGTATTCAGTGTGAAGAATCTGGATACTTATAGGGAATTTGCGATCCCTTGACCAAATTTTCTGTTTTCATCTTTCTGTAGATTAGATATTGTAGAGGTGTGGGTGGTATTTTTATCTATTGCTCCAAGCAGCTTATCTCAAAACCAGTGGGAGGAAGCAAATGCCTTAAAACTAGCCCTATTAATATAGGTGTTGGGCATCTTGAGCTTCATGAAACATGCCTCCCTTCTCTGTTCATCATAGAAAAAGCCACTGGCCTGGGAACTTGCCCTATGGCTGCAAACAGGAATGGCTCTGAAATATTCCTCTAGTCTCTGCTCCCTTTGTCCCTTGGCACTGACTTGAGAAATGAGCCTCTGGAGGGGAGAAAGGGCAGGGCATAAGGTAGCCTAACTGCCTGGCTGGGGAAGGAGCTGGATATCTGTAGGTTGGGGAAGCACAACAGCATCCTCCCAGGCCAATTGGAACCAAAGCCCTTTGCTAGCAGCTACAGTTCGCATCCTACTCTCCACTAAAAGTGAGGGTTTCCCATGCAGGCTATGCTCTTAAGTATCTTTTTTTTTTTTTAAAGGCAAGGTGCAGGCAGGAATGAAGGCAAGTAGGCAGGCAGAGAAAGGAGGAGGAAGCATCTTCATTTAGTTATTAACACTATTTCCCTCCTCAGACCTGGGACCTGAACCCAGGAATATGTGGCTTGCTCCCTCGGAGGCAACTGACCTAACTGCTGCTCCAGCAGCGCGCACCTAGTCTATCTTTTAGCTACTATTTGTTGAAGGGATATATGCTGTTTCTGCTCTGGCTCACTTGAACCTCTCAACACAGCCAGAATGGGAGGCCGGGGACTCCCCTGGTGTCTGGAGGTTATGTGTACAATCTATCTAGTGCTTTAGCTTCTTGAAGGGAGGACAGCTCAGCGTGAGGGAGGCACCACGGGCACACAGTTTTCACTGCCTGAGTAATAATCGATAGTCAGGCAACATAGTACCAACCTGGGACTTAATAGCTTGTCTTGGTCTTACCAGCCTCCCCAGTAGGCCAGTGGGGTTGGAAGTGAGTGCAGGTACAAAAGGAGCACTCAGCAAGCTAGACGGGGAAAGGCAGAGAACTGCCAGGGGAAGCCTTGTCATTATTTTTCTTACCTATGGTCCCCCCTGGATTAGCTACAGAGCATTTTTCCAACAGGCGTGACCTAGAGACAGACTTGCAGGCTTCAAATGTTTGATAAGCCCAGGAATTGAGGATATGGGCCTTGAAAGGAACGGGCAATGGATAATGAAAGGGAAATTATTGGCAACCTGGTCACTTAAGTTACAAGGAAACTTTAAGCCAGTTATTTATCTTTACTCAGTAAAAAAGAAAAACCCTAGCTGCTCTGCCTGTTGCAAAAAGCAAACAAAAACTTACGAGGCTGTTTTGGTGAAACCAACACAAGTGTGACAGTAATCTCCAGTGAGATCCTCGAGTATTTTGAGTGTCCAGCCCAAGGAAAGCCTCGCGTGATGGAAACCAGTTTGGGGCCTGATCAGTACTGGGAGACGCAAGAACGTCAAGCTTACCAGTAAGCTACGGGTTCCCCTCGGGCTGGCCTTAGCTTAGGCCTTCGAATAGCGTAAGGGGCAGCTACAGCCCCAAAATAAGGCGAGTTTGCCAGCGGCAACAATCCGGGGGCACAGTGCCGGGTAGCAGGGCCAGACTGGGCTCTCACAGAGGTGTCAAACGGCCGCGCAGTCTAGGGCGGGGCACGCCCTGTTGGGACTTAGCGACAACTAAGCTATGACCCTTGCCTGGCGCCAATCGCGGCTGTTCCAGAGGCTTCCGCTAGACCACAATTCTCAGGGGCTCGCCCCGGCGGCCTCCGTCCGAGCTTAGCCTCACCTCCCGCGCTGCAGGCAGTGTCTGGGCCTCTGCGCGGAGCACTCCGGGAACTGTAGTTTTTCCTGGTATAGTTAGGCCAGAAAAGAGGGCGGGGGGACTGCGTTTCCCAGAGTGCAGCGGGGTGCGGAGGGAAGGCAGGGGGGAAGGGACAGTCGGTCGCAGACCGCGCTGGGTTGCCGCCGCCGCTGCCGCCATCGTGCCAGCCCCTCGGGTGAGTGTCTGAGCTAGCGCGCCGGGGCCGGGGCTGGGCCGCAGGGGCCGCTCTCCGGGACGCCTGGAGCCTCCGCTACGAGTCCCTGGGCGGCCCCTCCCCACCCCGCCTCCCGGCGGCCCGAAGCGCGCGGGGCCGGGGCCATGTGTCGCGCGCGGCTCCGCCTCCCGCCGGTCCTCTGAGGCGGCGGCCGAGGGGAAGGCAGAGAGAGACAGTCAGGCGCCTATCCCGGCGGTACCGCGCCCATGTCGGGTGCACGGGACTGCCTTGTGGCCTGGCCTTTTTCTCTGATTCGGACCACCCGGGTGGGGCTCTCCGGGCCCCGCCCTGTCTGGCCTAGCCTGGCCTGCCCGAGTCGCACCAGCTCTGCAGGCTGGCTCGCGGGCGGACCCCAGCTTTACATTCTGCCACCCGCCAGCGAAGGATCCGGGGATGGGCAAGCGCCACCCGGCCCGCTCCGGAGTCAGCACTGGGTAAGGGTGCCCGCCTGTCGCAGCCCAGAGCTAGGTTCCGCCCTCGGTTCCCAGCTATAGCCCGTTGGTGAATACTCCCCTTGTCTGCTTGCTGGGAGTGCAGAAAACCTTCCCCCAACACTGGGACCCATGCATAGGTTCTCCTGCTTGGAGGGCAGGGTCAGGGAATCCGGCGGGAGGGAGTTTCATGTGGGACTTTTAGCCCTGACCATCCTTGGAGATCTAGGCCTAAAGAGCTGAGTTGGCTCCGGGGTGGTAGGCTTAGCCTCCCACCCCCATCCCAGTCAGTGACCAGGCCTCAGATGTGGTTAAGCTGGTTCGCTGTGCTAGTGGAGGAAGAGAGTCATGGAGGTGAGGTTGGACATGTGATTGTTATCGTGTTATAAGACATCTCAGGCACAGCCTGATCCTCAGGGTCAACTACTGCCTTTCTAGAGGGCGAGGGACTCCCTTCTTGTGGATGGGGGACTCATTCAAACTGTGAGGCTCTTCCAAAGCCTCGGTGGCAGAACTAGAGCTGGAGGCTTCACAGTCACTTCCCAATAGCTGGAGCTGCCTGTGAACTGGCAGGAAGCTTGTTGGGCCTTCGGAAATGGTCTTTAATGATAGCTCCAGGGACCCCACTGAGTTCTGAGAGGAGGGAGGTAGGTATATGGTGGGAGAGTATTCTTCTGACAGTCTCTGTAAAGGCACTCTGATTGAGTGTTGATACATTAAGGCACCAATCCAGAGAAGACCATGGGACTCAGAGAAGAGACAGCCTGCCAAGTCTTGACTTTTTTTTTTTTTGAACCCAGTGCGCCTTCTGAGCCATATCTTGCAGGGACTAAAGAAGCAGCTTGGTCTCTGCAGACCTGACCTCAGTGACAACCAGGGTGCCAGGTCTCTTGGAGTTTTTAGGCCTGTGATGTAGACAACTGCCACCTCTGGACTTTTGTTTATTTGTTTCCTTGAGTATTGGCCCAAGTTATGTTTTTCTGGTCATTGAGCTGTAGTTTTGGAAGTTTTTCTGCAGTTGAATTGATCTGTCTAGTTTTTCTTGGTTAAGGAGGACAGGCCAGGATCTCTGCAGATCTCATCAGGGCCTGCCTTCTTTCAGGACGCAACCCTCCTAGTCCACTTCCTGACCCAGGAGCACCTGAAAATCAGGCTTCATCACTTGGCTTAAGAGAGGCCTGAGTTTTTGTTGTTGTTGTCGTTGAATTATTGGGGTTTTTCCCTCCTTCCCCCAGCCTCGTGTGTTGAACCCAAGTCCTTGAGTTTCACATGGTTTACCTGGAATTGGGCAGCAAAGAACCCCATAGCACACATGTAGGATCCCTGTGCTAAAATCTTACTCCAGATTCATTTGCTCTGAGACCCTCTTTAGATTGTTTGGATTGGTTCTTTCTAGGATACAGGTTTCAGATGAACTAGGTTTATGGCTATGGATTAGTTGGCATGTTCCAAGGCTTCCTGGGTGACTTGAACATAAGAGTTTTCTTCAAGGTCAAAAAGATACTGTTTCTTCTTGAAGGTTACCCAGGAGTAGGAGGAATTCAAATCGCTCCCTCATTCCTATCTCTTTCAAAAGTTCACTACAACTTCTGTGTCTGGGGTCAGCTAACCATTGTTAGGTGTCCTGCCAGAAGTCCTTGGAGTTTCTGGAACTTGGCAGGCCATCTGCCTCTCAGAGATAACCCTTAGGTTCTCTAGGATCTCTTCACCTTCTGTTCATGTAGGTCTGATGGAAAGTGGGATCTAGTATAGGTCCGTCATCTGTAGGTACATGTCGTTGTCCCCCCTCCCCCCTACCTGGGACATGGGGCCCACCTCTCTTCTCTGAGCCACATCTCATTTTATTCTGCTGCCTATGTAATTGGTGGGTTGGAATGGGATGAATGATTTACGAGAGAATTTTAGAACTGGAAGCTACCTTATTTTAAAAAATTCTAGGATTCCCTAAGTGAGGCATTAGTGTCTCTTTGGAAATTTTTTTTTTTCTGCTTTCTTACTAGTGATCACTTTTATTCAGCAAGAGTTCTTTGGGCCTTTTCTGTGTGTCAGGCTCTGGGCTGACACTGGAGGTAGAAAAATGAATCCTGCCCAGTCCTGTTGATGGGGAAATGAGGTCACAGAAGTGAGGGGTGCAGGGATGATATTACTATCATGTGCCGATGGCTAGGTTGAAGAGAGCGATAGAGGCACTTGGGCTTGCACAGAAGAGGCACCTTCTGAATGATCAGAGGACCAACAAGGAATAGCTAGGAAAAGAGTGAGCCTGGCAGGAACCACTGAGCAGGGGGTGTTCCTCTGGATAGTGGGCCCAGGAATGTCTGGGGGTCCTTGAGGGAGGCTCTTACCTCTTTAAATGGGTATGGCTGTTGAGTCTAGCTGCTCTTTCTACAACTACCCCTCCATCCCTTAGGGGTCTCTGCTAGGAGTTCTAGTTCTCCCCCACCTGAACTTTTGCTAACCGTGGCCTTCCTGTTCCTTCCCTGGATGTTGAAAGCCCATTCTGTGCGTTGGGATTGTGATGTGTTTATTTGTTTGAAGTTCATTTTTACTGATGGGCCATTTGAGGATGTTTGATTTACCCCTCCTCTAGCTCTGAGATTCTGTGATTCTCTGACTTTGCCCATATGTGGCAGGAATTCAGGCCCATACTCTGTGATCATTCTGGTCAGCACCCTGGCCACAGGTCTGTGTGGCACCTTCTCTCTTTTCATCCTCAGCTGGAATGTGTCCTGGAAGAATCCTTTGTTCAGGTCTGCTGTGACTGGGAAGAGGGACACAGAGGACTGGGGTGGCCCTGTCTCCGGGACCGCCTCTGCTGGCTGACCTGCTCTGGTCAAGAACTCCGTCTCACTTCTCTGGGCTTTATTCCTTATTTGTTGCTGGTACCTGCTGTGTGCCAACTCCCTAAGGCTAGAGAGGTGGCTTCCCTGTAGGAGAATCCCCTGCATGAGAGGGGTGTGTCCAGGGTGCCTGGGAACTGAGGGCTGTTTGCCTTGGAATTCTGGAATGTTCGTTTCTTAAAACCTAATAGAACCACTAGATCTCACCAGGGCAGAAACTGCTGCCCCCTAGAAGGATATTTCTTTGTAGAGACTCTTGATTCCATTTCAAAGGAGGTCTCAGGCCCAGGCAGTGCAAGTTCTTAGTTGTCCCTGTGCTGTAAGCCTGCTTTGACCTGCTGGGCACGTACACTCGGGTGCTTGCCATTCTGAGGGGCTTGGAGCTTGTGATCTCTTCACCATCACATTTTGCTACCTATAGGCTGTCGGCTACTTGACCTTGGCTCTCAGCTGTCCAGTCCAAGCCAACTTCAGACATTTTAATGCTGACTATGCCAGTGGCCTTGTGTTACCTTGAATTCTTTCTTAACCTCTTGGAATCTTGGTTTCCTCTTTTACAAAATGATGGTAATTATACCAGCTTTACAGGACTGTGACTCATGTCACTGTTTGGATCACGGGAGGCCTTTCCTCTACCACCCTAGGGACTCTGTGCATCCCTTTCATCCCCTGCTTGGCTCAGTCTCAGTGTCATGGCCGTATCAGGCAGGCGTGGTGGTGGCAATAATAGTGTAGCCATTTAGGACTTTCAGGTCCCACCGAGGGAGCCAAGTCCACATGTACCTACCAGCAAGTTCATGGCTTAGTTCATGAGTGGGCACTGGCTAGGATGGGGACCCCAGAGATCTCCAAGCGCTCGGGGAAATGAGGCTGCTCAGGCACTGAATACAGAGCTGAGAGACCAGAATATGGGTCTAGGATTCAGTTTCTGGTTCAGCCAGGGCAGCCTGAAGCTCCGAAGCCCTCCCTCCAGGCAGAAGGCCTTCAGGGTTCTGGGAGCAGCAGACCTTGACTGATTTCCAGACTTCAGGTAGGGGAGTGGTTACTTCAGTCTCCCCTTATCTCTGTTTTGCTTTCCCCAGTTTCAGTTACCTGTCCAAAAATATTAAGTACAGTAAGATATTTTGAGAGAGAGAAACCATATTCATGTAACAGGTATATTATTATAATTGTTTCACTTGATTATTAGTTATTGTTAATCATTTTCTTTTTTTTTTTAGAGGGAGAAAGGCAGATATGAAGGAAGTGAGAGAGGAGGAAGAAGGATTTTTAGTTAGTTGTTCATTTTTCAATTGTTCCCGCAGCCCCGGGCCATGAACCTTGGTCCTCGGGATGCGTATGGAGCGCTCTCCTCAGCACGGACGTAACACCTGAGCCACCAGGGCCCATCTGTTGCTAATCTTTGACTTTGCCACAATTATTTATTAAGCTCTATCACACTTGTGTGTAATGTACATTTAGGGCAAAACAGCTTGTGTAGGGTTCGGTACTGTGGGAGAGGCCAGGCATCCGCTCGGTTCTGGGACCATATTCCTGAGGCTGAGGGTGGAAACTACTATGTCCACGGGGAGGCAGGGTCAGAGGGGCGTGGCACGAGGGAGAGGAGAGCAGGCAGGCGTGCGTGTTGGCGTGCCTGCCGTCCAGCTCAGCTGCTCTCAGGTCACCAGGACTTCCGGAGTGAGAAGCTTGGGGCCAAGGCCCACTTGCCAGACTCCTCAGACGCACAGATGCTGGGCAGACAGTAAAGGATTGTGTCCTGACAACTTGGACAGAAGGTGTGGGTGGAGGGGAAGAGGGTCACTTGGCCACTTAAATTCAGTGGGGTTTGCCCAGAACTCATTTCTCTTCCAGAGAAGAAGGGCTGGCCTTTCAGCTCCGGCTCCTACGCGCTCTCGGGCTTAGTCAGCAACTAGCTATTAGGGCTAGGCCAGGCGCCATGGGGACGGGGTGCCCTGGTCAGGGAGGTGGACTATAAACAAATACATGTGTGACAACCTCACACAGTGACAAGTGCTAAGAAAATAGTACAGGATGTGAAAGGAATGAGTGGCTACTTTAGATTGAGTGTTTAGGGAAGATGTCTTTGAGGAGGTGACATTTGAGCTGACACACACATGACAAGGGGCCAATCACCTGAAGATTAGACAGGAATGATCCAGGTAGGAGGATCAGCAGTGGCAAAGCCCTCTGGTGAGAACAGGCTCAGCATGTTCCAGAAACAGGAAGATGCCCAGAGTGACTGCAGAGCGGGGCAGGGCCTCCATTGGCAGAGATGAGGTAGAACAACCTGGAGGGCCGGTCCCCCAGGACCTTGCAGACAGGGTGAGTGGTTGAGACTCTGTCAAAGGAGAATGGGAAAAGCAGTTACTGGGGGTCATAGACAGGATACACAGCAGCCCTGACAGTGACGTCAGGGGCCAGTTTGTTCCTGAAGAAAAGGCACCCTGCAGGGTCTTGCTGTCTGGTTGCAGCCCACCATACCCCGCTGCTCTGCAGTGCTTGCTTGTGCTCTGGGCCCAAGAGGATTAAACCCAGGTTGCTTGTCTCCCACCAGTTGAAGGAGACCTTCCCACCTTCTATACTTCAAGCTAGTTTGGGGCCTGGCAGACAGTCGGTGTGAGAAAAATGGCCACAGTTAATGGTGATTTCAAGGACACCATTGCGATCTTGACACAGCTGCTGGCATTCCTTGGGGGCCTTGGTGATAGGTCCTCAAATAGGTCAGTGTGGGGACAGTCTGGAATTAATGATGTTTTCTTCCCCGTCACTTGCCTGTCGCCATCCCTGCCCCAGGTCCAGCTCAACCAGGCGTTCTCTCTGCTTTGCTGAGATGGTGGCACGGGGCTATGGCTTTGAAGATTTGGGAAAACTGTGAGGTTACCTTTCCATGAAAACCCTATTGTTTGGACTCACAGGTTTGGTGGGGAAATCTGCCTGGTGCCTTTGTTTGGAAACATAAACCCTGGTTCAGACCTGTCTTTGTCCCTCTCTGAGAAAGCTGACGTCCGCAATAAGGACTGCTGCACCCTGTTGGTGTGGTCTGTTCATTTTTATCTTCAACCAGTTGTCTCTTGGACTCTTGGCCCTAGAGTCCACTACACCTGGTTCCATCCTGTTCCACTGTCGACCTTGCTGAGCCTCCTTTTGCTTTTCTGGACCAAGGATGCTAACTCACAGGGTATTACGAATGTTATGAACAACAACAACAAAAATGCATACAAGACGCATTTCTACACCTAATACACATTAGTGAACACGAGATGTTACCTGTTATGGACACGGTTATGTCAAGTGTTATGGTCCCTGGAATACCCAGAATTTGAAGATAAAGTTTTTCTCCTACCTGATGGGGTCTGTTAAACTGGAGATTTTTAACCTGGGGTCTGTGCCCTAACTCAGGGAGTATAGACAATTACCTTTGAGAAGTATTCACAATGCTGGAGCATCTGTGCCTCTCTGCAACTTCACTGGGAGAGGGCCACTGTTTTTGAGACATTCTTAGAGGTCTTTGCATCCACAGACACCTGAGGGTCAATGAAGACTGATCATCCATGAGCAAGAGGTCATCAAGGTGTTCTCTGCTTAAGGAGCCTGTCCTCAGTAGCCTATACACTGTTGGGGTGACACAGGAGATGACGCAATCAGCGGCCCTTTTGGAAGAGCTGTAGAAGTCATAAAGTCAATCCCCAGTCTGATGTGAGACTACTTCGGTGCCTTGACATTTTGTTTCTTTCCAGGCTGTTCTTTTCACAGTAAATCTATTCATAACAAAGTTGTGGCTTATTGGCCTTCTGAGAAACATCCTCTCAGCCTGGCCTGGACCCCCTCCTATGTTGTGTGGAGGTGAGAGAAGGTCTCTGCACCCTGCTGCTTTTTCTGGACTGAGGAGTGTTGCTTTCCAGCCTTGACTTGAAAGCTTTATGGGAGATTCGAGTCAGGAATGGGCCCAGATACTTGCTTTTATGCTATTTCATCTGATCAGTGTACACTTTCTCCAAGATCTTCTGTGAGGGCTGCCCAGCCTTCCTGAGGGCAGAGGAAGTGATGGCCCCATCCATTTCTCCAGCTCTCCCACTTCCAGAGCACGCAGTGCTGGGCAAGGCATCTTGGGTAGCGATGGGGTCAGGCATAGTGAGTGAGCCAGGCATAGTGAGCATCGGGAGGATGGGGCAGAGACGTGAGGTGTGGGCCTGTGCCCTGCCTCATGTAGTCCCAGTGTGTGTGTGTGTGTGTGTGTGTGTGTAAGTTGGCCCCAGCCTGGCCCCTTGAAAGTGTGACTGAGACTGAGACGAGACTGGCTGTCAGTCTCCGCCTTTCCCACTTGTTGATTTCTTTCTTGACTGAGTGAACTGGGCCACACCTTGTGTTCCTGTGTGGCAGGCGTGGCCAGGTCCAGCCTTTCCCTCTGCTTATTTTAGACTTTCCTGGACATATCTTAGTCACCACAGCACTGAGCTGCTATTTTTAGTGCCACCACCTCCTAGGGGACCTAAAATAAAGTTGACTGAGGTTCCTGACTTCTCATTGGCTGGAGTGTTGGACACGGGCTGGAAGATTGGCTGGACTGGGGATAAACTACTGTCCCTCTGCTCTGTTCCTCCCCGCTGGCTCCTCTGGCCTTTAATGAGGACACAGGGATTGGAGCAAGCTAGCACTTACCTTGCTGAGCTGAAGGCTTTACCAGGTTCCCTTGGTGAGGCTTCACAACCACTGGCAGCATCAGGGTACCACCCCATTTTATAGAGGAGCAGGTGGGGCCCTAAGAAGGCTGATGACTTGCATCCAATGCCACCACTATTAATGCTTGCCTGCCAGGTCGAAGTACCTCCCCACTACTTTGGTTCAGACTCCCGTGATCAGGAAAAAGGGGCTCCTACAGCGAGGTACCTACAGGGTAACCTGTGGGGTTGGGGTCAGTATTGAGTTGGGGAAGGAACCCCCAAATAGGTGGCATCTGAACAGTGACTTGAAGGAAGAACAGGATGTGGGAGGTTTTCCCAGCTGGGAGATTCACCTGTGTTAAAAACACAAGCTTCAATCCCTGTGCCCTCATTCAAGGTCAGAGGAGACAGCGGAGACCGACAGTGCCGGGGACAATGACTTATCCCCAGTCCAATGGGTTTGTAGACATTGCTACGGGACCCTTCAGTGAGAGGTGGACTTCATTGCCTTGGGGGGTGGCGGGTGGGGCACAAAACCAGAGTGACTGTCTCGTCTGGGGCTTGGGTTTTCCATCCTGCACCTTTTATCTCTGTAGCTGAGAGGGGAGACAGAGCCCCTGGAAGGGCAGCCACTTCTGATGCAGGTGGTGCTGGGATGGGGGTGGGAAGAGAGGGCATGTTTCTTCCTCAAGGTCCTCATTTCCCCTCGCCACATCCCTCAGTCATTACTCTGTGAGCTTTGAACTCATGTCTGCAGCTCCAAAGTGAATAGGGGTCATTCCCATCAAAGAAGAAATATCCTGGAAAGGACTAGGCCAGTATCATCTGACCTCAGAGATGTAAACTGCCCTTTGAGACTAAGGGAAGCCCCTTGGTGTTTTTGTTTGCAAGGAGGGACTCAAGAAGCCACCTCTCTCCACTCTCACTGTCTTCTTTCACCACTGAAGGCCTGGGGCAGTGTTGTGGGACTGTATACAGAGTCCCAGAAGGACAGGGAGGGGACCTGAGGGCTGCACTGGAATGCCCCTTCCAGCCCCCGCCCTGCCCAGTAGAAGACATCAGTAGTTCCTGACCCCTAGGTGGGAAAAAGAGCAGTAACTGGCCTCTTAGGTTGTTGAGAGGATTAATTGGAAAGAGGAGAGTGCTTAACTGCTCCTTAGAGCTGTCCCCTCATTGGGCTTGGAAGGTGAGCTCTGGCCTTCCTTTGTCCTGACCCCACCCTCCCCTGTGCTCGACAACTCTGGCAGCCCTCTGTCTCACTATCCACAAGCCTTAACAAGGGGGGCTGAGTTTGGTCCACTTCTGAGCTCTCTGCAGTGGTCTGTATTGGGAGGGATCTCCTGCCAGTTCCCTGGGAGAACAGACCTCAACAAAGGACCCCTGCTTAAGAATGAAGGGGGAGAGGAGGGATCAGTAAAGAGAGCAGCTGGCTACCTCCTGCTCCTCTGGTACCAACTGTTCCCCTCTTCTCTCACTGATCTTGTAGGTCTCAGCGAGGCCGGGTGACGCTCCAGAATGGGAGACAAGCCAATTTGGGAGCAGATTGGATCCAGCTTCATTCAACATTACTACCAGTTATTTGATAATGACAGAACCCAACTAGGTGCAATTTACGTAAGTTTATAAATCAGGGCTGGAATGGGACCCCAGGGAATCAGTTGAGCTGTTGAACCAGAGCATCTGGTTCCTAAGTTCTGACAGTCTTCACTGGGTTTGGCTGCCCCCTCTGTGTGAGCTTCTATCCACAGACAGGAGCTTGAGCCTGTCCCAACTATCTGGTCTAACATTCCCTTCTAGCAACTTTCACAAGAGTGGGGATCCTGATACTCCAGGTGGGGTGTTCTGGGCTGGCCCTTCCATGGTTCTGGGGGTGCCTCTGTTCCAGACTAGGCAGCAGCAGGCAGAGTCCAGGGCTTCTGGCGCCCTCTGGAGGCAGCAACAACGCGCTTATCTGTGCAAAGCTCAGCTCTCCTGGAGGCCCAGGTCCAACTTCTTTTGGAGGGATAAGAGTTCATGGGAAACAAATGGAATTAGCTCACGGAGTCTGGTGTGTCCTTTGGGAAACCCTTCTTTGCTGCTCTTTTAATAGTGTTCATATACACCAAGAGTACTTGTATTTGACCCTGCTCTAGAAGACTCTGTCACAGAACTGTGAGTTTACCAAGCCATGTCTCACAATCTGCCCAGGACTGGACTGATCGGTGTCATGTAGCATGACCTCGGAGCCTCACTGGGGTCTGGGCAGATCTCGCACCAAAAAGTCAGGGCCTATTCAGAAATTTTGTACGAAAGAAAGGGGGTTTTACCAGTAGAAAGCCAAATCCAGCGCAGATAGGATGTGATTGTCAATAACATAGACTTGGTGTGTGTTTTTTGTTTTTTTTTTAATTGAGCTGATCTGACTCTGGGGTCCTGGCACTTCTGCTTCATTGCTTCTTAATTAAAGCAGGCCTGACCCAGAGAAGAGAGAGAGCAAGGTCCTAAAAGAGCACTTTATGTGTGTCATTTCATATAATCCTCAGCACACGTCCCCTTTGAAGATCAGGAAACTGAGACTCAGAAAAATAAGTAACTTGCCTAATGTCACAGCTGGTAAGTAGCAGAGGCACTTTTGCATTCTGCCCCTGAAGGCTGTGGCAGGAAAGATCTGGAGGGGCGGGATGAGGCTAGTGGGTTGCATGTTGATAGAGGGAGGGCCCCAGCTCCGGCCTTGTCAGCCTCCATCCCTTCCTGACCCTATGGGTGCCCCCATGGGAAGGGCCTCGGGGAATTCAGCCTGGGCTTTTGAGGTAGTGATGAACACGGGATGTTCCCAAGTTACTTCTGATGGCTTCTCTGGGACTGGTGCTGACTGACTACACAGCACGATGGCTTTTGACTGGGTCCTGGATGCAAATGGGCAGCCTGGGGGCCTGTGCTTATCCTACAGAGGCCATTTGACTTCTTGAATCAAAACAGGAAATTAACTTGCTTAATATGTTTGTATTTTGTTAGATGATCATTCAGAATCTAGACTGTGTGATGATGGGGTGTAATTAAAAAGTTATTAGCAGTGGAAAGCTTGGAAGTTACCCTCTGTTCGCTTACAGACAGGGAAATAGACTTGGACTCATTTCCCCAAGACAGACCCTCTTCAGGGCCTCAGAGATACTCCTTTTGCTCTCAGGCTCTGACACTGAGTGTCCTGGTTTTCAGATTGACACATCATGCCTTACGTGGGAAGGACAGCAATTCCAAGGGAAAGCTGCCATTGTGGAGAAGCTGTCTGTAAGTAAGGACTGCGGCAGGGCTTCAGGCAGCTCCTTCCCTGCCCCTGCTGGCCATGGCCTACTGCCTACCTTTCTCTTGCAGAGCCTTCCATTCCAGAAAATCCAGCACAGCATCACAGCACAGGACCATCAGCCCACGCCAGATAGCTGCATCATCAGCATGGTTGTTGGCCAGCTCAAGGTAACAGCGGAGAGGTGTGGGCAGGCAGAGGAGAACCCTGTACCCCTGCTTTCTTTAGGAAAGTACCGTCTTTCAGAGGACACCCATATAGTGACTCTTTTTGATAACCACACGTGGTAGTTTAAAAATACATCAATTAAATTAAAATGTGGTTCCTCCATTGCACTAGCATACTTCAAGAGTTTCCTGGTCACTCGTGACTGTTGAGTTGACAATGCAGGCTGGACATTTCTGTTACTGCAAATAGTGATATTAGAGAGACTGGTCTAGAACCTTTTTGGAAAAAGGACAAGCAGTATAGGAGCAGGATGACGCTCTCTTGCTTAGCCACTAGTCCTTAGCATTGCCTGAGATGTAGGTGGACCTTCTGCAGGCAGCCGACTCTAGACAGACCAGCTGAGAGTTGACTAGCCAGTCCCCTGCTGGAGACCAGGCTCCACTGCCTGAGCTGGCTGCTGGTTCCTCCAACTGCTGAGCAAACCAGTTAAAACTCTTATTTCTCTTGGCTTTTTTCCTTCCCCTTTTCAAGACCTGTGATCCTCAAAACCTTCCTGTGGCCCTTCAGCCCCTTGAGAAATTCCCCAAGAATTCCTACCTACCTGTTGGACTCTAGCAGATTGAAGCCGTATTTTTTTGTTTCCCAAAAGCCTCTTATCCTTCTCATAGGAGGACAAATTGGCTGTCCCTTACAGGTTCCAACATTTTCGGGCCTGTATCATGGCAGGACTCAGAAATAACAGGCCCACAGGCCTTCTTCTGGGCCAGCTAGGGCAGGGCATCCTGAGCCCAGTATGAGAGTCTGGCTCCCCTAAGCCTCAACAGTGGACTCAGAGGCACCTGCCTTCTGGCTTGGACTCTCCTGTCAGTTTCTTCCACTTGTCTAAGAGATCCTGTCCAGAGCCTATACTCAAGTAGACCCCTGTGATGAGGACTCTCCAGTCTCTCCAGTGGCCACTTTGCTAGGCTGGGGTCAGTCAGCAGTGCCTCTTTCTGCCTGACTTCAGGTTCTTCCTGATGTGTCTGTCCAGTCGGAGTCCCCAAAAGATTGATTTGCCTCCATGTTGAGGATAATTCCCAGAAAAAAATAAAGCAGCAGTTAGAAACCGTACTGAGTTCCTGCATCAAGTAGATGTCATCCTCGTCTGCAATTAGACTGAAGTTTTCTTGCCTTTCTTTTTTTTCTTGGCAAATGTTTCTTATTGCATGACAGAAAACATCTGATGGCAAAGCTTTGTTTTCTTCCCTGTGGAGCCGGGTGAACTCAGCATCACAGAGTCAGTTCATATTCATGAATACCCCTTGACAATACTAGGATCTGAGTCCAGGACAGCAGGGCCTGATCCCGAAGTCAGCATCTTTACCCTCTTCTCTATCACCGAGCTCCCCCTCCCTGTTCCTTGGCCCCTTACTGAATCATTCTGTCTCTCTCCATAGGCCGATGAAGACCCCATCATGGGATTCCACCAGATGTTCCTATTAAAGAACATCAACGATGCTTGGGTTTGCACCAATGACATGTTCAGGCTTGCCCTGCACAACTTCGGCTGACTTTCTCCCAGCCAGGCACTGACGCTGTTTGCTCCTCCCTCCAATTCCTGATACTATTCACACTCCTCCAGATGCTCCAAATATCATACACAAGCAAGCAGGGCCAGGGTGGGAGTGGGCGCAGTGCGCTGTGACCACCAAGGTGTTGTGCATGATGTTTGGACGCTAGACTAGTCGCATCTGAAAGGAGAAGTTTGTGTTGTACCAGCGCATGCCTTGGAAAGACTTAAGTAATGCAAAAGGTTGTCCTCTTTTTTTTTTTTTTTTTTAATTCTACTGACGAGTTGCTCTAGTAACCCAAAGAAGTGAAGGAGAAAGCAGCTGCCTCACCACCCAGATATGATTTGTTCAAATGTTTCAATGCCTCATGATACAATAAAACCACGAAAATTTTCTTAACAGTTTAAATTGTTTTAATTAGTTTAATAGTTGGCTGGGCATCAATAACCACCCTGTCCCATTGGCGCTCTCACGCCTCACCCTTCCCACCTCTACTGCAACTCAGCAATACCTGTTACAAGGAGAAACTGCTGAAGCAGCACTCCCACCTAGATTCTCAGAAGCCTGCAGGACATAGTGTTCCTCTCCCTAGCCCACCTGATCTTGGGAAAGTGAGCTCTAGACAGAGCAGAGCTTAGGTCTGGCCTGAAGCTTTGCTTGCACTGAAGCCTCTGCTGTCAGTTCTAACACCTCCTGTGACCTCTGCACCAGGTAGGTCAGGGCTATAGGAGCAGGAGAGGTGACCCTGAATCCCAATCTGGAGAGGCTTTGGCAAAAAAAATGGCCTATCAGGTTCAAACTCTCTGGACTGAGGACTCAGCGAGACTTAAGGATGAGCATAGGTGTGAGTGAGGGGTCTGCTCTCGCTCCAGGAAGGTCAGGATCTCACCCAGAGTGCCCCAGAAACCCCAAGCCCACAGAGGGCAACTCGGATTCTGTACTACCTACTTTGTATGGATATTTGCCCAAAGGCACCTAGAAGGGCCAGCCTCCATGCCCATATAGTCCCAGCAGGGTGGAAGTATAGATTTAGAGCTATGAAAGAAGGCAATCTGAGTTTGAGGGGTTCTCACCACTCACACCTCGGCAGAGCACATCTCGGCCTCTTATTCCACCCTTTACCATACACATACCTTCACACTGTCTCAAAAATCCCAGCAAGTCTTAGCTATTGGGGCAGTTTTCTGCTCAGGTTTGGGGACAGAAACTTCTCCATGCACATCTAGCTTTTCAGTGAAGACATGATGGTGTAAACCTGGTGGCAAGGTTGTAACCGGTTTAGAACCAAACCCACAACTTGGGCTGATGCCCTGGTAGGGGTTTTCGGATTAGTGAGGGCACCACAGCTAAAACTAACCTGCAAGCAGATACCAGTTGGGTGCCCCCACCTAGCCACCCCTTCCTGCCCTGTGGGTGGAGCCAAGAACTTTTTCAGACTCCCATAGGTTGCCTAGTTACCCTGGGCACAGGGCTAGATGATGCGCTGTTTGAGAGGACAGCATACTCAGGAGATTTCAGTGAGACTGATTTCTAGACCTCCGTGTATTGGGGGAGGGTGGGGGAGAGAGGTGGATGTCTGCTGCCTCTTTAACCACCCTGTATAAAATCCGCAATACAGCTTCTTCCATGTACGTGAGCCTGAAATGTCTGCAATAAAGAGGTGTTTGTAAACAATGGTTTCTTTCTTCCAACCTGATGGTGCCAATGGGGCAAGGAGTTGCTGGGGAACGTTAACAGAGGCTGGTTATTGTGGTGGGACCACTTCCCCTGCCCTCGCCATTCCTGGACCTTATTTCCCTAATCTTCACGGAAGCATTCATTTCCAAAGAAGAAACTTGCTCCTGCCTATTCAGCTTGTTCCTGGGGAGTCTGAGGGATTGCAGCCCTGGTGACCGAGTTGACTTTGTTCAAGACCCATCTTGAGTCCCTGCTTTGAGAGTGGGTCTAGACCAGCCGGGATCTTCGGGGTCGAGTAGAGCTTTTGGCGGTCCAGTACGCGGATATTTACCCTGTCTCACCCGGCCGAAACCCTTGGGTCCCGCTGGCCCAGGCAGAGGCGGAGCCGACCAGGGGGGCGGGCCTCCGCCCCCAGCCCGGAACCTTTTTTCTCTGGGCCGCGGAGGTTCCGGGAGCCGAGGTCCGGGCGTGCCGGAAGTGGAGGCGGCTGGTGGGGTTGGCAGGGCTCAGGGACGCGGCGCGGGCGGCGGTTTGCGGATTGCTGGCGGACCGAGTACAGTGACCGGCTTTCCGCCGTCTGGCCTCCGTACGGCTGAGCTTGGCTGGACTGTGCGCGGCGGCAGCGAAACGAATTCGGCGCAGTCGGGACGCCTGCGGTCGGGCCCATGGCTTCCTCCTGCGCGAGCATCGACATCGAGGACGCCACGCAGCATCTGCGAGACATCCTCAAGCTGGACAGACCCGCGGGGGGTGAGCCGGGACAGCGCGTGTGGGCTCTTAGAGAGCGGGCAGACGGGTGGCACGAGCCAGGGCCGCGCTCTGGGCCCCAGGTCCCTCAGGACCGACCTCCATCCTCGCGGCTGGTGAGGGAGGCGAGGGTCGGAGCGATAAATCCCTGAGCGTGGTCCCTTCCAGAAGGGTGCAGAATTCAGGGGCGAAGCCGCCCCATCCCTCCGCCGGGCAGTACTGCCTCGTCCTTCAGCGTCTCGGCTGAAGGTGAAGCCCCTTCCCTGAATCCGCAGGGTCCCCTGGTGTCCTGTCTCCAAGATCGCTGACGTTTCTGGGACTGCTCTGAGTTCCCTACCCGTTTGCCAGAGTTCAGAGGACTAGTCTGGACTCTAGTATGTCGAGTTCTAGGTCTGAACCTAGACTGTGCTGAGGCTCCCTCGATGCCCCTCCGCAGCCCGTCCGCAGCGAGCCTGTCCCCCTGGTGTACATAGGGACGCTAGACTTGCTGTTCTGTTAACAGATTTTCAGAAGGAAGGTGAGCAGCCCCGATTTCTCATCCTTCCTGGGATTAAGGCAAATCACAGACTGTATGGCCAGGTGGATACGGCTACAAACGTGTGCAAGCCCCAATTTATTTCCACTCTGAATTTAAACTTTACTCGAACTTAAAGTGAGCTGCTTCTACCCCTGAGGAGTCCCCCCACTTCCACCACCCTGCCCCTGAGCTCTTTCTGTCCTTGAGGACCCCCTCCACCCCCCCACCCCGGAACGCTGGGCTCTAACAAGATTGTAATATCATGCCGTTGTCATTGAAAGAGAGGACTGTTGTCCTGGGCCTAGGGTAGGTGGGGTGGCAGCTGGAGAATGCCTGTCAGCAGGTCTGAGAGGGAGGATAAGGTTTAAACTAGACCTTGTAATAGAAACAAGGGCTAGGACGTCAGGAAAGACAGTCTGCTAAAAGGAAATAGTCTTTTGAAGGTAGCAGAGTTTCCTGGCAGGTTCAGGGACCTGTGAAAAGTTGTAGTGGTTGAAGGGCTAGAGAGTGAAGGTTGGTGTGGCCAGAGATAAGACTTGGTGTTTCCTCAGAATGTGTTTTTAAACCTGTTGAGAGGCCCAGACTGGCTGCCTCTAGAAGCAGACACTAGTGCTCACTGGATGAGTTTAGCTACCTACTACGCCCTGAGAACATCTCTCTGATGCCTGAAACCCCTGAACCCTTTGCCCCAGGCCTAGCATCGTGTGTCTGCCCTGTGTTCATGATCTGGTTGGGGACCTCTCCTACCCATCGGCCGCTGTGATGACTGACAAGACTCTGTAGAGGGGTAGACCCCGGCACGGTCATCATTATGCAACTAGCTTGCCCCCGTGGTAACCTTCCTGGGGGCAGTGTGGTCAGCTATGGGGCCTCTGAGCCAAGAGAGTGACTTGGCGGCTTTCCTCGGGTCACACCTGCTTGTCATTCAGTAGGTCCTTGAATCCCCCGTGTGCCAGGTAGCTCTTGTCTCCTCTCACCAGAGACTGTGTCAGACCCCTGACTGTTCTGGGTCAGGACCTTGCCCTGCTTCTGAATGTGGAAGCAGTCTCGTTGCCACCCGGGAGTTTCGGAGTGGTTTCTGAACCTCTGACAGTGCTTGAAACTCAGCCAATGGCAAGCAACTGAAATGCTGTCTTTCATAACTCGACACCCTTGCCCATAGTTTCTGTCTTCTTTGTTCAACTCCTTTGTGTCCATTTCTCCTGAACTTACCTGCCCAATCTAAGCCATTTCTATGTAAGGTAAGCTCCTTCCTTTCTTACTTTCACACCTTTCTTTCTTTCTTTTTTCCTTTTTAAAGGAAAGGCGCAGGCGGGAATGAACGTGAGTGGGCAAGCAAGCAGGCAGAGAGCAGGAAGAAGCATCTTTAGTTATTTCAGTTGTCCATACTGGTGGTTTCCCGGTTGCCAGACGTGAACCCAGGTTCTTGGGATGTATGTTCTGTGCTTGGTCAGAGGCAGTGGACCTAAACACTTTCACCAGAGCATACCTTACTCTCATGTCTTATTGTTGTCTTTATGTGGCCTAGGAGCCTATCCTTTCTTCTCCAACCCTGGCACTGTTTTGCTCTAGTACCTGATATTTTTTACTGCCTACTGTTTTAGAGCTGTCAATCCTCTGGCTGGAGGTAACCATATCACTTTTCCTTTTAAAACTCTTTTGTGACTCTCATTGCTAGAGGGACATTCTAAGCACCCCTGCCTGATACCTGAGACCCTCTTCAGCCTTGTTCTTCCTCCATCCTTCCCGTGCTTGTCTGTTCAAGCCACTGCTGGCTCTGACAGAACCTCCTCTATAAAGCCGCTCCTGACCCTTCTCATGCTCTACCTCTGTGCTGATGCAGGCCTTGGTATTGACTTCCAAGGGTTTTTGTTTTCTTGTTTTGTTTTTAAGGAAAGGTGCAGACAGGAATGAAGGCGAGTCGGCAAGTAGGCAGAAAGAGAGAGGAGGGAAAAATAACTTCATTTGTATTTAGTTGTTCGCACTGGTTGCCTGCCCCCGCTTCCCTACACCCAGAACTCAAACTCAGGGTTATGTGGCTGGCGCCTTGGGAGGCGATCGACCTAACCTCTGCTCTACCAGGTCATGCCCTTGAGAGGGTTTTGATGACTTACACACTTCATCCAACTAGAAGCGCCTCATGCTCATCCTTGATCATGGTGTACCTGTGGGCATTGTCCATGTTTATGGAACAAGAGATGAACAAAGGACCTTCCTCCCTTGGACATGCCTCAGTCAATTGAATGTTCCTAGACACCTCATGGTACCTGAATGAAGATCTGAAGGAGGAGAGACCAGTGGGCGGGTGGAACAACCTCATCAGGGTTCCCCTCTCTGGCCCCAGGCCCCAATACAGAGAGCCAGCGATCATCTAATGTCTACAATGGAGACCTCAATGGACTTCTGGTCCCAGACCCCCTCTGCTCAGGTGATGGTACCTCAACGAACAAACCTGGTCATCGGGTCATGCCACCAATTAACCTACAGGAGAAGCAGGTCATGTGAGTGCCTGGGAGATAGCAGTTGTGGTGTTGGGGTCTTTCGGCCATCTGCTAGCTGAAGACAGGAGATGGGGGTGACAGGGAAGAGGGGCCAGCAACCTCTGCTGCTTCACCACTAGGTGACCTGGGGTGGAGCACTTCACCACGCTGAACTGACACTAGGATGAGAGGGAGGATGGGTTCAAGGACTTGGCCTGGATCTGACGTTTGGGCACCAGGTTGAGCCTGAAAGTAGGTTCATTCCCAAGGAGGGAGGTAAGCAGTGGGAGCTGTGAGTCTGGGGACGATGGCACCAGGCAAAGCTGAGCATCTGGCACTTGACACTTTCACCCAAGTGGCTGATCCTCTCCCCAACCCTGCCTGTTGAGACTCAGGCTGTACAAGAGTCAGCTCACGTACCCCTTCCCTCAGCTGCCTCTCAGGAGATGACAGCTCCACCTGCATCGGGATTTTGGCCAGGGAGGTGGAGATTGTGGCCAGCAGTGACTCTAGCATCTCGAGCAAGGCACGGGGGAGCAACAAGGTGAGCAGAGGTGGCTGTGGCTTGTGTGGTGGGCGGGGCACTCTGCCTCTCCTCCCTCCTTCCCGTACTGCCACTTCGTCTGTGGACCTAGGCTCCAGGAAAGCTGTCCTGGTCTTCAGCTTCTACAACCTTCCTCCCTTTGGTTCTCAGGTGAAAATCCAGCCAGTTGCCAAGTATGATTGGGAGCAGAAATACTACTATGGCAACCTGATTGCTGTGTCCAACTCCTTCTTGGCTTACGCCATCCGGGGTGAGCAGGAGCAGTGGGGAAGAGGGAGATTCCTCCAGGAGCCCCAGAGATGCTAATCCAGTGTCGGCACTCAGCCCACTCACGGGCACAATGGAAGGATTGTCTGTGCCGCTCCCACCTCTGCCAGTCCTTGGGCACCAAGTGTGACGACTGAGCTTGAATCTGGTGGGGACAGTGAGGCAGGCAAGGGCAGGGTCTGGAGACTCTCTCATGGCCTGCCACTCTCCTGTTTCCAGCTGCCAACAACGGCTCGGCGATGGTGCGGGTCATCAGTGTCAGCACTTCGGAGCGGACCCTACTCAAGGGCTTCACGGGCAGCATGGCTGATCTAGCCTTCGCGCACCTCAATTCCCCACAGCTGGCCTGCCTCGATGAAGCAGGCAACCTGTTCGTGTGGCGCTTGGCTCTGGTTAATGGCAAAATTCAATATCCTTTCTCTAGAGTTGGATGGGGGACTGAGGAAAGGTGGGCAGAGCTGGGGCTGCCAGACGCACCTCCTCATCCACCTGTCTAGCCCTTAACATCCTGCTCAGAGAAGAGATCTTGGTCCATATCCGGCAGCCAGAGGTCACACCACTGAACCACTTCCGCAGGATCATCTGGTGCCCCTTCATCCCCGAGGAGAGTGAGGACTGCTGTGAGGAGAGCAGCCCGACGGTGGCCCTGTTGCATGAAGACCGGGTAAGGCGGCTGGGCATGGGGGAGGGGACAGAGCAGCCATGCTGTGAGCATGGGCTGAACACTCACCCTCTGCAGGCTGAGGTGTGGGACCTGGACATGCTTCGCTCTAACCATAGCACCTGGCCCGTGGATGTCAGCCAGATCAAGCAGGGCTTCATCGTGGTAAAAGGCCACAGCACAGTAAGCCCTCAATTGCCTGCCTCCTCCTCTCCCTTAGGCCCCTCACTCTCCCCAATGCCCACCGCTGCCCAGGCACTTACTGGCACTCTGCCCACAGGGGCTCTAAGCACAAAGTGACTCTCGGCCAGTCTAGCTGTACCCATGGTTCTGGTCTCCTCTGTGGTCTCTCATTCATTCAGTCTTTCACACGATGTGCAGATCCACAGTGGGTCAGCCCAATTCACTACCATCCTCACCTGGGAAGGGCTTGCTCCTACCTCTTGTCATATGGCAAAGCAAGACTCTTTGCATACTTCCTAAGTGCCTAAGTGAAGGGGCCCTCTCCCCCGATGGGACTGTCCTGGCTACTGCAAGCCATGATGGCTTCGTCAAGTTCTGGCAGATCTACATTGAGGGGCAAGATGAACCAAGGTAAGACAGGGCCCAAGGGCCTGGGATCTCCCTTCCACTGGGGATCAGATCACTCACTCGGGCCCCTCATCTGCCTTTTCCAGGTGTCTGCATGAATGGAAGCCTCATGATGGGCGGCCCCTCTCCTGCCTCCTGTTCTGTGACAACCACAAGAAACAGGACCCTGAGTGAGTGAGTGGGCAGGCAGGCAGGTGGCACACTGGATGTTGGCCTCCCAGGAGGACCCCAGCCAGCTACTGAGTGCCTTGTTGCTTTTCAGAGTCCCTTTCTGGAGGTTCCTCATTACTGGCGCTGACCAAAATCGTGAGCTAAAAATGTGGTGCACGGTGTCCTGGACCTGCCTGCAGACCATTCGGTAAGTAGGGGCCAGAGGCCAGATGGGCAGCAGTGTTGGAGATGAGTTCTTTCTGCCTTCTCAGTCTCATTTCTCCTGCCTTACAACCCCCCAGTTTCTCCCCAGATATCTTTAGCTCAGTGAGTGTGCCCCCCAGCCTCAAGGTTTGCCTGGACCTCTCAGCCGAGTACCTGATTCTCAGTGATGTGCAGCGGAAGGTAGGCTGGTGGGGCCCTCCTGGGCAGAGCTGGTAGCATTGGGAAGGGCAGGGGTGTCCTCTGCTTGCAGCTGTGCCTACATGGCCTGTGCAGGTCCTGTACGTGATGGAGCTGCTACAGAACCAGGAGGAGGGCCGCGCCTGCTTCAGCTCCATCTCGGAGTTCCTGCTCACCCACCCTGTGCTGAGCTTCGGTATCCAGGTCGTGAGTCGCTGCCGGTTGCGGCACACTGAGGTGCTTCCTGCTGAGGAGGAGAATGACAACCTAGGGGCTGGTGAGCTGCCCAGGGTTGGGCATGTGTGCTAGCAGTAGGGGAGTGCCAAGACACGGAGGGCCAGGCACTCAGTCACCTGCGCTGTCCTTGCAGATGGCACCCATGGAGCCAATACCACGGAGTCTGCAGCGGGTGTGCTTATCAAGCTCTTCTGTGTGCATACTAAGTGAGTGCGTCAGGGAGGCCCGTCTGCGCCCTCCTCCCTCTGATGCTGGCCCTTTGCACCTCTCCCCTTTTCCCCCTTCTCTTCCTGCAGGGCATTGCAGGATGTCCAGATTCGCTTTCAGCCGCAGCTGAACCCTGACATAGTGGCCCCACTCCCCAGCCACACTCCGCATGCGGACTTCGGTGAGCAAGGGGCAAGGGGAACTGTTAAACTGACTAGACCTGAGCTCTGATTTAAGGGGCAGTTTTCCCCACAGCATTTGGAGAGACTCGGCCTGAACTGAGCCCCGAGGGCCTGGGGTCTGCTCCTCACGGCTCCCAGCCCGACCTTCGACGCATTGTGGAGCTGCCTGCACCTGCCGATTTCCTCAGTCTGAGCAGCGAGAGCAAACCCAAGCTGATGACTCCTGACGCCTTTATGACACCCAGCGCCTCCCTGCAGCAGGTGTGCAGGGGGAGGAGAGTGGGACTCAGAGCAGCGGACCTGGGATGCCCCGCACACAGGCTATAGCCCTCATTCTCAATGTCTCCCCAGATCGCTACATCCCCCAGCGGCAGTGGCAGCGGCAGCGGCAGCAGCAGCAGCAGCAGCAGTAGCAGCTCCTCCCTTACAGCGGTGTCTGCCATGAGTAGCACCTCGGCAGTGGACCCTTCCTTGCCCAGGTGAGGCAAGGGTCAGAGTTTGGGGCAGGGGGTGGCAGGGGCTTGTGCCAGGTGATGCCAGTCTTTGGGTGCTGATACCTTAACCTTCCTGCCACCAGGCCACCTGAGGAGCTGACCTTGAGCCCCAAGCTGCAGCTGGATGGTACTTTGACAATGACCAGTAGCAACAGCCTGCAGGCCAGCCCACGCAGCCTGCTGCCGGGTCTGCTCCCAGGTCCGACTGACAAATTGACTCCCAAGGGGCCTGGGCAGGTACGAGTGTGGGTGTATGAAATGCGTGGTAGCAGGTGGGTGACAGCAGGAAGGCTGGCTGCAGTCTCCCCCGCCACAGCGCCCTGTTCACTGGTGCTGTTCTGCCCCATTTGCCCTGTGATTCCCCAGAGGGCAGCTCCTCAGCCTCTCCATCCCTGCCTCCTCTCCTGGGCTGTGGCCATTTTAGACCTTTATCCCCATTCCCCGCTGTTCATCTCATGTTACTGCAAATACCAGTGCCTTGTCTCGCTCCCCTTATCTTATTTCCCATCACCTAAGCTCCCATCTTTGATCTGCTTCAGGTGCCTTCTGCCTCAGCGCTGTCCTTGGAGCTACAGGAAGTGGAGCCCCTGGGGCTTCCCCAGGCATCCCCCAGCCGTACCCGGTCCCCCGATGTGATCTCCTCAGCTTCCACTGCCTTATCCCAGGACATCCCTGAGATCGCATCTGAGGCCCTGTCCCGTGGCTTTGGCTCCTCTGCTTCTGTTGGCCTTGAGCCAGACAGCATGGCCTCAGCTGCCTCGGCTCTACACCTGCTGTCCCCACGGCCCCGACCTGGGCCTGAGCTTGGCCCCCAGCTTGGTCTGGAGGGAGGCCCTGGGGATGGCGATCGGCATAGTACCCCTTCCCTCCTAGAGGCAGCTTTGACCCAGGAGGCCACAGCCCCTGACAGTCAGGTCTGGCCTACAGCGCCAGACATTACTCGTGAGACCTGCAGCAGCCTGGCAGAGAGGTGAGGAGCCTAGGAGGGGAAGTGTGCTGATGGTCAGGGCTTCAGAGAGTCTCCCACTGCTGACTGGGCCCACCCTCCTCAGCCCCAGGAATGGCCTCCAGGAAAAGCACAAGAGCCTGGCATTCCACCGTCCACCTTATCACCTACTACAGCAACACGACAGCCAGGACGCCAGTGCTGAACAAAGGTGGGCACCCCCAGTGCCAATCCTCTCATGAGGGAGGCTGACAAATGGGTCAGCACTTATCCTCTCCCTCCTTCCCCACAGTGACCATGATGATGAGGTGGCCAGCCTTGCCTCTGCTGCTGGAAGCTTTGGCACCAAAGTGCCCACTCCACGACTGCCTGCCAAGGACTGGAAGACCAAGGGGTCTCCTCGGACCTCACCCAAGCTTAAGAGGAAGGGCAAGAAGGATGATGGGTAGGGGTACAGTCCTGGGCTAGGGAGGGGGTGGGCCCCAGGCCGCCTTCCTGACATGGTGTCTCTCGCCTATGGCAGGGATTCAGCTGTGGGATCCCGGCTCTCGGAGCACCAGGTGAGGGAGCTAACACCTTTCTGCTTCTGGGACTCCTCCCTGTGAGCGTGGGGCCATCCCTGGTTTGGTGTGTGGGGAGGGTGGAGCAGGCATGTGATTGTCAGCGGCCTTGGCAGGTGGCAGAGCTCCCTGAGGACTGGCCAGCACTCATTTGGCAACAGCAGAGAGAGCTGGTGGAGCTGCAGCACAGCCAGGAGGAGCTGCTGCGGCGGCTGTGCACCCAGCTGGAAAGCCTGCAGAGCACTGTCACGGGCCACGTAGAACGTGCCCTAGAGTCCCGGCATGAGCAGGAGCGTATCCTTGTGGGGCTGGGCACAGGGCACAGGGCAGGGGCAGTAACCACATTCTCAGCCCAGGAGGGGATATGGCATCTGCTCCAGGCCTGTTCCTTAGCTCCAGTGCAGAGCAGTGGCTAGAGCGGGCATTGGCAGAGGGGCAGCAGCGGGGTGGGCAGCTGCAGGAACAGCTGACACAGCAGCTGTCCCAGGCGCTGTCATCAGCTGTGGCTGGGCGGCTGGAGCGCAGCATCCGGGATGAGATCAAGAAGACGGTGCCGCTGTGTGAGTATGGCGTGGAGACTTCTGAGTGGGTCAGGTGGACGGGGCCTGCCTTCTCAGGCTTCCTCTCATGGCTGCAACCCTCCTTCCCCACCCCAGGTGTCTCTAGGAGTCTAGAGCCCGTGGCAGGCCAGCTGAGCAACTCAGTGGCTGCTAAGCTCACAGCTGTGGAGAACAGCATGAAAGAGAATATCTCCAAACTGCTCAAGTCCAAGGTGCAGTCGGGTCCGAGAGGAGGGAGATTGGTGTGCTCACTCAGCTTGGGTTCAGGCTCTCAACTCCTCCCTCTGTGCACAGAACCTGACAGATGCCATCGCCCGAGCAGCTGCGGACACTTTGCAGGGGCCAATGCAAACTGCCTATCGTGAAGCCTTCCAGAGTGTGGTGCTGCCTGCTTTTGAGAAGAGCTGCCAGGCTATGTTCCAGCAGATCAATGACAGCTTCCGACTGGGTACCCAGGAATGTGAGTGAGGCCATGGATCCTGATGTGGGAGGGACTATCCCCTCCGCCCCACCTTCCCCTCTCATAGCCACCGTGTCCCCTCAGACTTGCAGCAGCTTGAGAGCCACATGAAGAGCCGGAAGGCGCGGGAGCAGGAGGCGCGGGAGCCTGTGTTGGCCCAGCTCCGGGGCCTCGTCAGCACCCTGCAGGGTGCCACTGAGCAGATGGCAGCCACTGTGTCCAGCAGCGTTCGGGCTGAGGTGCAGCACCAGCTGCATATGGCTGTGGGCAGGTGTGTGGACGGGGTCCTGGGCAAGACAGTGGTTGGAAAGGACTGGACTGGGCTCCCTGTCTGCTTCATCTCCCTCGCTTCCCTTTGCAGCCTGCAGGACTCGATTTTAGCCCAGGTACAGCGCATTGTTAAGGGTGAAGTGAGTGTGGCACTCAAGGAGCAGCAGGTCGCTGTCACCTCTAGCATCATGCAGGCCATGCGCTCAGCTGCTGGCACACCGGTTCCTGCTGCCCACCTCGACTGCCAGGCCCAGCAAGCCCATATCCTGCAGCTGCTGCAGCAGGGTCACCTCAATCAGGCCTTCCAGCAGGTAGGCCAGGCAGCAGGCCCAGTTAAGTGTCCAGAGTCCCCCGAGGAGGCCCACACACTGCACTCCACTCTACCCATCATTTTCCTTCTATCTGGCCCCGGATCCTGTTCTTTCCACCTCAGCCCACCTTACTTCTTGAACATCCTTTTCAGGAAACCTTTCCTGATTTGCTAGAGTAACATTTCAGCTCTACAGTGCACTTTCTGGGCCCATGAGCATCCTCAACTGGAGCCCTTACCACCCCACTCTGGTTATCTCCCAGGCCACACCTCCAGGCAAATAGGCATCCCATTCTGACGTTAGCTATAAATGCTCTTCTCTTCGCAGGCCCTGACGGCTGCTGACCTGAACCTGGTGCTGTATGTGTGTGAAACTGTGGACCCAGGCCAGGTTTTTGGGCAGCCACCCTGCCCACTCTCCCAGCCTGTGCTCCTTTCCCTCATTCAGCAGCTGGCCTCTGACCTTGGCACTCGAACTGACCTTAAGCTCAGGTGAATGGGTGTAGTCAGGGACCAGGAGGCAGAGGAGAGTGGGACTGGGGGGGCCGTTCTCCCTGACTCCCTGCCCTGATTTGCCCCACCAGTCCCTCATCTCAAACTTGGAGGCCTCTCCTCTCATCAGTCCCTCTGGGCCTCAGTGCCACCAGGGGCACTCCCATTTTCTGGACCCTACCTGTAGCATGTCCTTTCTTTCCACCCCCAGCTACCTGGAAGAGGCTGTGATGCACCTGGACCACAGTGACCCCATCACTCGGGACCACATGGGCTCTGTTATGGCCCAAGTGCGCCAGAAGCTCTACCAGTTTCTGCAGGCTGAGCCACACAATGCACTTGGCAAAGCAGCCCGGCGTCTGAGCCTCATGCTGCATGGCCTTGTGACCCCTGGCCTCCCTTAGCTCAGCCTGCCTTTCCTGGGGTTGGGGTGGCACTGAAGGCTAGTAGACAGGTCCAGGCCAAGGTGGGGTCATGCCTGCCCCTTACCTGCTCAGCCTGCTGCCACTGCGATGTGTGAGGGGGTTGTAGAACAAGTTGTGGTAACCAGCAGGTTTAGGCTGGCCCAGGATGGGTATTGTGCCTTCTTGGGTTCTGCCATGCCTGGAGCATGACCCCGAGATGGTGACACCACTTGAGTTGAATTTTCCACGTTCCTTTTTACTTCCGATTTGGATCTTTTTGTTTTTGAGAAACATTGAGAAATTCAATTAAATGCTTTTGGAATAAAATTGAGTGTATGTGCGCTCTTGGTGTGTCTTTGGTAGGATTCTGATAACTGCCCTCCATTCCTTGCCTTTGCTCCTCCCTGTGTGGAGCTCTGTCTAGGCCAACCCACCCAGGGGCCTGCACAGTCAAGCTCCTTTGCAAAGCTTTCTTCCCAGGTCTCTCTTCTGTCCCAGGGGTGAGTGCCCCAAGGTGAGCTCACCTGTGCCCTTGAACTCTTCTTCCATTTGGGAACCCTCCCCTCTGCTGCCTATCCTGTAGTGGGGCGGGGATTGCGCTCTGATTTCAGAGCCCCGCCCCCTCAGCTCCCGTCCAATCACAGCCCCTCCTTCCGGGGGCTGGCCCGTAGGCGGCACTCCAAGCTGGGAGCTTCGCTCAAGCACTAGGCTCCCAGCCCGGGATGATGCGCTGCTGCTGCTGCTGCTGCTGCTGCTGTTGCCGTTGCCGCCACCACCTTCTGCCCTTTAGACTAGGGCTGTTGCTGCTGCTGCTGCTGTCACTCGGTGAGTGCTGGTGTGCGGGATCCAGCCTGGGCTTCGTACCTTTTCGCCAAGCTAGCGATGGGGTGTGCCTGTGTGGGAACTGAAACTCCCTGCTGTGCTTTGGGAGCCAGGGTGGAGAGGTTTAAGAGCTCCAGGGAAGGATAATGTGCCAGCGGCTACAGGAAGAAAGTGAAGGGCATGAACTGAGCCCTAGTAACGAGAGGACACTGAAATTCTGATGGAGACATGCACTCTGGTGGACCCCTAGATCAGCCATGGGGTCCTAAGGTCCTCTGTTAGATTTTTTTTTTTAAGCAAAAGTGCAGGCAGGAATGAAGGTGAGCAGGCAGGCAGGCAGAGAGAAGGAAGGATTTTTATTTCGTTGTTCACACTGGTTGTTTCCTCCCGGGGACCTGGGACTTGAACTTTGGTATGTGACTTGCTTCTTTGGAGGTGGCTGACCTAACTGCTGCCCCACCATGGTGCATTCTCTATTAGATTCTGACATGGAATTCGACCCCCTCTATCCTACCCTACCCATCTGAAAGCACCTGTCTTTGGGGACAGGATACAAGAGTCAAGCAAAGCTTGTCTAGGCTACAAAGAGACTGGATGGTGCCGGGGACCCCATGGCCTCAGACCCTGCCCTGCTTCACCAGGTCTTGATTTTTCACTTGCTGCATCCTCATCCCACTTGGGCCCCCAGAAGCTAGGAGGAAGAGCAGACCATAGGGATGTGACACCCCTTCCACCGGCACATAGCCTGTCCAGTTCAGCCTAAAATCCCCAGTCATGCCCCTTAGTTCCCTGGGGTGTCCCTTTCCCTCTGAGTCATGTCCCCAGAGCACACCTGGGTAAACAAGCCCTTGGTGGGTGGGGGACTGGCCAGCTCAGCCTATCACCCCCGCTCCCCCATCACCTGTCCTTGTGTCTCCTCTGGCAACAGCCGCAGCAGGCACAGGCCATTGTGACGACTTATACCAGGGCTTTGCCAAGTGTCTCATCCGCTTCGGGGAAGGCATGGGCCACGGAAGCGAGCTGAAGATCATCTGCAGGTAAGAGCAACTGTGGGCACCCTTGGGGTTTGAACCTCCTCTTTCCCATTGCAGGGCTCCTCGCCCTACCTAATTTCCCTCACTCCACATCCTTAATAGGTCTTGGAATGACTTCCACGCCTGCACTTCACGAGTCCTGTCAGACTGCCCCAAGGAGGCAGCCACCATGTGGGAGTCACTACAGCAAAAAGCTCGCCAGGCACAGAACCCAGACAACCTGCATACTCTGTGCAGCTCCCCTGTGCATGTTTGGGAGCGTGATGCCAGCCCAGAGACCAACCAAGAGACGCTGCAGGCAGCAGCACCTACAGCCACCCCAGCCCCCGCACCTCCACTGCTAGCCGCTGCTCTGGCGCTCGCCTGCCTCCTGGGGCCTCTAGCCTAGCCACCCGCAGGGTGAGGCAGCCTCTCCCCACCTCCAGTCCTGCTCTGGGTCTGCCGCCGGGGCTCTGCAGAGCCAGCTTGGCTTTCATTAAAGGTATTTATGTTTGTACTAAGCGCCTTCCTTTCTTGCTGCTGTAGCCTCAGGGAGGCCTCCAGAAGCTGATCCCCAGGACAGGAAGGGTGGGGCCAAAAGGCTGTCACAGGGGACTCCATTTTTCTCTTCACAAACACTCATTTCCCAGGGGCTGTGCAGAGCTTTCCATTGCATGCAGGTTCCAAGAGCTCTAGGGGTAACTCGAGATCTGTTGGAATGCACAGTCATTTCTGTGCCTTGGCTGAAGCCCCTGACCCTTCTTGCCCCTCTAATCCTGGTCCCTATCCTGCGATGTTGTAGACTGCGCTTCCATCTGGTCCTACCCCTCCCTAGCTGGGGAAACCTCCAGCATTCTCACCACCTCACCTCCTTCATCTGTTGAACTTCCAGCTTAGTCTTCAAGATACGGCTCTGAGTAGGTGCCCTGCTCCTCCCTCTGCTATCTGAGGGGGCTGTTACAAAAGGTGTGGAGCCCCTCTGAAGTCTACATTAAAGTCCTTGAGGCAACCAGGAGCTGTAGAAACCGGGGTCACTGTGGATTCCTGTGACTCTGCTTCCTACAGGCTTACTCTGTTCTAACTGAAGTAACAGTGCATTATAACCAAAGGTTTTAAGTGTGCATCATTATCAATGAACATCTGTATATACGCTAAGAAGTTCACCACTAAAAAGCTTGTTCTTTGATATGAACGATCCCAGAAGGCTTTTGGGAAGTATGGAGTGAGTGTGTGTTGTGTGAGAAGCCCTTATTCATCCTGGTGGAGAGGAATAAGAATCAGTGTAGGCAGAATCCTGAGGGAAGGAGGAGTCCACAGAGAGGCTGAGATTCTCTTATGATCTGTCCTCCACCACCTGGACCCTATTCCAAGCCATCACCCCGACTTGTGTGGGCACTGCCATGACCTCCTTGCTGGCTTCTACTCTCCCTCCCTGTTTTATTCTACATTTTTGTAAGTTGATAATGGATTCTGATACTAAGCTCCTCTCATTGTCTACAGGCCTTACAGGAGCTAGTTCTGCCTACAGGTTACTCGTTCCACTCCCACAACTCCCCTTTGGAGCAGTAGTACCTACCCAGTCCTTGGAGTCGGGGAGGCTTCAGAAAACGAGCACTCACACAGAGGGTGATAGGAGGTAAGGATGCCAGACAAGTGGTGGAGAGGTGGGGCTGAGCCAGAGAGGATCTTAAAAGAGGAACAAAGGAATCAGCTGGGAGGGAAGGAGGCGTGAAGTCCAGCTAGGCAGATCAGGGTTACACTTAAAACCCATGCTGGGAAGCTGTTGTCCCCGGCTAGACCCAGGGCTGATAGGACCTGTGATTAGACTCCAGGGTGACAGGTGCCTCCAAAGACCTCTACCCACGTACGTAGGGGCCCTATGTCACTCATGCTCCCCGAATTTCCTCCCGTTCCAGTGAGTTCAAGTGCCTCAACTCCACCGTGATGCTGCCTTTGCTTTTGTGCTTCATTCATTTAAATATTTTTCCCTACTTCTACCCAATTAATTATTATTCATTTTCTCATGTCACCTGAAGGAGAAAGCTCAGGGGGGGAAAAAAACCCTCCAAATCTGCTGCCCCCCATCCTTTGATCACCAGAATTTTGTAGAAAAAGAGTCAGCCTTTTATTCCTCTCAGTCTTTATACATCTATTCCCTGTGCACAGAATACTTTTCCCGTTTTCCTCCTGGTGAGCTCCCTACTTATTCAGTAGCACCTCCTCCAGAAAACATTTCCTGCCTCTGACTCCAGGCTGAATCAGAGCCTCCTACAGGTCCACACAGCTCTTGGATTCTCTTCTGTCTCAGTACCAACACCACTGATTTGTGACTGTCAGGGTCTATGTCAGAATTCCCTCCCACAGCCTCCTCAAGTGTCCTCTTTTTGTCTCTAGTCCCCCAACCTAGGGCTGGGTATAAAAAGTGCACTTATGGGAGTGTGAGTCATTAAAGAATCGCTAAGTCCAGCATAGGAGGTGTTACAATCAGCAAGAGCTTAGATTGAGAGTGACCTCAGTGTGGAAGATGTCATCTTGGGTTGGCCTCCTCATCCTGGACATACTGTTGGGCAGGATGGTGATGAGATTCCCAACCCCAAAAATCTGCCCAGAGTCACTCTGATGGCAGCCTGCTTCCAGGAGCAGGTCCTGACTCCTGTGACTAGCCATGAAGGGGATTAACATTGTTCTGCTGTGACCTATTTTCTCCTGCTTTTGCTCCCTAATTCCCTAGAATTAATGACCTGGAGTGTGTACGGGGGTGGGAGACAGAATCTGCTCTCTAGCCAGCAGCTTAAGAGCTTTGTGTGTGTTATCCAAGAGTTGGAGGAAAGGGTAGGCTGATAGCCAAATTAACTGGGCCCTGGACGCAGCTGCCCAGGACAGAGCATCATGGTGATAGTGTTTCTCATATGTGCAGTAAGGGACAGCTTCTGCAGACAAGAGACAGCTTGTTCCGAGGCAAGATTAGGGGCTGGAAGTCCTGAGCCCAGTCCTCTCTCTATCCACATGTCTCTTCATCTCAGGGCCTTGTGTTCCTCCCAAGAGCCCAGACCACGACCGGTCCATAGCAAGGGTTCAATAAATATTTGTTGAGTTAGTTTGCTCCATGTCTGTAAAATGGGAGTGTTATGTGGAATTCCAAACCTCATCAACTCTGCAATTCTATGATTTTTTTTTTTTTGAAAGGAAAGGAGCAGGCAGGCAGGAAGAGAAGAGGAGGAAGCACTTTATTTTATTTTTATTTAGTTGTTCACACTGGTTGTTTCCCCATGGATTCGGGACTTGGACCCAGGGGAATGTGGCCTGCATTCCTTTGGAGACAATTGACCTAACCGCTGCTCCACTAGGTAGTGCCTCTATATGACTCTTAAGCCTCACAACAACACTGTGAGGTCATTTATGATCCATGTTAGGCAGATAAGAAAAGTAAAACAAGAGGAGATATCTTGCCTAACATCTCACAGCTGTGGAAATGTCAGAGCTGGGATTTGCTTACAGGTTTGGTTGGCTCTGAATTCCATGCCCATAAACATTATACTATTTTTGGAAACAATTTATAAGATTTTCTTTCATGAAACCCTACATTGAAAAAAAGACAAAATATTTTACTGTTTATTTTTAGGTGTAAAGTATAACTTAAAGGCAGTTCTATGTACAAAGTAAGTACTCAAAGATTTGTTGAATAATAACAGAAATGAGGACCATGGGGGAGGCTACAACCATCTTATTACCTGCAGGATCATTTTACTCCTGCAGTTTGGGTTGACTGCAGTGGGACACTTCTGATCCTATAGAAAAGTCACTACGAATGGTAACAAATTTTAAAAATCTACATCTGCAGTCTTAGGGCACACTTAAAGTCAACAACAACGATTAAAACAAACTAAAACCATTACTCCAAAGTTGACCCACGAATAATCTCACCAATCTTCAAATTAATCATTTGCAAACTCCGCTGTAATGGAGGCCGTATTGAACATATCTGAAACTGTTTCAACAGCAGCTGAAAAAAAGATTGGTGCAGAATAATTGCTGGTTTGCGGAGTTTCACAAGTACTTCCAGAAACCTCTATGGAAACGCACTTTGTCCCCTACCTCGCACGACAGAGCGCCCTCTCCCGTAACCAGAAGCTTGGAACTTTCTCTTTACTACCCGCGGCCCCTCTTTCCAGCTCTCTTGCCCACTGCCGCCTGCAGACGCTCGGGTGAGACGCTCAGACGACTCACCAGCGGGTACCGCCTGTCCCCGCCCAGAAGGCGTTGATTGGCAGTTCACGCTTAGAGCCGCCAACCGCGCAGTCCCGCCCCCCCCCCGAGAATGCGCCCCCGCCCCGCCCCGTGGGCGGCCCGGGTTTGTTTTGGCGTCAAGCGCGCGCTGTGATGACGCCACGACGCTGACGCCTGAGGATGGCGGCGGCGGCGGCCCCGGCCCCGGCGGCCGTGGCCGCGGGCCTGAGAGGGTCTGCAAAGCCGCCGAGACGCCAAAGAGCCCGCCGCCCGCGCGAGGTGAGGCGGTCCGGCTCAGGGCGGCGTCCCGGTGGGCGGGAGGGGCTGACGAGCTGCGGCCGGGATCGCTTCCTGGCGCACTGGCCTGTCCCTGCCCAGCCCGGAGCCCTCGGCCCAAAACCGGTGCGCCAGGGCCTGCAGGGATCGGGGGCAGGCCTGGCAGTGGCTTTTCGGGGTTCCCTGAGCCAAGACCGGGCCGGCCTCGGAACATGCCGCCTCTCTGGGTGGCCTGTCTTTGGGGCCGCGTGGACCTGGTGGAAGTGGTCAGCTGCCCAGCCTGCTGTTCAGTCAGTGAACTAATCGGGTTACCTTCTCCTGTCCCGCACCTACTCTACACCCCGCTTCTGCAATTGAATGCAAGTGGCTGGTGGGGCAGCTGGTGACCAATCCGTTCAGCGTGGGCCAAAGCAGGCCTGAGTCTGGCGGGGTCACCTGTTCGCAAGCCAGTCATCCCTTTCCATGTAAGGTGAAGCCCTTCCCTCCACGCTCAGTCCCTCTCCATGAAGCTACTGAAATGATACTTCCAACTGAAAACCTGAATAAGTCATTCACTGCCTAAAACCGCTCCTTGGTGCCTGCAGGATAAAGGCCAGACTTGTTAGGCAGGTATTCAGGGCTCTTCCTAATCTGATAGAGGCATAACTCAAGTTACCTGGGCACTTCTGCCTTCTGTTTACATATTTTGTTTTGGGGCTTGATGAGCCCCTTGTTAGCTGTGGTTTATTATTCCTGTGCTTTATATATCCACTTTCCTCATTTTGTAATAATCTGCCCCTCCCTATCCCTACCTCCACCCACCAATATGGAAAATTGACATCCGTCCTTTAAAATCCTCCTTAGACTTCATTTTCTTGGAAGAGCCTTCCTTGTTTCACATGTAACCATTGACTCCTTTGTACATTTTCGATGCTACTGCTGTATCATACTGTGTCACATGATGGTGAATGTGGAGATTAGGTTTTCCTTCTGTCTTCCTCTGGGTGCCTGGCATAATGTAGGAGCTGAATTGACTAAAATAGGGTTAAGAATGGATGTAAATTCATCATAGTAGTTATAGTATTATTGAGTTCCTATCAGTGACCAGAATCTAGGTCGAGCACAGCAAACATGTCCCATGTGGGCCCATGCACGTGCTAGAAAAGTGCAGTCATTTCAGCCTTGATGGCCTAAAATCCCTTGGGGGTAGTTTTTCAAGATACAACTTCCAAGAGTCTCACTCTCAGATTTTGACTCAAAATATCTTGAATCTGGGAGGAATCTGTATTTTGAAAAAACTCCTGGGTGACTTTAGTGTGCTTCCTGGTTGAAGATCTTTGTCATTGCCCCAGAAAAACTGTTGTTTTCTTTGTCTGGTGGGAAGGATTATTTTTGCCTGTGGCCTCCTGTTACAATCTCAGTGTACAGGACATTGGACAGGCTGTATAATTTGATGGTTAGAGGCATGGGCTTTGGAGTCTGAAAGACTTGGGGGCGGTGTGCCCTCAACTCAGGTGGCTGGGTTGCTGGCATGCGGACGGACCATGTAAAACATCAGGGACACAGGCCCTTCTCAAAAATTAAAAAAAAAAAAAAAGAAGAAAGACAGACTTGGATTTGGATTCAGTTCATGGATTTTATGAGATCTTGAGACTCTTTCAGTCTTAGTTTGCTCACTCCAAAATAGGATTATTCATACAGAGAGGCATTAGATAATTGTGTATAAAATACTTAGCACAGTTGGAAATGGAAGTCAGGAAATGGAAGCTACTGTATTGCTAATGACTGTTCTTCCCAGAGTGTATATCTTGTCAAAAGGAGATCTCGTCTTGGTAAGCCTGTTTGCTCTTCAGTTTGAGCTTGTGTGGGAAGCTGTCTTGTGTTTTGTGATTTTCTCAGGGTCATTTCTGGTCATCAGAGAAAGCTGACAAAACTATGCCTCAGGGCAGCTGTAGTGACCATTCCCCCCAAAGAGATTTGGAATGGTGATTCACAAGAGTTTGCTGAATAATCACATCGTCCAGGTCTAATTGTAGTTGCTGTGCCTGTTAAGTTGGATAAATGAACTTGAGAAAGTGCAGCTTTCAGGAAACCTGTTTGCCTCTGACACTGAATGAGAGTTGTGCCTCACCTGGAATGGAATAGTCTGGCAGATCTTTGTGTCTGCGAAATCCGAAATAGATATTGATGTTCTCTGTCAGTCACGAGTTCCTAGTTAAATGAGTAAGACCTTGGTTTGGCCAAAGTGAGCATGTTATATGGGCATCTATGGTCCTCTTCAAAGCTTTCCAGTTGTACAATATCAGTAGGGTGTAGGCAAGCCAAAGTATCAAAGCATCTAGACAGAGACTGTCTCCATGGATCCAGGGTACGCAATAAAATGTGACAAGTGCTCCAGAGGAAGGGAAACGGTTCTGCTGTTGAGAGCTGAAGGGAGACTTATTTGAACTCCCTTGCCTTCCAAGAATCTTAACTCAGTGAGTATTACGCCGATTTGTGTCGGCTGGTCATCACTGAGCTAATTCTTGGTACAGCGCACTGTTGCCATGGTGTCCAGTGTGATGCTGAAGTAGAAAAATGTTCTGTTTTCATTTTCTGAGGGAAAATGATCTCAGAGGGACCCCTTCCAGCCAGCCTTGAAGTGGCCTCAGGCCATCTGAAGAGCTATGGTCACAGGGACTTTTGGTGTGGAACTGTCAAGGCTGTTAAGTTCCTTGAGAGCAGATACTTTGCCTTCTTTTTGTCCGTTACACCCCCTGGTAGAGTTCCTGGCCCACAGCAGGAGCTCAGTAAATATTTGTGGCTTGAATTTTAGGACTTTGGAAGGAAAACCCCAGGTAGCTTGCCAGAGTATTTCTGACGCTGGATGGGCAGTGGAAGGATGCCTCGGATGGAGTTGGGGTCGTGAGGAAACAGGAAGAATACAAGCAGTTTTTGAACTTCTCTCCCTCTCTAAGCCCTTAAGCAGGAGTCTCTGCCCACCAGTTCTTACCACGTAGAACACTGGTGCTTAGCTGGAATCCTTGAGAAGTGAGGCCTGGAGTTACTGTGTTCTACAGTGAAGTCATAACAGTTTTTATTATGAAATAATATTAAAAGTCAAAACATTACAAGAGTGAATATTGGACAGTGTCTTTAGACACATACACTGTAATAATTTGGTATATGTCTTTCAGCTTTTGTTCCTTATGCATATGCTGACCTATATATCTTCACAGTATATATTTTTATTAACTTAGAAAAATGTAATGTGAGGCATTCGTTGGTGGCTCAGGTGGTTGATACGCTGGCGTGTGGACCATGTTTAGCTCAAGGACTCAGGTTCATGACCTGGGGCCAGGGTGAATAACCAAAATGAAAAAAACAAATAAAAAAATGTTTTTCTCTCTCCCTGCCTGCCTGCCTGCCTGCTTGCTTTTATTCTTCTCTTTAAAACAACATAACCTGTGGTGATGTGCAGCAGCACAGAAGTATGTAAAGGGAGGCACATAAGCTCCCATTTCTTCCTGCTACATATTCCCTGCACATTCCTCCCCAGTCCAGTCACTGTCAACAGTTTCTCTTCTGCTTTTTTTTCACAGTTTTTTCCCCCTATGTGTTTAAACCATATTTTAGCCTTCACTAGACAGGTGCTTTACATAAGGTGCTTTACTTAAGCTACTTAAGACATAGACATGAATCCTGACAGGTAACCACTCAATAAAATCAATATTACTGGTATCTGTCTTTTTGTCAGTATAAATAGGTCTACCTTATTCTTTAAACAGCTACAAAGCATTCCATCTATGAGTTTGTTTTGATTTGTCAAATCATTCCCTTACTGATGGATATTTGGCTCATTTCTGTTTTTTCATTATCATAAAGAATGCTGCTGTGATCTTGTACAAATATATCTGTGTACTTGTGGACATGGTTTTGTAATAATATTTTGAAAATGAGATTGCTGGCTTCTGTGCTAGTTTTCCTGTTTCGGAAAGCAGAATCCTAAAGTCTTTCCTAAGAGTACAGAGATCTTTGTTCAGGGATTTTCATCCCTACAGGGACAGGATTCTTTGCCTGCTTGCTTCATAATGGTTAGAAGTGCTACTTAGTTACTTATTTCTGAGACTACTGAGATTAGTAGTGCTTCGTTTTATTCATTTTAATAGACAGTCTTTCAAAAGATGGAAGTAGACTGTAGAGATCTTTACAGATGGAAGGTTGTGAAGCTTTACTTTGAGAATGATCTCGGGGGAGGGCCGCCGCCTGTCCGCACACCTGGCTTTCTGGGCCGGGAAATCATTTCAGGCTCCCTCCTCACCCTGCCTGTAAGGCCTTGGCTTCCTCTACAGATGGGGTCAGATCTGACTCATTGTGGACAAGCACTCGTTGGAGTTGAGAGAACGGTCTGTAAGACCCAGACCGCTTCCTTTGTTGTTGAGAACATTTGCACAGGCTCCCAAAGAGCATGACTCTGGTTTAACCACCAATTTGGTCTCTTCCTGCCACTTGAAAATTTCTGAGCTTCTGGGACTGTTGCCTCACAGCAAATAGAAATCTGAGAGCCAGACCACCTTTCATTCATTATTAACAAACATCGAATGCTTGCTCTTAGCTCAGCACTTTGCTGGGTGCCAGAGAGTTCCAGAAACCTGAGAAGGGGACGACAACTCTAGTAATCAAAAGCAGACTGGAGTACAGGAGTGAGCAGTCTGACCCAGATTGTACTCAGAGTGAGGGTTTCAAAAGACACGTCAGAAGAGGCCCTTGGTACAGGTTTGTTGATGCCCCAGCTGAGGGGTATGAGGAGGGATCGAGGCCTTGACACTCTGGGGGCCTCGGGCACTTCTGGAGTCTTTCCCATGTGGTAAGAGGATGGAGAACCAGCAGGTTGGGATCCATGGTCGGACTCCACTGTCTGGATGATTTAGAGCAGTGCCTCCCTTTCTCAGCCTGTCATTTCCGTAGCGTATTTGTGAGGACAGTAGTGCCGCTTGCTCACAGCCCCTGCCATGCTCTTGTCGCGTGCCTGCCTGAGGAGTGGGTCCGGCTGGGAGTCCAGGCTGTGGAGGCCGCTTTCCGAGAGTTCAGTATTTCCTGCAGGATGTGTTAGGATTGAGGCCGTGAAAGGGAGAGTGGCTTGTGACAGTCATTCCGCATACTGTGACCCCCTGGGGCTGTCTTCCAGAGGCTTTCGTCATTTATCCTCCCCTATCCTGGTCACTGCACTGGGGTCACAAGAGGACCCGGGGCAGGAAAACACTGCCCTTATTCCCAGGAGTTTCGCCCGCTGCTGCCCCTGTTCCATTGCCTTTTCATCTGACCTTTGCGGAAAGAGAATGTAATAGATGTGCATGTAGTGTGGAGTAGTCGTCACCTGGAGGCAGACCACCCCTACACCCCCAGAGCTGACACCTTTTTTCACCACTCTATTTTATTTTTTTAACAAAAGGTACAAAGCAGGAATGAAGATGGGTAGGCAGGCAAGCAGGTAGAGGAGAAAGAAGCATTTTATTTCTTTTATTTAGATGTTCACATTGGGACACGAACCCAGGTCCTTATGTGGACTGCACTCGGCTGGAGGCGGTGGCACACCTTTTCCTCTGCTTTTGCATTTGGGAAGGTGGAATGCCAGCACCAGCCTATCGTTGAAGAGTTTCTAATTAGAACAAATTTGAGAAGAGAAACTTTGTCGCAGGAAGGAAGGGGGAAGGTCAGAGAGGAGTAATCCTTGACTCTTAACTGCTGACATGAGATCTCTGTGCAGACTTTGCTTAAAGTGAAAATCAGGCCTTTTCTTTTGTAAACCTTGGTTTTTCTCATCAGGACCAGAGAATGCACATTTGAAGAAGGGCTATGGCACACCCTCATGAGGTGGTTTCCAGCCAGCACAGACTCCATCCATCCCAAGGACCAGTGTTCACATCCCAGGGCTGGGGGAACAAACAAGATGAAAGTGAAATAAAATAAACTGCTTCTCCTCTTCTCTCTCTCTTCCTGCTTGCCTTTCTTTAGAAAAATAGTAAATAAACAAGAGCCACTGTGCATTCCTGGAGACATGTATTTTGTGCATCTAGGATTCTGCCTCCTCACCGGAACAAGTGACATCTGAGTGACAGTTTTGGGTCACTCGTGCAGTCAGTTTTCTGCTTGGTGGTAGACATTGCTTATAGAGTGGCCTCGGGGTCAGGGCCCTGTGTTCTGCCTCAGGAATCCTGCCCTACGAGCTCACTTTTTCCTGACTTACAGCCTTTTGCTGTTTGTTTTGTGTGTTCCCTGAAGGAAGTGATGAGTCTGCAGAATTCCAAATCCATACTTCTAATCTTTGGCCTCTGGGGAAAAAAGCCATGTTTCTAAATTCCTTCCCTTAAACCTTGTTTCCTAAGCCACTGTGTGGGAACTCCCAGGCATTTGGGTGAGAAATGCGGCAGATCTTGAAGAGCTTTGTGTTGGAGGAGGAAAAAGAAACCTCACTCTGCTGAGAATCATATTGACATGCTGATTAAAACCAGAGCCCTGAATCTGTGGTCTCCAAGTTCTTCCTATTTATCTGAGAGGTTGGTAATCAAGACCTTGGGTCTGTTTCAGTGATGAGCTTGGGTTTTGAAGGAGTCGGCCCTGTTATTCACCACACTGGATTCAGACCCTCGATTCAGTGGAATCTGATGGCCTCTGGATTGCCTGTGACCCACAAAATGCCATGGCTGAACCTGCCTAGGGCTCCCTCTGCTGCCTTTGGTGGGATCTCTTGCCAGCTCTGTAAGGGGGTGGGCTGGGGCAAAGATGTGTTGCCTCTCCCTGAGCACCATCCTTGGGCAGCCATGGAATCTCTGATGCTAAACAGCTATTTTGTTTTATTTGTTTATTTTTTAAGAGAGGAAGGAAGGGATAGGAGGAAGAAGTATTTTGAAGGAAGAAGGGAAGGAAGCACTTCTGTTTATTTGTTTTGATTGTTTCCCAGCCCTGGACCATAAACCCAGGTCTTTAGACTTTGCATGGTCCTGGCTTAGCACCTGAGTCACCAGGGGACGTCAGGAAAAGTATTTTGAAGAAAGGAAGGGAGAAAGGGGGAGGAGAGGGGAGGAAGAAGCATGTTTCTTTTACCCTTGCCCTTTCTTTTATTTTTGTTTTTGTTTTTCACCCCGGCCCTGGGTCATCAACCTAGGTCTTTGGTCTTTACATGGTTCGTACTCCAGTGCCTCAGCCTCCTGGGCCACAAGGATGCACCCTGAGCAGCTCTTTAAACACTGTTAGGTCCTGTATCCAGAGACCTGCAGCGCATCTGTGCAGACAGTTGCATGCCCTGCCTCACATCCAAAACCGGGTCTCCCACTGCTCCCAAACCGTGTCCTCTCGCTGCATTCGTGACCCTTTTGCACAGGAGCCTAAGCAAAGGACTGGAGTGCCACCTTCGTCTTTCTCTTTCGCCCGTGTCCAGCCTCCAGTCCCTGTCAGTTCTCCTGCTGACAGCTCTCCATGCCACCCCACCGTCTGGGCCAGCACCCTCCTCATGGTCCTTTTAGTCCATCTGACCCTCCTGTTCAGCCTCACACTTCTCTCTAAGCCCAGGTTGTAAACCCTTTTTGATAGCCTCCTACCACCTCCCAAGAACGTCCTGACTCCCTGCCATACCTTGTGCTGTTCTTTAGAAACTGCTTGCTGCTGATCGTCCAAAGCTCCAGTCCCCTGTCCACGCCCATCCACGCCCATCCTGTCTTCGTACCACCACTCTGCTCCTGCTCCCGGGCACGGGACGCAGACTGCGCCTTCGGGCCTTTGAGTGTGTTATTCCCTCTGCCTCAAACACCATTCCTGCCTTTCCTCTCCTGACTCGCTCTTATTTCAGATTCACTGTGGAGGTCACCTCCTCCACAAGCTTTCCTGTGTCACTCTACATTGTCTTCTGTTGCTTATCAAGCCTACCCCATGCTATATTGAATGTTCTGTTTTTAGGCTTTTTATATTTAGACTATAATACTGGTTATGTTGTGCTTTTTTGGTGCTTTTTAAAATGTAACCTACATTGGAATGTCTTATTCATCCTGTATACCTAGTAGAGATTCAATCAGTGTTTGACCTGAGTTGATCATTTTGCCCCCAGTTTTGTATGGGACCCTTAGACTTAGAGAAGAGCAGCCTGCGTAGGCGTGACCTCCAGGAAGCAGCACTTGACCCTTCACTTTGTCCGGGCCCCACCAGCCACAGGGTACTAATGGTTAGAACATCCGTCTGGAAAGCAAACCGGAAGGCGCCTAGATCCCCATCCCAAGAATGCACAGCCTGAGTCACGTCTGGATAAAGCTGCTGGTGTCCTTTTTGAGTGTTCTCTGCCTCCTAAATGAAGCTCAGTCTAGTTATGGCTACCTGGTGGCAGTGTGCATGAGGCCCCAGGTTCACTGGACTTGATTTAGGCCAGCTATGGGACTTGTGGAGCGTGTCACCCCTCCATGTGGTAAGCTGGGGACGTGAGAGACCTTAGGACAGATGTTAAGAACCCCCCACAACCCCCACAGTGCTGATGGTGCATTAGCAAAGTGATGGGAGTTGTCCAGGAAAGAGCGACGTTAGGACAGAGACCCAGGGCAATAGGCATGGTGGTTTCAGGGGCAGCTGACTTCTGCAGGTGACCTAGAGGGCCAGGAAAATATCCACGAGGAAGGCCTTGGAGCAGTTACGAGCCCCGGAAGATGACAGTGTTGGAAAGCAGGCCTCTGACAGCCCACACCCCTGTTTCAGAAAAGATGAATCAGTACAATAAGAGGAAAGACACAGGTCTTCAACTAGAGTAAAGGCAGAATAGGGAGTAGAGTGGGGGCAGTGACAGCTGAGGCTGGTGCATGTTCCTGCCCCTCTTTTAGGGTTGAAGAGCATCATGAGACTCAGACCCAGGAAGATTAAATCGGGACCATGTTGCTCAGACCCAGACTTTCACCTAGACCCTCTGTCCATTGTGGGCTTCAGGCACTCAGAGAACCACATTAGAATCAGGTTTGCTGTTGTCATCAGGCTTGGCTTATCACAGGACAAGTGGGAAGGGGAGAGGAGGATGGCTCGTACCCCGTCACAGATGACCCCAGCTCTGCTGACGTGCCCTCTCTTCCGCTTGCATAGGTGTAGACGGGGCGCTGCCTGCAGAGCAGGTCCTGCCAGCCTCGCTGGAGAGGATGCCCCCGTGTCCGTGATGGGCTGTGGGACAAGCAAGGTCCTCCCTGAGCCGCCCAAGGATGTCCAGCTGGACCTGGTCAAGAAGGTGGAGCCCTTCAGCGGCACTAAGAGTGACGTATACAAGCACTTCATCACAGAGGTGGACAGTGTTGGCCCTCTCAAAGCTGAGTTCCCAGCAGCCAGTCCGTGTGCACCTGCCTGCCCTGGTGCCCCCATTGCCGGCCACGCAGAGCCTCCTGCAGATCCACCCCGCAGGGCCAGGGTGGCTAAGTACAGGGCCAAGTTCGATCCACGTGTGACGGCCAAGTACGACGTCAAAGCTTTGATTGGCCGAGGCAGCTTCAGCCGAGTGGTGCGCGTGGAGCACCGCGCAACCCGGCAGCCGTATGCCATCAAGATGATCGAGACCAAGTACCGGGAGGGCCGGGAGGTGTGTGAGTCGGAGCTGCGTGTGCTGCGTCGGGTGCGCCATGCCAACATCATCCAGCTGGTGGAGGTGTTTGAGACGCAGGAGCGTGTGTACATGGTGATGGAGCTGGCCACCGGCGGAGAGCTCTTCGACCGCATCATTGCCAAGGGCTCTTTCACTGAGCGTGATGCCACGCGGGTGCTGCAAATGGTGCTGGATGGAGTCCGCTATCTGCACGCGCTGGGTATCACACACCGAGACCTCAAGCCCGAGAACCTGCTCTACTACCACCCAGGCACTGACTCCAAGATCATCATCACTGACTTCGGCCTGGCCAGTGCCCGCAAGAAAGGTGACGACTGCCTGATGAAGACCACCTGTGGCACGCCCGAGTACATCGCCCCTGAGGTCCTGGTCCGCAAGCCCTACACCAGCTCCGTCGACATGTGGGCGCTGGGCGTCATCGCCTACATCCTGCTCAGTGGCACCATGCCCTTTGAGGACGACAACCGCACCCGGCTGTACCGGCAGATCCTCAGGGGCCGGTACAGTTACTCGGGAGAGGTGAGTTAGCCCTTGCCCGGGGTTGGAGGTGGTGTGTCCCACACCCCTTTAAAAGCAATTACAGGAAGGAAGCAGGCAGGAATGAAGGCAAGTAGGCAGGCAGACAGAAAGAGAGAGGAGGAAGCAGCATTCATTCATCCACTTATTTGTTCATGTTGGTTGTTCCCCCAGTCCTGGGCTGCGAAGCTGGGTCCCTGGGCTTTACATGGACTATGCATCCAGAGCCACATACTTTAACACTGAGCCACCAGGGCATGCCTGTTTGGTAACTCTTGCTGAGGGGGACATATAGGCAACCTGGCAGGTAATGTTAATATGAGACTAGCAAGGTGTCTTAGTCTGAGTTCCTCCAAAAGTGAGCCCTGAGACAAGAACTTAGGAGGAGAGAGTATTTGGGATGGAATCCCAGTAAGCACAAGTGGCAGGCAGTAAAGGGAAAACCGATAAAAGGTATATGAGGAGGACCGCCACAGTGGGCCACTGAGGGATAGGACGTGGGTGGTTTTTATGTGCTGACTCCTTTTTATGTGCTGACTCGTTTACGAGGTGAGAATTTCTTAAGGGGCATTAAATTCCTGGCACTTAAATGCCAACTAGTGCTGGAGGAAGTCCTCAGGCACAGAACTGAGCGGCGCAGGCACCAGCAGTGGGAGCTGTGAGCAGGCCCAGAAAGTCTGCAGCTCCAGGGAGCTCAGGTGGGCCGGGGGCTGGGGTGGGCCTCCACAGCCCCTGCCCTGTGACCACCCCCGTCCAAAGGAGCATCTGCTTCTCATCTCTGCCCAGTTTCACTGCATTGCAGTGAGGACCCCCTGCACCCAGATATTCTAGGTTTTGAAAGAAAAGCCAGAAAATTTGGTCTCGAAATGTTGAACTCCAATTCACATATTTAAGCAGTACCAGGTGCCAACAAATGCTAAACTGCAGACCAGATTCAATCATCCTGCCATCAGTTCGTGTCGTTGAGAAAATCTGTTAGGTTTCAGCACTGCTGGGAGCTAAAAGAAGGTGCATAAAACCTGTAAATGCTAGTCAGTCTTTAGGCAGGATGCTGCCTGGGTAGGAAATGGGGTTGATGCAAAAAACAGCAGGTGCTGCAGGCTGGAGCTAAATGGTGTGCTAGGGGGGTTGGTGAGGAAAAGAGTGCATGACAGTTCTGCGTGAGGATGGAGGGACTTTGCAGGGCCACAGGATTCTGCCAAGGCAGTGAGGACCTGTCCCCAAATGCCCCCACAAGGTGCTCTCCATGGTGTTCCCCTAGGCCTGGGCCTGCCAGTGTACTGTCCGTGCCTCCTGAGCAACCCACATGGAGGAAAAGGAGCTCTGGCACCCGCTCCCTTCTGAGGCCAGCTTTCCTCCCATAGACTTTGGACTCAGCCCTCTCTAACCCCAGCCGACCACCCAAAGCAGAGGTTCCTGCAGGAGTCACACAGAAGCCTCATGTCACATTGCCTTCAACACTTGAGGTCCTATGCTCCATCACCCTTCCTTTCATCTTCCAGACATAGTGGTGGTGGGGTCAGCCTAGGACTTCCCACCCATGAGCAGTGCTAGTATTCCCAAGGAGGATCCCAGGTCACGTGTGTTCAGGCCAGTTCTGTACCAGCAACAGAGGAAAGAGAAGCTAGACATTCTCTAGCTCCCACCTGAGTTTCTCATGTTTTCTTTCTTGCTCCAAATGGATTAAACAAAACAGAAATTGACTGGTAAGCCCAAGTTGCCGTGGGTGGTCGCAGAGGACAACTAGCTCACCTTCTGGTCTGGGTGTCCTCAAGGGTCCCAAGACCCAGACTCCTCCTCACAGAGGCAGTTTCGTGCCAAGGCCCTGCCTGGCTGCCATGTGCCAGACTCCAGCTGTGGAGCTCGGTGTGCCCGGCTGTCAAGGGTCCAGCTGGCAGCAGGAGTAGTGAGTTTAGCTACAAGAGGGAAGGAGACATTCCAAGAGATGCTGACAAAGGAAAGACACTTCCCAAAAGTCTGTGGATTTGCCCAAGAGATCCTGATTCTGGCAGTTGCTGATCAGGTGGTTTATCAAATTGGAGCTTGCAGAGTCTTGCTAACTGGCTATTGATTATATGCCGGTGGGAAAGTGACAAATGAATGGTATGGGGAAAAGGCTCAGGCTTTGTAGCCTCAAAACTTGGTCCCAAGATTCTGCTGGAATCACAGGACATGAGTCTGGGGCTCCCCGTGTGGAGGTGTGGGGAGGTGGGGGGGCAGTGCCCAGCTATTGACCAAACTATCCTTTATCTGAAGCTGAGAGCATCACTTTCTAGTTTCATTCAAATCACTGGCCAACGCCGATGGCACCTGTCTGTTACCAGAAGCTTGGCTGACCCCAAGAACAGATTCTAGCACCTTCTGTATTGGGAGAATGTATCTGTTTGGGGTGCTTATGGGCAAGGAGGCCTCCCCATTAGATCAGGCTCACTGAGTTAGAGACCCAGCATCTGTCTCTTTTCTTATGGTCATTGCCTACCCATCAGCACCCCGGGGGAAGATGCAGAAATATGAAAGCCTGTTCCCCTCCCAACGAAGCTTGGATTACCTGGAGAGAAAGGACTAGAATTAGGAAATGGCCACAGAGTGAACCCTTGTTGGCAGGCATGTACCCATGCAGGCCCTGGCACAGGACCACTGGACTTGGGTGGTCTGGAATATGGACTGTGGGGCTTTCATCAGGTGGCTGGGCTAACCTCTCTTCTGAGGGCTGTGGTTGCTCCTGACTCATTCTAGTCCTCTCTTCTCCTTTGTCGTGGTCATTTTCTCTTAGGAAAGTCACCCTAGTGAGCAAGAAAACCTGGGTGAGAATATTTCATGATGAGTGAGGTGTTTTGATCAAGCTCCTTGTGTGAAGGAAGGGCTGTCCAACTCTGAGCTCAGCGAGGTTAGGAGGCATGAATTCCTTACCTTGGCAGTACATCCCATGCCACTAGGACCACTTTTCCTGCCTCCTGCCTCTGCCAGTGACATCACCTGTGCACCAGGCCCTACTCACTTAGCTGATCCTCTGAGTACTGTCCATGCAGCCTTTTCAGGCTTCGTGGTTTCTGCAGACTTGCTTAGCTTCCTGCAGAGGGTGGGCTTTGAGAATATTGTGGTCCAGAATAAAGAGATTTTGCAGCAGAGGTTGACAAGGCTGGGGGCAGGCCTGGTGTTCGCTGTTGGGAGCTCTGTAAGGCCAGAGCCTCCTTGGGAATTCCAAGTGTTAGGTGTGAGAGAACCTTCTGTGTTCTTGATAGGGAGGGGAGAAAGCAGCGGAAAGTGTTGTGCGAGATTAGCAGGAAAAAGACGGACTGGTAGCTGTTGGAATGATCGGGTCTGGCCTCCTGGGGATGGTTGGGGCCGGTCAGGGATTCCAGAGAGGACTTCCTCATGGTGTATGTGAGCCAGAGTTTAGGAGGAGGAGACAGGGCAGCACCTTCCTGTGGCTCTGGGAGGACCGTCGGCTTTTGAGGGCAGGTTGGGAGAGGACTCCAGGCTGCCCCCACACAGGAAAGTATGTAGCACCCTGCTGGACATCCCCGGGTGGGGCCCAGTGGTGGAGGCACCTGCCTCATGCTCCTGACACTAGATTTTCTAGCTCAGCCCCTCCCCACATCCCACCTTCACCCCATACACCCGAGGCCTGAGCCCTTTGCTCCATTCATTCCCCATCTAAGCTTTTGCTTGGATTTTTCCTGTGCTCGCAGTGTCAGCCTTAGAAACTGGACCAGCTGTAAAAGATCTTGTTCAAAGATTGCTCCTTTTAGGAATAAGCCTGCCCACTGTTATTGTGTACTGGGTACCAGGAACGGGCTGAGGCATCTACACCCAGCATGTCTCATCTCCACAGCCATCGTGCCAGATGGGTAGACTCTTCCCCATCTTGCAGATGAGGAAGCTGAGGCTAGTGTGGCTAACTAACTTGTCCCTGGTCTCAACCTCTAGAGGGTGATGGGCCTGGGATTTCAATCCGGGCCACCTTGGCTTCAGAGTCCTTGGCCTGTCCACCCCACAGCCTGCTCTCCCAGGCACACAAACCTCAGTGTGCTGCTGGAGTCTTTGTTGGAGCGCTCTCTCGGCCAGTGGTCTGTTGACATCTCTCTCTGCCCCTTGAGGTCAGTGTGTATCAGCACAAGTGCTCTCCACGCTTCTCCCGACCTCTCCAAAGTGGGGCACTGGTGGTTGTGGTGACCCTGGGAATGGCCCAGATGTGGCCACTGGCAGGCAGACAGGCCACCCCGCTCTCTCTTGGGACTGGACCCCAGGAAGTCGCGGACAGCCTGATGGAGATGCACGTAGGAGCTGATGACCAGCCTTTCTTGGAGCAAATGCAGGAATGGTGGAGGAGGAGGGATGCTGGGAGGAGAAGCTTGTGACAGGTGATTCGAGAGGAGAAACCTAAGGTGCTGGAGTGGAGAGGGCTGCACGACGCCCATTGGAAGTGATGGGGAGACACATATTGGCCAGGTGTCAGGAGGGCCTCTTGAGTGTGGGACGGTGTGACAGCACTGAGAGCCACCTGGAGCAAGAGAGCCTCCTGTGATGGAGTACTTGGGGGCTGGAGGGCTTCTGAAGTTGTGACTCAGACGGTGAGTTGTCATCTGTAGACTCGTCCTAGAGGATCGTTAGGGCGCGACTAACGTGGCAATTCTGTGAGTCACTTGACATGAAATGTGACGTTGCCTGCTGAATGTCATTGCTCTTGTCAGGAACTCTATTCCTAGAGTCAGGACGGATAAAGAGGCTACTGTAGGACAGACAGTGGAACAAATGCCATCAGCAGCTTTGCTCACCACTGTGTTAGTACCCTTGGTTGTCACCCATCTCTGCTTGGGCGGCTTGGGGTGTGGGTGAGCCCGGGTGACTGCACCGGGAACATGGCGCTTGAGCAGAGGTTCTCACAGAGCTTTGTACTGGAGAGTGAGTGCTGCCTAGTGAGACAGATCCCTGGTGGGAGAAGGCATCCCAGGGTGGGTCTCTGGGCTGTGGTGGTCCCCCATCCACTTGGGGCCAAGAGGCCCTTGCCCAGGACAGTGAGTTGGACCATCCTCTAGTTCTGAAAGCCCTGCACTGGGACCAGTGCCAGAGCAGAGCTGATCTGTACCTTCGTACCTCAGCTCTCCAATGTGTCGTAAAGTGACTCTCACACGTGCCGCTCTGCCCTGGGATGTTGGGGGTTAAACGAGCTGTGGTGCTCTCTGGTGATGGGTCAGTGCCCGTGGGGGCGGACCTTGTGGCCTGGCTCATTTGCTCTGACAGGCAGTGGGTGGCCAGCAGGGATGGGACCTTGCTGCAGAAAGGCTGAGAACCACAGGAGGACTGCTCAGGAACGCGGGGAGCTTTCTGGATGTGCGTGCATGCACACGGCAGAGCGGAAGGCAGGTGGTGGGGGGCGTGCCGTGTGTGGATTCTGCTCATGGCCTTAATTGCTCCACCTCCCGTGCAGATGAGAGTGGTGCACCAGCAGCTCCCCACTTTCTCCCATCCGGCTCCCAGAGTCAGAGGAAGGCTTCCTGGGTCCATCTCAGTGACAGCTCAGGAAAACACATTGATTGTGAAGTCCTTGTTGTCAGCTGTCCTGAAACCCTTCCTCTGCGCCTGCCTGCTGGTGGCTGCTGGGTGTCTGGTGCTGCTGCTGCTGCTGGCTCCATGCCAGGACCCCACGAAGATAAGCAAATGCCCCCAACCTGTCTGGGAAGGACCTCTCAAGAAGGACCTTTCCGACGTCACCAAAGCATATGGGCCAGAGGCTTGTCAGCAGATGAGCCTCCCACCTTCTTTGCTGGAGCAGATACCCTCGTCCAGGTCCTGACTGGTCCTGGGATGTGGCATGTCTGGTCCTCTGGGTGTGGGCAGTAGACCTTCATTGGTCACTAAGGCTGGGGGCCTCCCCTTGGTTCGAGACCTCATGGAGGGAGGGTGGGGTGGCTTCCTCCTCGTGGGGCAGAGGGCAGGCTCAGTGGAGAGAGGCACAGGTCCCTCGTCTGCCGCCTCCAGGCCCCACATGGAGGAGTGTTATCCTCTCCGCATCTCTGTGCCACCACCGCCCTGGTTACATGCTCCCCAGAGAGCAGTGACACAGATGCCCCTCTCCCACACTGCCACCTCCAGCCTTTCCTGCCCACATGCCTTCCCTGAGCCGGTCCCTGTCCTTCACTTCGGGGACTGGGCAGGAGTGGGGGGAGGGGGCAGACGAAGAGTTCATCTTGTTACTCTCAAGCTTTTCAATAGTAAAGAATGAGACTTTACTAACCTCCAGTTGTCTCATCTTTTCTCATTTTATTTGTGTCTGCTTGCCTCTTTCTAAGTCTCCATGTCTTCCTTCTTTTTCTCCTCTCAGGCTTTCTCCCCGACCATCCTTCTCTTTTCTGCTGCTCGGCCCCTGCCCACCTCCTGCCAGGTTCCTGGGTGGTGGACTCTGTCTGGTCTGCAAGCCCAGGCCCCAGGATGGTGTGTGTCTTGTCCAGAGGAAGGGACACTTCTCCATTGTGACACATGCCAAATTCTGCTGAATTGTCCGAAATGCTTTCCTTGTGGCCAACATCAGGACCGCTCTCCTTGTACTAACAGTCCTCCTGTCCTGCGTAAAGCTGAAACTCTGCTTTGCAGAGTTCCCTCTGTGCCCTTTTCTGTCTCCTATTCAGGCCCATGTAAGTACAAGAAGGAGACCTTGGAGGGCGGGAATGCTGGGTCTGAAAATATATCTGCAGACAAAGCTGAGGGGAGAACTGAGTCATGGCAGCAAAGCCTGGGCGTCTTTCCACTTTCCTTCCTTTCCCAGCTCTTGGTAGAGCCCCCTTTTCTGCAGGGACCCTTCTCAGAGTCATCATGGGCTGGGAAAAACCCAAAGACATCAGATGGTCAGCTCAGCTTGAATATCAGACGTGCTTCTGTTCTCACATGCAGCCTAATGAGAGAAGGATATAGGGAGCCATCTTTTTAGAGTCTAGGACTTAGAAACAGGAAGAGGCTTAGAATTCATGGCATTCAGCTCCTTCAAATTAAAGTGAGGAGGCTGTGGTTTCTGAAAAGTCATGCAGAGAAGAAACACCTAGAATACAGGTCACTGGATTTAGAGATTAACACCTTTTTATTTTTTTAAAGGAAAGGTGCAGGCAGGAATGAAGGCGAGCAGAGGCAGACAGGAAGAGAGGAGGAGGAAACACTTTATTTTTATTCAGTTGTTCATCTTGGTTCTCCCCGGCCCTGGGACTTGAACTGGGTCCCTGGGATGTGTGTGGACTGCGGCGGCTGAAGGCAGCTCATCAAACTGCTGCTCCACCAGGACACACCAGGAGAGTAACGCTAATCTGTCACCTAGAAATCACCTGAAAGAGAAGTGGGCCTTTCTGTCTCCTCATTGAGAGTGGTCAGACGTGCCTGCTGGAGCAAGTCTAGGGCGAGCCCTGTGGGCTGGGCTTCCTTTCTGCATCCTAAGCCAGAGAGCTGGCACCATCTTTTGTTCCCTTGCCCTTGGACTCAAGGTAAGGCCACTGGTAGAGGTTGGGTGATGTTCCTGCCAAGCCCTGTGACATTAGAACTCCAGCAAGAGCAGGGCACCGGGGAGGAGGGAGTTGCCTCCATGCTGGAGCGGAAAGCCTTCGTGAGTTGGTCTCTCTGAGGGGAAAGTGGGCTGTTAGATGCTCAGGAGTAGATACCTCGCTGCAAGGGCACAGGCATCCTGTGGGAGTGGACCAGGGAGTAGGGCAGCTGGCTTGACGGTCAAAGCCAGTGGCAGTCATGCCCCTTCCCAGCAGCCTCTCCTTGTTCTCCTCTCAGGGCAGGGCCTACCCACTCACCCACACAGCTCAGAGTCTGTGGAAAGGTGGGTACAGGCTGCCCTCTGATCTCACGGCAGAGGGACACCTGAATGTCTAGGAGCAATTCAGACTGACATTTTAGCATTGGCTTCTGTGACAATGCTCATGTCAGTCCAGAAATGGGTGGAGTCCCCTGGGAGACTGGCCAGGTGGTATCTGGGGCCAGTCCTTTCTGGCAGCCACCGGAGGCCTGTGTGTGTCGCTGACCTAGCTCAAGTTTATGCGGGTGAAGGATAGAACCTTTAGAAGATAAACCAGCAGTGCTCTGGAAGCAGTTTGTGACTTTATCATTTTTCTTTTCCTCATGCGCATAGTGCTTCCTGGCCAGTGGTCATAGGCTGATGTACTCATGTGACTCCAGAGTCTCAAGCCTGTTGGGCAAATGGGTGGGTTGGTCTGCAGGTCCTGAGTGCTTCCTTTGGAGGTCCTGCTCTGGACTTAGCCACCAGTGTGGCTGTGGGTGGAGGCAGAAAACCATGCATTTCCATCCCAAGCTCCTTTCGGAGCCTCGACAGGCCTCCCAGTCTCCCCATTCTGGAGGTCAACCTAAGCCCCCCGCTGCAGCCTCATCAGAGTGTGAGCATTAGGCTGGTGCCATCGACACAGACTGCTTCTCGGGTCAGGAAGGCTTGGGGAACTGGGGCTGCAGGAGAGGGCTGTTCCAGTCCTCAGACAAATGAGTCCATTGGCATTCTGCACAGAGCCACACGTACGCAGTAATTGGAGAGGCGTGTGTCAGGGGTGCGGGAGGCGCCGATCAATCTGGCTCGCTTTGGCACTGACAGGACAGCCGCTTGGCGAGCAGCAGGGGTTGGTGCCTGCTGGGAGCCTGTGTCTTGGCAGAGATGGAGATGCTTAAGCCTGCAGGGCCAGAGGCGGCATAGGAGATTTGGAGCTGCAGAGGCTTGGTTTGCCAGCTGGGGGTGTGGAGTGGCGATCACTCCCACCTCCCAAGATCGGGTTCCTGGCCTGTGAGTCTAGCTTCCCCAGTTCATTTTATCCCCTGAGAGGCATCGCCCCTCTTCTGTCATGACTGGCCCAAGGGGCAGGGGCAGAACCTGAGCTGCCAGTTCTCTCCTGGAGCTGTTCCACCAACAGGCCACGCAGGGCTGCAGCGTGTTCCCCAATGATTCCTCCTTTGCTTGGGGAATAGAAAAGCCACAGAGCAGCAACCAGGATGAACAACTAAATAAAGTGCTTCTTCTTCCTCTCTCTTCTCACCTTCATTCCTGCCTGCACCTTTCCTTAAAAAAAAAAAAAGAACAACAGAAAAACCCACAGAAGCTGCAAGACTGTGCAGAGATCCCCGTGACTCACTGTCCAGCTTTCGGTGTGCTGTGCCCATTAGCAAGCAGCCCCATTATTCTCGCTGCTTCCTGTCTCTCGAGGCATGCGCTGGGGCTGCGGGCCTGGGTTTGGATTGGCTAACACCCAGCAGTGGCTCCTTTTGTTTAGTTAGCAGCAAGCCATGGGGCTCTTAAACTGAACCCAAAGCTTCTGTGGCCTGTGGTATAGTCCAGTCAGTCACCCTGCATGTCTGCCCTCGTCCAGAGCCCTGAGCCACATAGGCCTGCAGGGACACATGGAGCAGCTTCTCGTGTGGGTAGGTGGTTGCTCCCTGCACCCCCTCTTCTCAGACAGCAAGGTATTTGCAGCCCTCCCTGGGTAGATGTTCCTGAGCCTTCAGCCGGAAGCAGCTCCTGAAGAAGGGCCCCTCCCTGGGCTGGTTACTCACAGACCCCTGAAGTCTGAGTGTTTCCTGTGTGCCGGCCTCAGGCGCATCCAGCTCAGAACCTTCTAAGGGAAACAATGAACTCGAAATTGCTGGAATGATGACTTAGCACTGGGGGCTAAGTGGGAGTCTGAGCAAATGTCTTTTACCCTGAGAACCTAAGCATTCAACCAGGGAAAGACCAGCTGTGCAGACTGCGGCCCCGAAGTGGACCACTGCGTGGTGTGTGGCTGAGATGAGGTGGCCATGGGGCATGGAGCTGAGCAGGCTTTGTGCAGTTCCTTCTTGGGGACAGTGTACTAGAATGAGGCTGACACAGCACTGCCCTGGCTCAGAGAAGTCATGCAGACTGGCACGTGCCCTGAAAAGTCCTTGGGGGGCCCCTGCCCCCTCAAAATGGAGAAATCCAGTTGCCTTGAAGTGTTCTGTTCCCACCTCCCCCACAACTGGGAGACCCAGGCTGATGCAGGGGAGGCACCAGTCATCCTCCATCACTTTGGCATTTGGAAGGAGGAGGGATTCTCTCTTAAGGACTGGCCCCTCTAAGTGGCCTGGTCTGAAAGTTCAGTGATTGGAGCTTAAGTCAGGATGTGGTGGAAGATTTGAGTCATTCCAAAGCGCCTGAGTTACAGTGGCCCTGGGATAGCTGGGGGTCCAGCTGATGCTGCCACTCTGAGCCAGGCTTGGAGTCCAGGGCCCCTTAGAAATTTGCTCCTTGATTTGGCATGAGGGGAGGCCCTTCTTGTCACCAGTGGTCCAGGCTAGGGTTCGTGGAGAGGCCCAGTGTACTCTCCATGGGAGGAGCCAGGCAGCTGTCTAACTGGTGAGAACAGAAGTCCCAGAAGCGGTGGTGGCCTCGGGAGAGGGAGGGCAGTTCCAGTGCTCTCGCTCTAATGCCTGTCTTTGGCCCCCAGCCCTGGCCCAGTGTGTCCAACCTGGCCAAGGACTTCATTGACCGCCTGCTCACGGTGGACCCTGGCGCCCGCATGACCGCGCTGCAGGCCCTGAGGCACCCCTGGGTGGTGAGCATGGCAGCCTCTTCATCTATGAAGAATCTGCACCGCTCCATCTCCCAGAACCTCCTCAAACGAGCCTCCTCACGCTGCCAGAGCACCAAGTCTGCCCAGTCCACTCGTTCCAGCCGCTCCACACGCTCCAACAAGTCTCGGCGCGTGCGGGAGCGGGAGCTGCGGGAGCTGAACCTGCGCTACCAGCAGCAGTACAATGGCTGAGCCTCGGACTGTCCCAGCCTGGTCACGCACTGCTGTGCCATGGGTCTGGCGCCCTCTGGAGAATGGCCTGTGTGACTAGTGGTGGGTGGACGACTGGCCCAGCGCCTTCTCTGTGCCTTCAGCGGCCCCCTCCACCCTGGGCTTGAGCCTGGCATGACCAAGTGCAACCCCAGGGGCAATGAGCCCTGCGAGCCAGAGCCTGGCCTGGCACTTATGTTCCTTTCAGTGGGCAACTGCTCTGGTACATTAAGGCCAAAGGATAGGACCTGGCCTCAGTCTCCCTCGCCCCTTGGCTCTGCCCCAGACCAAAGGGCCTCTAGTGCCAGGTAGAGGGTGTCTGTGGTGTCAGGACTCTTAGGGACAGTTACTTCTGGAACTCCCCTTTTCTTCATCGAGCCCTGGCCCCCCATCTTCATGGCATCCTGTTACTCATGATTATGCACCATTATGAGGCCCAGGTGGGCACAAAGCTGTGCCTTGGCTGAACTCTCAGCCCCTGAGTAAGTCTAAACATCCCCCCACATCAGTCAAGATCCTTTGTGGTGCTCCCAGAGGCCCCTCCTGGCCCCAAGCTTTACCAGGACCTCTGGTGGGTCATGGCATGGACTGTGGTCCTTCTGGACTGTGGCCATGTTGGCAGCAGGCGTCTTCTAGGCTCTAGCCTTTCTCTGTGAGAGTCCCTGCTCACCAGCCACCACGCTCAGTGCCTTCTTTCCAGAGCTCACCATCACCTCCCCTGGATACCCATACTAATCCCCAGGTGCCTCCTTCCCAACTGGGGGGATTAAAGGGAGCCCCACTGCTGCTACCTGGGGGATGGGGGTACCAGAGCCAAGGCAAAGGGCAGAGATTTCCCAGTGAGAGCGTTGTTCAGATTCCAGTGTTCATTCCCATCTCCCCTTTGGTACTGCGCACTGTCCTTCCCTTCCGACGCTGCTCTTCCCGCCTTCTCCGCTGCACAACGGCACCATCTAGTGTTTGGCCTGGGTGTGGCAGCCGAGGGATGACCACCTCACTTTTCATGCTCCAAAAGGAAGCGGGAAGATAGGAGCTGCTGTGATGAGGGAGGGCCCGGGTTGTGGAAGTCTCCCTTCTGCTGAGCATCTGCACAGCTCCCCCTGGAACTTAGCCATACTGTGTGACCTGCCTCTGAACCCTGAGTGCCTGGGGCCTGGCCTTCTCACAGCTGGCCTTGCCCCGTCCAGCCTGTCTCCGCTTCCTTTCACAGCATTAACCTTCCAGTCTGGCCCCCACTGACTCTCAGGCTGGAGGAGCACCTGCGGGAGATGGGTGGAATTGGGTGGCTGCTTTCCCAGAGGCCTGAGCCAGAGCATCCCCTTTTCTGATATAATGTCTCCCCGTCCCCTGCACCCCGCCCCGTTGAAATATGGTCAGAACCTAGCCCCCGCCTCAGCTGCTTTCAGTGGGAAGGGAAGAATCAGGGCCCAGCTTTAGCCTTAGCTAAACTGCAGGGACCCTGCCAGCAGGGAGGGTTTGGCCCTCACTTCGTGGGTAGCCTTGAGCCAGCTCCCTGTTTTCTCATGTGCCACCTTCCGTGGGAAACCAAGCCAAAGAGACCACTCTGGGCCAGGTTGGCTGTGCCTGATACACCCCCTCTTTCTGTTCCCTGTACCCCCTGGCGGTGGAGATCCCAAGCTCCATGGCTTCAGATTTGCTCCCTCTTCCCCAAGTGCCTCTGGGAACCTGAAGCCCTGGGGATTTATTTTCTTTTTTGCCCAAGATCAGCCTGGTCCTAAAGTGGGACAGAGGGACTTTGGAGACTGGGACCTTTGATAGGCCCACCTGGGCCTTCATGCCATGGACTGTGGATGGAGAATGTGCAGTTATTTATTTTGTGTACTCATTTTGTAAATGTATCCTCTACTCAATAAACAGGCTGCCCTTCCAGGGAAGGCTGCCCATTCCAGTAACCCCTGCTCCTTTCCGTAGGTCCACGGGCTTGCCCGGGAAGAGCGGGGATGGGGGGTCTAGCCTGGACATGGCTATTCTAGGGAGTTCCTGACTGCTCGGTCCCTGCTGTGCCAGAAGACAAAGTCCAAGGAGAAAGTAGGACCCCAGGAAGACCAGCGAGAACATACAGAGGACAGAGCCTGGGCTCTTTATTGGTTGAGATGGGGAGGGGCCCGGGGTGGCTCAGTTGTAGGCTATGATCTGGTTGATCCAGGTGTTGAACTTGCTGACCCGCGTGTACACGGCGGGTGCATACACGTTGCAGTTGCTGGTGCCCCAGGAGACAACACCAGTGAGCACCCACGTGTTCCCCCTCAGGCAGACAAGTGGACCCCCAGAATCACCCTGAGGGAGGAAGGGAGAAGTCAGTGAGGGCAGCAGGTGCCACAGGACAGCACAGAGGACAGGCTGGGCCAGGGCTCACCTGGCACGAAGAGGCCCCGGCGCCACCGGCACAGACCATGGCATCAGTGATCTGTGAGCCCCAGTACTGCTGGCACTGACTCACTGTGACCAGGGGCAGCGCTACCTGCTGCAGGCGTGCCGGGGTCACGTTGCCTGTGGGCCAGGAGAGGTGGTGAGGCCTCGGACGTCTGGTCCCCGTCCCAGATTTCCCACCCAGATCTTGCAGCCCACACCTACCCACACCACTGGTGCGACCCCAGCCGGTGGTGACACACGTGAGGCCAGCAGGCAGCACATCGTTGGCAGAAGCCAGGCACACCGGTGAGACCTGTGCTGTGTACCGGGCCGGGGAGGCGAGCTTCAGCAGCGTCAGGTCATTGTTCATGGTGTAGGGGTCCCAGTTAGGGTGCGTGATGGCCTGGAAGCCGGGAGGGGCCGTGTCAGATGCGGGCGTACAGGCCCCAGAGTGGATGGGTGTTGGCCGGGCAAGGCCTGGCCGGGCCTGGCCTCCTCCGCCCCAAGCCCTGGCCATCCCCGCCATGCCCTGCATCTGGCCTGGGCGCTCACCCGCGAGATGGACACCACTTGCACGGGCTCGGAGCTGGAGGACCTGTCGTACTCCCCCAGGATGACAAAGTGGCGGCCGGCGCTGTGGCGAGAGTGGGGTTGGACAGAGCCGCCAGAGCAGAGCGAGGCGGAGGGGAGCGGCGGGCTGGGGCAGCACGGGTGGGATGGCGACACTCACACGACATTGCAGTGGGCAGCAGTGACGACCCAGGTCTGACTGATGAGTGAGCCGCCGCAGAAGTGGAAGCCACTGCTGTCCTGGGGTCAGGAGGCAGAAATGAGGTGGGTGCAGGCTCACCTCGGTGTGAAGCACCTGGGACCCTGCCCCACTCCCGAGGGACCGTACCTGCAGGGACACCTGCCAGGGCCAGGAGCCTGGCACTGCATTCTCCCCGTTGACAATCCTCTGGTTGACGCTCACCGCCGGTTTGATGGCAGGAATGCCGCAGCCTGGCCATTGGGCTGATGAGGACTCGCTTCCCACACCCCAGCCCACCGCTCCCCACCTCCTCGGGGTCTGAGCTGGGGCTCATCATTGTTGCTCCTCACTGTTACCCCACCCCACCAGTCCCCAACTGCCTGCTTCCTCCAGCCTTGACCACTGTTCTCCCTGTCCCCTCGGACAGTGCCCTCCAGACCGCAAACTCCATACCCTCCATGCAGTCAGAAGGCCTTTCCTAAACTACACATCCGCCTCTACTTCCTACTGCCCCCGCACCCCGTGCCCATTGGTTCTGAGACCAGTCCCTGCCCTCTTGCCCTCTCCCAAGCTCTGGAACAGCCAGCCAGCCCGGCCCCCTCCCTGAGCACCTGGGCCGTGCTGGGAGGCAGGTTACTCCCAGAGCTGTTCAGTCAGGCCCCTTCCAGAGCAACTCACCCCAGGAGGAGCCAAGGAGGACCAGGCTAAGGGTCAGGCTGAGCAGCAGCATTGTGACAGGTGTGGGGTCGAGATTTGGGCCTAGCTTTATGGCTCTCTTTGTCCTTGGGCCAAATTCCCGGGCCTGAGGCCAGGCCAGCTGTGTGGGCTCAGCCTCTTCCCACGCTCTAGTCAGGAGGGGGTGCCCTCTAGGCCAAGGTCCTCTGACCCAGGCCTAGATTTCTCAGAGCAGGTGTGAGGTTCTCACTTACACCCCCCAAAGCCTGGCCTCTGATTGGCTCCTTAAACCCCATCTTCAGGTGGCACTGTGTACCAGGGACTCACGGTTAGGTTAGGGCTCTGGTGGCTGCCTGGTGGCTGGGATCAGGGAGGGACCCAGGACTATGAGTCTCCAAACTTGCAGAAGTCTGCTCAGCACCCAGGGTCTTCCTGACTAGTGGAGGGAATGTCCAGCTGGAGACAGTTCGGTGAAGGACTAGGCCCATGTGGCCAGGACGGGCTCTGGCAGGTTGTGGATTCTAGCAAAGATCATCTCTGAGTCCTCAACCTCTTGGACCTGGAGTCACACTTGTTCAGAGAGACCACACACATGATGCATTTCGACCCAAATCTTCATGTCTGGCTCTGAAGCCCACACTCTTTAATAAGGGGCTGATGCTTGGAAGGGGACTAGAGTGTAGGAGGGCAAGATGTGAGCCTTTGGTTACTGGCAGACCCTGAACAGAGGTCACGTGTGGAAGGGTGACAGCCATCAAATCCCTGACAGCCTACAGGCCTTGGAGTTCATGCGGGTAAGCCCCTGGTGTCCACCTGGTTTCTTGTTGCATTCCAGGTAAGCTTGGGCCAAAGGAGAGAAGGTGCCGCTGTCTGCAGATTTGCAAGTGGGTCTGTTGGTGGGCTGTCTTCTGGGGGCTGGGGGTTTTGACTGATTTAAGAACACATCAGTCAAAAAAATAAGATGAATATTAGAATGGTTGAATGGAAGGATGATTATATGTGCTTGATGTAAAAGTCTTTCAACTTTAAAAAAAAAATTCTTAAAGAAAGGTGCAGGCAGGAAGAGAGAGAGAGGAGGAAGAAGCACTTTATTTAGCTGTTCATCGTGGTTGTTCCCATTGGCCCTGGGACTCAAACCTGGAGCCTTGGGATGTACGTGGTCTACGTCCAAACCTTTCAGCTTTCATGTTTCAAAATCTGTTAAGCATAAAAGCCTGTTAAACTGTTGGGGGAAAGGCACAGTCAGAGGTCCAGGGATGTCCATCCCAGAGTAGACCTGCCCTAAAGTTCGGGCAGGCTCTCCGTAACATTCCAGAACTCTAGTAGAGCTCAGCCATCCTTGTGGAGGACAGGATGCTCCTGCCAGCTCCCAGCACCCGGGCCGGGCCCTCAGAGGATGCTCAGCAAAGGTTTGTTGGATAAATGTGTCATCTCATCTCACGTGAGCCTTATGATCCCTGGGATTGGACTTGGAGTCAATCTCAGCTTTGTGTTAGCAGCTCAAGTGTGTCTAGTTATCAGAGGGGTTTCACAGGTAAAGGCGTTACCAGGGTGAGGAGTGCTCTGTGAGAACCTGTCCCTCTACTTTAGTCCTTGATGGGGTCCCTGACTGATTGATGTGGGTATTGTCCTGGGCCACTGATGAAGCAGGTAGGGGTTCTAAGTGGGGGAGTACCTGGGGCCTTCTGAATCTTACCACAGGTCCCAGTGCAAGAGAAAGCATGGTACAGAGAGTCAGGAGGGGACTTTCACCTCTAGCATGCAGTGCCTTCCGGGGCTGAGGTTCCGGAGGGGCAGATGCCTAAGGTGATAGACAGAGGGCACCATGTAGGCCAGGCATGGGAGCTGTGGGCAGAGGGGCCTCTCTCTGGCAGGGATCCCTTAGAGGGCTGCTGGCTGCTTGTCCCGCTGCACCCAAAAACAACACAGCCATCAGTTTAGGTTTGTATTTTCTGGGTTTATTCCCCTTTTTCCATGCTCTAAGCCTCAGCCTACGTCACTCCACCTCCATGGCCTGCACGATTTCTTCCAGCAGCTCCAGGGTCAGCGGCGTCACTGTCTGGGTCAGGACACCTGTGGTCCCAGGGGCAAAGCGGTACTGGCTGTGCCTGGAAGGGAGGGGGGTTGGCTTCTCAGCAGGGGCTCATCATGTGGCCCATCCTATTGCAGCCCCAATCGCCCCTGCTAGTGCCTATCCTCCCCTCTGGTCCCCACCTCTCCATGGGCTTTGTGGGCGAGCTCAGTGTTTGCAGCATCTTGGCGCCCGTCTTGGTGATCACGCAGGCGTCCACATTGCCCCCGGAGCCCAGGTCACCCAGGATCCCCGCAGTGATGGCTTCCACCAGCAGCGCCTGCGCAGCCTCCAGCTGTGGATGTGCGCGTGAGCTCTGCTGCATCCTGGTGTCTCCCGCAGGCTACAGCTGAGGAGCTTACCATTTTGCTCATATCCAAACTCCCTTCTTCCTTACACCCCCTTCTCCAGCGCACCCTCTGCAATCCCTGGTCTCTGCCTCCCTGTTTCCTGAGACCCAGGGAGCCTTACCACCATCTTCACAAACTTCTGAGTCTCAATCACTATGGACTCCACTGGCCTGATGCGGTCTGGGTCCCCAATCCACCAAGTGTCTTACTCTCGCTGGGGCTTACCTCTGAAGTGACACACATCATCCACTTCCATCCCACTCCAAACAAAATTCGGGCTCTACCTGCCATGCCCTCCTCGCTCTACTCTAAGGGCCCTCTCTGAGCTTTGACTTCTCCAGACCAGCCAAACTTTGGCACCGACGGTGGTCTGTTGGAACAGCTCTCAATCTACGCAGTCCTCACCTCTGAAAAGCATTCCCTGACCTCCAGACCAGGCCCGGGTTGCTGTGAGCTCCCCCAGCTCCCTGGTGGACTTCCCATAAGTGACCACGTATTGCTCACCGTCATGCTCGGCTGGAACCGGTCCTCCAGTACCGCCAGGGCCGCGCCCTGGCCGGAGCCTGCAGGCGAGGGGTACGTCTGAGGTCAGCTGCTGCTGCCCCATTATGGGACAAAAGTAGGGCCAGGGTCACAGGGGCGGGGTTCATGGGGAAGGGACAAATGCGCTCACCCAAGGCTGCATAGGGCAGACGACTGTAGGAGCCGTGCGGGTGCACGCTGTAGAGCTGCGGTCCCGTCAAGTCTATGCCGCCCACGATCAGCGACGCGCCCACGTGACCTCGGTACCTGTTTGTTGAGTGGGTGTGGTCAGCCCCCAGTACAGATATCCAGGCCTCTCACCCTGTACGACACAGCCTTCCGACGCAGCCCTGTCTATTTACTCGGTTCCTCTTGGGCCCGCCTCTCCCGGGACTCAGGGACCTCCAAGCCCCGCCCCTCCGACGGTCCCGCCTGCTCACAGTCCCGCTCGCCCCAGGTTTTAGTCCCCGCCCCAGCACCGAAAGAGCGTCTGACGTAGAATGCGCGTGACGGTGGCCACGCGGGGCTCGCGGCCCGTGGACAGCGCGTGTAGCTCCATGTTGGACGCCACCATCCGTGTGGTCATCTCGGCGTCTGCGGCTACTCCAGCCCCACAGCAGCTGGAGGCGGAAGGAGGGTGGGTGTGGGCGGACCTTGGATGTGCCGGGACCCAACGGGAACCTAGGGGCGGCTCTTGGCAGGGGGGAAGGACTTGGGGAATTCTCACTAGATTTTGGGGGCGATGAAGTGAATCTTCTCGCAGTTCTTGTCCGCCACCACTGAATCGTTAGTGGCCCGCGTATCCGCGCCCAGGATGACTCCGTCCTGGGCAGGGGAAGGGACTGATGACGCGGTGCTCTGCCGATCACCCTGCCACCACTCTTAAGCCCCCCCCACGTCCAACCCCTTACTCACTTGGAACACAAGGCCTGCGATGGTGGTCCCAGTCTTGCGTGCATGAGGGACACGGAGCCCCGGGAAGACGCGTTCCAAGTTTGCATTTCTGCAAACGGGGGCGTGGCTCAGGTTTCAGTTCTTCTGGGACCCCCATCACATCCTCCAGCTTTGCCCCTTACCTCCTGGGGTGAGCCTGGGAGCCCACTTGCTTCACACACGTCACCCCTTCCGCCTCCACCAGGAAGAAAGGCCCTGGGCTGGCACTTCCCGCACCCCCACATCCCTCACTCTGAAAACAGGCAGCTCCCCACCGACCATGGCCCACTTCACCTTTGGCAGTTCTCGAAGGAGAAGCCCCCTCGGGGCTCTAGTGTTGGCTTGAGCATCAGGTCAACGCTTAGATGGACCAGAGGGAGCGAGAAACACCACAGCTGTGTCCTTGGTGGGTCCGCAAATCTGATGCTTTCGCTTTCACCCTTCCTCAGAGGCTGTCCCCTTCCTGAATCTTCTCTTTCACTTTCACCTCTGGTCCTAAGCAGCTTGAATAGGAGGTATGGTCTTTCTGAGCAAGGGGACAAATCCCTTCTTTCTGGCTGTTGTTCAGGTCCTCCTCCCACTTAGTCTAGCGTAGCCTGCTTACGGGGACTCTTAACTTCAAACCCCAGTATCCTAAGACTGAGACCACTTTTACTGCCCACCCACAGCAGCAGGCACGACTGCCTGTTATCCTCTGCCACCCTCCTCCCAACTCCTGCCTCTTTTCTTGCCCTTGCCATCTGCTCTCAGCCACGGTGAAGCTGGTCCATTTTCCGTCTCAGGTGCTATCTTTCCTCTCAAGACAGCTCAGGTCCCTCTCACTCCCTGCCCCCTTGACTCCACGTGCCCTCATCCCATGCTGTGCAGCTGGCTCCAGTCCCCATGCCCAGAGCAGAGACAGGTGGCACAAGTATGGCTGCCTACATGGCTCAAACACAAGAGTGGGAAGTGTTTCATCTCATTTCAGCCCTAAGCTTCAGCAAAGCCCACCTTGTCCTGTGCTGTGGCTGCGGGCCCTCATGCCACCTCTCAACCCACAATACACAGGCAGGGTTTCCACAACAAATGAAGGTTTATTCAGGGGGCAGGGGCCCCGGGCTGGCAGCAGGGGGCGCAGGGGTGCTGTTGCGGTAGGTGCCCAACAGGATGGCATTGATGTGCTCCAGGGTCTGGTTGCTGAAGACCATGTTGAGGTGCTGCAGCCTGTGCAGAGGCAGCAGGTGCACTGGCTGAGGCTGTTGGCCCCGCCACTGGGCACAGAGCTCCGTGCTGCGGGTGGCCACAGTGCCATCACCGTCCTCATAGAGCATGCCCACAGGGTCTGTATAGGGGAAGCCGTGGTCATAGATGTAAGTGCGGGGTGTGGGCAGGCCCACGCCGTACAGACAGTACACCTCCACGCCAGGTGCTGGGAGGCCCGCCAGCAGGTCACGTGACTGGAGCCACATGTACCAGCCTTCCTCAAAGTGCAGGTCTGTGAAGAAGCGCTGGAAGTCCCGTCTCGTGTAGTTGAAGCTGGGCGTGGAAATGAACACATGGTCCTCGGGCCATGAGCGGCTGGAGGGAAACATCCAGGGGGAGGTCGTTGCCCTGCGCTGCCCCTCTTTCAGCTTGATGCTGGACATGATGGGGATGCCCTGGTTGTCCCCTGTGGACAAGCAGCAAGGTGGGGCAGGGAGCCAGGCTTGGCCACCTGCCTCAACCTACCCCAGCCCAACCTTCGCTGAAGTCTCAATCTTGTCCCTGTATAATCTAGACATCGGCTCCAAGCCACAGACTAGAGCAGGCAGTCAGTAGGTGCTCAGCGTGCACTTATGAGCCCTGATGGCACCTGTCGGGTAGGGAGGCATCTCCTGAGGATGGGAATGCAGGTGTGGATGATGGGGGACAGTCCTGGCTATTCTCCTTAACCAAGTGTCCGTGGCCCCTGTGGTTTGTGCTGCAAAGGTTATTAGAGCTGTGTTCCTGGGAGGATGAAATGAGACTCTGTGACTGACACTTTCTGATGTCATCTGATGAGCTTCCCTCACCAGATGGAGCTCCTATGTGGAAGGTCATGTCTGGCTGTGTTTAGCATCCAGAGTGCTGGGCACCAACTGGTGGCAGCTGTGCCACTCCTCAGGGATGGGCAGGTCTGGCCCTGAGTCTTCAGGAGGGCAGGTGTCTGGGTAAAGATGCTAAAAGCTGGGTGGGTAGGACCTGAGGCCCCAAAGAACAAACCTGGGGCAATGAGTCAGATTCCTGGGGTTCACTCTTCCTGTTTGCTTCCTTTGTCATCACTGAGACAGACTCTGTCAGCAGTTACTCGTAACTGTCCAGTCCAGGTCACTGCTCCCAGGGGGCCAACGCGGGGACCATGTCCGGTCATGGTAGACAACGCCCCCAGCCTCACGTGGTGAGCAGAGCAAGCGTGAGGATTACACAAGACAAAGGTGATCAGAGGCCCTTACCTGAAGCCAGGATCAGCATGGGCTTGATGGAGCCACCCCACGGAGCCCCGAGGGAGATGAAGCCATCGATGAAGCGGTCCTTCCAGGCCTGGGGCTGGCGCAGCAGGAAGTAGAGCACGTGCAGGCACCCGAGGCTGTGGCCGATGAGGAAGACAGGCCTCCCGTGCGCTGCGTGCATCTCCTCCACCAGCCCGGCCAGCTTACCGTAGTACTCCTCCTGCTGGCCTGAGGACAGCGGGGGTGCTCAGAGCGGGCGGGCATGGGCCAGCAGCCTGGCTCCAAGCCCATCGCCCGGAGAGACACTCACTGGGCTCCAGCCGCCAGTCGTAGGGTGCAGCCCGCACGGTATCGTCTCGCACGTACCCGTTGTTCACCAGGTTCTGCACCAGGGTGTGCATGTAACCTGTGGGGGTTCGTGGCGTTGTGGGTGCTGGCCAGGGCTCACAGCTGGAGCCCCTCCCTGCCCCCGCTGCACACACCTGCCAGCTTGTTTCTGTCCAGGTACTCAACAGAGTAGGTCTTGCCAAAGCCAGGGACACGGATCTGTACACCGGGAGCGTTGGACACACGCCCAGAGCTGCGGTTGTAGACCACCCTGGGGGTGGGGGGTGTTCAGCGGCGGCAGCTCAGGGCAGGGCTCGGGGGCCAGTCAGAGGGGATGGTGCTTACCTGGTGTTATCGATCCAGCAGTCTTCCCCGAGGGGCAAGAACATGTTGAGATTCAGCCACACGGTGAAGAAGTCCTCTGTCTTGCGGTAGCACATCCAGTTCACCACGTCTGGTTTATCCAGCTTGGCTTCCAGCTGATTCCCCAGGCAGCCAGGCACTGTGGGCACTAGCCTTCACTCTAGACTCCTCTGAGCCCCGGTCCCACCCGCCTCACCCCCAGACACTGCGGTGACCCCCACCAGCCCTTTCATCTCCCACCTCATCGTTCAGGTCCAGACACTAAGGTCGCCACTTTCTTTTCTGATCACAGCCTCTAGCCCAGTCCCCTCAGCAGCCCAAAGTGCTGGCTCCCCTCAGACACGGAGCCTGCAGGGGCCAAGGCCACTGCCCCCTGCACCCACAGAGCAAACACTTAGCCCTGCTCTCCATTTTTGCCAAAGTCCAACGTGAGAACAAACAAGTATGGGAGTGGGGGCTGGGCCCAGGAGTAGGGGGCAGGCCGAGTTGGGCCTCTCCTGCCCCAGGGTGGACACACTGTTGTTGGGGTGGGGTCGGGGCTGGGAAAGGAGTGGTGGGGCTTGGTCTGGGGCCTGGTGGCTGCAGCTGACCATAGCTTGTAATGGCCGGGTCAAGCCTTCAGTCACACCCCGCCGCCCCCCACTCCACCAGCCTGGGGACAGACAGCACAGACACAGGAGCAGCATGGTGGGAGAAAAGGGGCTGATTTCTTTGTAGGACAAGCCTTTGCCCCTCTAAACACAGTTGATATTGGGCTAATGTAGGGGCAGAGGATCTTGGCAGGGGATGGGGCCCAGGCTCCCTGAGGTCTGGCCTGGAGTGTCAGGGGCCTGGCGGGGGCTTACCGAGGATGACGGGCCGTGTGTGGTTACTGAGCTCAGCCTTGGGCGTGGTGTGCGGGGGGAAGAGCACATTGAGGAGCCAGAAGGGGGTGGCGGGGGGGAGCAGCAGCAGCAGCAGCAGCAGCACCCACAACCATGGGGAGCCAGGCAGCCCCATCCCAGCCCTAGTGGTGGTTGTCAATGAAGCAGTCCTGGGCTGGCCTTATCTGGCATGGGAATGGGAGGGGCCCCAGAGCCAGAAGGAAGGGCAGCCTGGCCAATGGGGTTGTCAGAGATTGCTGGAAAGAGGCACAGTCTCAGGGAGCCAGCTCCAGGCTTGGGTTCGGCTCCGCCTTCCCATGGCGCCAGGGGAAACAGAGCCAGGGCAGCAGGAGGCCCAGAAATACACAATGTTTTATTGAAAAGTCAGGCCTCAGCTGGCCAGATCCATTCTGCTTGGCTTGGTGGGGGTCCCTGCCCACAGTAGCCAGAGCCAGGTCTTCCTGCAGGTGGCCTGGGCCAGCCTCCTCCCTCGTTACCCTTTCCCTCTTCTCTGATGGTGACATCCAAACAATAAATATGCAATAAATAGAGTTCCTGGGCTGGCTGCCCTCAAACCCCACATTAGCCCCTACCAGTTGTCTTCCGCCAGGACCGGCCTCTGGGGTGCTGGATGAGGAAAGTCCCCAAACCTCTCAGGGGCCTGCAGGACCTAAGGTCAATCTCCACAGCCAGGTCCAGGTTTGATCTACAAGGAGATGTAGCAAAGCTGGTCCAAGGCGCAGGACTGGGTGAAGCAGGCCTGGTGGAGTGGTACTGGGAAGGGCTGTTAATGGGACACCTCCACTCTAGGCCACGTGTCTGTACTGGTCTCAGGAGTAGATGGTGATGACTTCACGGCCACCGCCACGCACTAACAGCACCCGCTCAAGGCCTTCAGTCAGCACCTCCAGGAACTCCATGTCTGCAGGGCATCGGGTCAAGGAGGTAGCACCAGGGCCAAGGACACCCAGGGAAGTTTGGGTCATTAGTCAGAGCTGGGATAATCTGGCCCCATGGCCCAGGGGCACCCAGAGGAGAACCCCTGGCCTCATCTCACATGCGATCCACCTCCCCACTGCCAGCCTCTCAAGAAAGGGATACAGTTCTCGTCACCCTCACTGTTCTTAGGCGGACCGGGCATGTTCAGAAGGACCAGGCGGGCATCATGGGAACGTGTAACAATGACTTCATTGAGCTTCACGGCAGTGTGCATGCGCCGCACATTGGACTGGTCCCTGCAGGTAATGCCGCTAATCACGGCCCACCCTATCCCATCTCCACCCCCAGACCCCAGCGTGGCTGGGTCCAATTCTACTGCACTCACGGCTTAATATGCACTAGTTCCCGGAATTTGTCTGTAGTGTGGCCGGGCTCCCAGGATTCAGCTGTCATGTACTTGTCCCGTGTCCATGTCATCTGGATCTTATCGGCCCCGGCTGCAGACTCATCCTCCTCATCGGAGTACAGGCTCTCCAGCCGCAGGGCTGAGTGCCGGTCCTTGACCAACTGGGCCTGAGGACAATCCGGGGAGGGAGCCTCAGTGCCACAGGAAAGGAGGGTTTGGCTGGCCCCACAGAGTCACCCAGCCTCAGAGAAATGGGTGCTGACTTGAGTGGGGCTTGACTGAGTCATTCTGATGCCCCCACTTGGTGGCATCTACACAGCTGACCCTACCATCCATCCCTAGCCCGAGCGAAGGCCACTGACCTCCCGCTCTCGTTCGGTCTTGGTCAGCCTCATCTGCCGCAACATCTGGGACCGCTGCTCCATCATCAGTGTCCGCTCATAGGTATATGCAGAAATGTCACTGTTGTGCTGGAAAGAAGGCAGGCGGGCCATGAGAAGTCGGCTGTCTGGGGGAGGGGAGCCGCATGCGGGCCAGGCAGGGCCGGTGACTCACCATCTCCACCACCTCCACCTCCGCCTCAAGGCGCAGGTGATACAGGAAGACGGCCAGATCCTTCTTCATCTGGATGCTGTTGTCATCCATCTGGGCCACTGTGAAGATGCGCATCCGACATTTCCTCCAAACCTGTGGGGCCAGCGCAGGTGGGGAGTTCAGTCTCCCGGAGGGCCCGCCCCATCCCCGGGACCCACCTTGTGCTGGCGCAGCAGGAAGGGCAGCAGCATGAGCATGCCGCCGTCGTGCACGATCCACCACACGTCGATGTGACCCTCCAGGTAACGCTCGTGGTTGCTAGGGTAGAAGGCGATGTTCTTGGGCACCAGCAGGGCCAGGTGGGCGGCCGTGGTACAGCGTACGGTGTCTGGGGAGGAAGGACACGGCTGACCGCCAGCCCAGGACCCTCTGCCCTCACGCCACCCAGGCCCACCCCGGTGGCTGAGCCCAGGTCTTGACCCGAACGCACCAATGAAAGTCTTCCAGGCACGGGGGTCCTCACTCTGCCGCCAGCCATAGGGCCAGCCCAGCACCACGGAGTTGTGTCTCATGCCGCCCAGGCCGCAAGACTGGATGAGGTGAGCCAGCCCCTCACGCACCTTGGTGGCCACCACCACCTGGCAGAAGCCCTTCACTCTCTCAATCTCCATCATGTTCTTGATTGTCTGCAAGGACACGCCAGGGTCAGGAGCCCAGGCCATGGGCGTCCCCTCTGTTCGGCTCCAAGGTCCCAGGGACCAGCACTACAAGGCGGTGGGCAGCGGGGAAAGGGGATGGGCGCACGATGCCCAGCCAGGGGCCAAAGTTCCAAACTGGGACAGTAATAGTCCCCCACTCCAGCTCTCAGGGGACAAGAGTACTGCCCACCTGGCTGGCAGGACTGCTCTTCTTCCTTACATGCTATTTGCAGCCCCGTGAACCTCTAGTCCAGCCTAGTTTCCCGCCCCTGCAGCAGGCACCTGCTCAGCGGCCTGGGCTTCGCCATAGCTCTCCAAGAAGCTCCCCTGGATAACAGAACCAACGATGGTCAGGCCCTTGCCGGCTTTAAGTTGGGAGGCGAAGGTGAGGAGCCGCGGGTACTTCACGTGAAGGTCCTCGTCCAGCTTCAGCAGCACCAGCAGCTGAGGCCTGTGGTGGCCAGGTAGGGGGACGGCCTGAGACCAGGGCCACAGGTTTCTAGGGAGCCTCTCTTCCCTTCTCTGCTCATGGCCCCCACCCAGGTTTGGGTAGTAGGGACCCATGGACTCAGAGAGGAGGGTGTCCTCTGATCACCTCAAAAAGGAGAATGTGGACTAGGGAGCAGGGCTAGCACCTCTCTACCCTCCCATCCTTACCGCACCTCCAAGAACCTGAGCGGCCCTTACCACCTGCGTGTCAACTCACCGCCAGTTCTTGGTGTGAGGAGGCCCCTCCTCCAGCCGCAGCAGGGCATAGCGGGCGGCACTCAGCGACAGGCCTCGGATCCCATCTCCCCACTCCTTCTCAGCCCTGCGGACACCACTGTAAGCTGTGAGCCCTGGTCCCACCCAGGAGTTTCTGCTATGGGTACGTGAGATGAAGGGGCTAGGCCCTGGGTCACGCGGTTAGCAAAGAATGCTCAGATGCCCCCAGTCCAGCGTACAGACTACCATTTTTGCCCAACTGGGTGGCAGCCGCTCACTCACCCTTGGTATTCGATGTACTTGTAGATCATGCCTGCAATGAGCATGGCAACCAGGGCATAGTACCAGGAGGAGACGAACATTAGGGCCAGGCAGAGGCTCATGCCTAGGAAAGAGAGTGCCCTGGGCCAGAGAGTAGGGAAGGAGTCAGGGCAAGACCAGGAGGGCCCCAGGTCAAGCCCCGCTCAGCCCCGATCTCTCACGAATAGCAACTGCTGCCCAGGAAACTCAAGCCCCATCCAGAATGGGGCTCGTGCTTTCCCAACAGCTCGTGTCAGAGGACTTGCTCAGGGGTCCAGCTGGCGCTCACCAGTGATAGTACTTGAAGCGGGGCCGCCAGTTGGGGGTCCTCAGGAGCGTCTGCACGGCACAGGCCAGGTTCACAAACAGGTAACACATCAGAAAGAACCTGCAGCACAGGGCGTGGCTGGTGAAGAGAAGCCCTCCTGACAGCCAGGTACCTGAAGTCCCTGACCCTCTTCAGGCGGGCTGGCCCGAGAGCTGGGCCGTGTCATGGTCCTGTCCGGAATGGGGCTCAGCCAGGTCTTCTTGGCCTCACGGCGCCCACTCCCACAGCGTGGGGTAGACGGGACTACTACAGAGGTGTCCTCAGTCAGGTCTGAGGATGAGCGAGTGGCCTCAGGCAGAGGCCAGGGAAACAGTGAGTGTGGAGCTGAGGAAAAGGACAGGGTGAAGAGCGCTCAGTGTTCAGTTAGGCGATCATCAGGCCCTGACCTGGGTGACTGGTTAGACGGGGCAGTTCTGAATGTGACAAACAGCATGCCAGGAGATGACAAAACCATGGGAATACAATAAATGGAGACACTTGAGAAACACTGAGATGGGTGTGGAGATCAGGGCATGGGCGAGGCCTGCTGTGAGCACAGCCGAGGAGCACAGGGTGGGGCAAGCGGGGTCACTGACCTCCACACCCGCAGCTGGCAGAAGAGGAAGAGCAGACAAGAAGGCAGGAGGGAGGACTCATCAGCGAGGGCATGCTTGGGGTCAGGGATGCCATGAGGGGGGAGTGGTCAGTCCCATCAGGACTGCCAGGAAGAGCCACCCAATAAAGGCTGATAGAGGTCTTCTGGCTTGGGCAGACTGTTAGAAGAACAGTTTCTGGAGTGCGCTTATGAGTGGGAGGATCTGGGCAGCGGAGAGCAGAGGTGTGTTGGGGACAAAAGAGCACTGATTCCAGCTGGCCAGGTTGTAGCTGGTGGGAGGGTGGGGGGCATTCAGGAGGAAAGGGGCCTGTCAGGTCTTCAGATGTGTGTGGCAGCAAAGGGCAGGCCCATCATAACTGAACGAGCCAGAGGGAGAAATGGTGTGGGCCCCAATACAGGCAGCACTGGACAAGCTATGCTGCAGGGTGCCCCGCATGCTGCCAACTGCTGACCACTGCCTAGGGGCACTGGAGACTCAAATGCCTGGCCATGGCAGGACTTTAGAGCTAACAGCTTGCAAATGGATGGATGGGGCAGTGGTGGCTTTGTCAAGGCAGTAGACTCTCCAGGAGTGGAGAGAGGGGCCCTGTCAGTCAGATACAGCTCTCAGCTCTGCGCTCAGCACAAGAAAGGGGCACAGGGAGGTGCTGGGGTCCCTGCTGGGGTGTTAAGAGTGCAGGATCATCTCGTGCTCTGGGCCCCAGCTCACATGGACAGAATGGGAGCCACCATGTCAAGGGAGGCTATGAGGATGCCCAGCTCAGCGATGAGTGCGGTCAGCAGGAGAGCCCACGTTGGTTCGCCGTTTGCCTTCCCGTGGCCAAATACCTGCATGTACAGTGACAGCGGGGTCATTAAGGGAAGAAACCAATCTCACTCCTCCATTCCATACCTTGAGCCATGTGCCACAGGCCTGGCTGTCAGCACTCAGGCCTTACCCAGGCCTGTCCCAGGAGGGGCAGGTTTCCCTGTCCCCTCCTCTCTAGGCCTTTCTCATAGGTCAAGAGGCCTCTGGGTCTAAGTAGCTCTGCCCATAGCAGGGCAGGGCCAGGGCCACTCTCAGCATCTCCTCATGGATGGCTACACAGTCCTGCGGCCACTATGAGGCCCAGCAGAACCTACGGCATCTGTATCCCGCCCTCTCTAGCGAGCGTGCAGGGTCAGGAAGCCTGCCCTGTGGAGGGCCACAGGAGGGCCACAGGTGGGCCACAGAGGGTGACTCACCCGGAGGAAAGGAATGATGTTGTCTTTGGCAATGGCCTGCAGCAGGCGTGGTGCCCCAGTGAGGCTCTGCAGGCCGGCGCCACAGGTTGAGAAGAAGGAGCCGATGACAATGACCCAGGGTGAAGGCCAGGCCAATGTGCCCACCACCAGGTTCCTGCTGACGCCGTCACCATACCTGCAGGGGCTGGGCTCAGGCTACGGTCCAAGCAAGGATCCCCCCACCTCCTGGTGGGGCTGCCCAAAATGCAAGGTATCAGGGGTCAGGAAGGTAGGCGGTGGTGGGCAGAGCTGTGGCCCCTCAGTCCACCTGCCCCTCCCCTTCCTCCTCAGCTCAGTCCTCCTGATGCTGATGTCACCATTCTCTCAGAAGCAAGGACCCATGGGACCGTGTTCACCTGGTGGGACACACCAGCAATGGCAACAGCAGCCCGAGGACGGGGGTGGGACCACGTGTGTAGGGGCCGGTGCAGGGCAGGCACGATGCCCGCCACTGCCGCAGGGAGGGGCCCAGCGCACTCACTTGTCCCGGAGCACCACACCCTCGATGCAGGCGCCGAAGAGAACCACACTGCTGAAGTCTGCAGCCGCGTCAAGGAAAGCTAGCCCTCAGCCACCGTGACTGCCCCATGCCCCACACAGCACTGCGTGTCCCTTGCTCTGGCCTTGGCCAGCACACTCAACGGGGATGCCTAGAGCCAGATGTTCGGTGCTGTGCACACACCTTTCAAGTGTGTGCGTGTGCGGTTCGTCAGTGAATGTCTGCTGGTGACCTACACACAGGCAAAGGCCTCCAGTCCTCCCCACGTGCCCCAGGGCCGGCAAGGATACACACCAGGGAGGTTGTAACAATGGCCAGAATGGTCCCTACTGGGATGGACTTCTGGGCGTCGCATAGGTCCCCAGAACGGTTTGAGCCAGCCATAATGCCTCCAAAAACAGACAAGACTCCATCAGGGGCTCCTCGGGAGCAGGGGCAGGGATGAGTGCGTGGGCAGGAGGGGCTCACCTGTCACAGAGGGGAAGAAGATGCCAACCAGCACAGTGAAGGATGTGGCGAGGTCGGCCACCACGTACAGGGGCAGGCTCTCCTTCAGGCCCAGGGTGTCTGTGGAGGGCAGCCCGTGCTTCTCCACGACCTCCCCCTTCTCCAGGTAGGTGCTCCACAGGTTTCCTGGGGGGCGGGGGGCAGCATCACCACCACAGCCCCACGTACTTCCCAAGGGCGGTTTGGGGCAGCCCTGATAGACTGGAGGCTCAGGGGTGCTGCTCAGGCCCCAGGGAAGAAGCTACCCAGCTGGAGACGCAACAGGCAAAGTGGCTGATCCACCATCCCCAGAGTCCTGCCACTGCCTGCCTCCTAGACAAAGGCCCTTTATGGCCCCTATGAGAACAACTCCAGGCAGCATCAGGGGCTGGTAGCTGGGGAGAGGGGGGCTGCCAGAACTTTCTGGGGGCTGCTGCAAACCTGGGACACTGGCCAGACAGGCTCTGTTCACCCGAAACCTAGCTGCCAGGAGCCAGGCTGAGAGGACACTGCTGGGCTGGGAAGGCAGCCAGACCTGCCCCCGTTGCCGAGCTGGCCACACAAGGACAGCTCTGTGCTCACTCTCCTTCCATGCTCACTCGCTGCCTCCTGCTCAGCCTGTGGGTCAGGAGCAGGAGGGGAAGGAAAGCCCACCCTGGAGCACGCCAGCTGCGGCGCCGGGGATGCCGGGGATCTCGGTCACATTGTTGAGCAGGAAGTAGGGGTCGCAGGAATCCGTGGTCAGGTTGGGGCTGAGGCAGAAGAGGCTCCATAGCCGGGTGGCTACCGTCTCATTGTCTATCATAGTTGTCTTGGCACAGATGTCAAACTGGTCCCGGGACAGGGTTCTGTTACCCAGCATGCACACCCTGGTAGGGGTGAAGCAGAAGAATAAGTACTGCCCAGCTGGAGGCCCACGCAGCAGTCTCTGAGCTCAGGGCCTCAAAGGTCCAGACGCATTTCCGGGTTACTTACGGAAACACAGGAGGGTCAAAAACAGACTTGATGCCCCCGGCGTAGATAGAGAGGATGGAGATGATCACACAGGCCAGGAAGAGTGAAGCAAATTTGTTCACATATTTGACACCAACAAACACCACCAGGGTCATGAAAATCAGAAAAATGGTCCCATACACCCGCATATTGTTCAAGGTGGCATTTGACATGTCATGCACGCCTGTTGGGTGAAAAATGGCGGCTGGTGGGGCAATGTAGGTCTGAAACAAGAAGACAGATGAAAAAGGTTCAGTTTCTCTATTTTGAGAGTGAATGCTGTCATTCTGGTTTTTTTTTTTTTTAAAGAGTAACCAGAAAAAGTCAGTCACAAATGGCCATGTATTGTACGATTCCTTTTACATGAAATATGCAGAATAAGTAAATGTGATTAATAATAGAAAGCAGGCATGCCCTGGTGGCTCAGGCATTAAGTCTGTGGCTGTGGCATAATTCACATAAAGTCCAAGGACCCGGGTCATGGGAAAACTACCAAAAATGAACAACTAAATGAATGCTTCATTTTCCTCTCTCTTCCTTCCTTCCTGCTTGCCTCCTTGTCTTCTTCATTCCTGCCTGTTTCTTTCCTCTTAAAATAAAAAAAAAACCTCCTCTTCATCGCCCTTTCTTCCTCTTAAAAAAAAAACAAACTGGTGTACCCTGGTGGTTTAGGGGTTAAGTCTGTGGCTCTGGCCGATGTGGTCAAAGGACCTGGGTTCACTGGCAACAACCAAGATAAATAAATAAATGCTTCTTCCTCCTCTCTCATACTGCCTGACTGCCTACTTGCCTTCATTCCTGGTTAATTCCTTCTTCTAAAAAAAATAAACAAAGCAGATTAAGGTTTGCCTAGAGCTGGGGGGAATGGAGCGTGATTACTACCTATGGGTTTTTTTGTGATGGTTGTATAGCTCTGAATACATTAAAAATAAACACTTTAAATGGGTAGTGAATTGTATGGCACGTGAACTGTATCTTAATAAAGCTATTCTCTGAAAAAAAGAAAGGGTTCAGACACAGAGGTCAACCTGAATTGATTACTAGGCAAAGTGGAAGAGTTTGAGCAACAAAATAAATAATGGATTAGGAGTCAAGGAATAAAACAAATATCCAAGAGTCCATACATGGTTGAATAAATAAATGGGGAAAAGAGAGATTTTCCTTACAGAAGAAATCCAAATAATAAATGTAGGAATGTAGGAAGCAGAAAACAATCACCCCTCCCACGGCCCTGCCCAAGAAGATACAGGAGTCAGGTCTGTGCTGGAAGCAGAGACCCTGGAGCTGGCACTAGCCAGGCAGTTCCTCCGGAGTGGGTACTTCCAACCCTGTGCTCCCCTCTGCCCCTCTGCCTCTTTTCCTACCACTGGGACAGTTCACTGGAGAGTGGGGAACTGAGTCAGAGCACACACAGGGTATGCACAGGGTCCAATGGCTATCCACCCTGATTTAGGAACAAGAAAGAAGCTGGGTCTCAAAGACCTCGGTACAGAGCCCACACGAGCCCAGGAGGCAGGCTCTGCATCACCGGCAAGCTCTGTCATCTGAGCTAAAAGCAGTAGTTCAGACCACCTGCTCGAGCTGAAATGGTGCCCAGGTGGATGGAACATCCAGGGTCAAGGTGAAAGCAGCCAGGCCCCTTCATTTCAAAACCAACTGGCAGAGAGTTGAAAGGAGACTAGAATGAGCAAAGATCTTTCTCCTGTGAGCAAGGCTCCTGCATGACTCCCGGCGAGTGGAGAGGGAAGCTTGAGCGGCCTGGGGCTATGGAAAAGGGACTGTCTGGACAAGACCAGAGCTGCCCAGAGCTTTGCTTGACTCACCAACAAGATCTCAATGGCCCCCAGGATGTACATGGCCGCTGCAAATGTCGTTCCCAGGTAGAAGCACAGGCCCACAGCACCTCCAAATTCTGGCCCCAGTGACCGGGAGATCATGAAATAGGAGCCCCCAGCTACAAGAGAAAAGCATCCACAGGTCAAGGGTGGCTCTCAACCCCTCTCAACCCACGAGAGATACAGGAACTGTTATCCTGTCCACAGAGGAGCAGAAGGGTTAGGAGACTTGCTCCAGGTTGTACTACTAGTAAATGGCCAGGCAAGGGTGGGATTGATTCCCATCTCCAGGCGTCAAGGAAATGAGGACTTTGCTGGGAGAGCTTTAGGTCCACAGCAGTGGCTAAGTGGCCCACTGTGCCCAACTCCCGAAACTTAGGCCAGTCCCCACAGCCTCCTCTGGCAGGTACATCTCTCAGCAAGCCTCATCCCTCCCAAGAGCTGTGTCTTCAGACCAAGGTAAGGACAGGGTTCTGTCCAGGTTTTGTCACCAGCACAGAGCCTGGCCCAGATGAGTGTCCATAATCAACTCTCCTTCCCTGAGTCTACACTTCCATCAGAGTCTAGGACTGATAGGCCTGAGAGTCAACATGGAGCCCCAGGGTCAGTGAAGGCACAGGAAACAAGGGATCCCATTTGCTGCTAACAGCTGCTGCTAACTAAACTCCAAGAAACTTGAAAAAGGTGAATCTCGTGTCATCCCAGTTGAGCACACTCTCCTAAGGGAAGTGCCAGGGTGTCGACAGGGAATGCGTCTAAGCTACTTGTGACCAATATTTAGAGGCACATGCTTGTGGCGCAGGTGGCTGAGGTGCAGACCATGTTAACTATAGACTCAGGCTGGAGACCCAGGGCTGGGGATTTAAAAAAAAGAATGTTTACAATAGTGAAAAAGTAGAACCCAGAGTAGGAAAATAATTACATCAATTAGATCATTTCCCAGTATCAATTTTGTTTAAGCAACATTTTAGAAACACACCTATAAACACGATGCACGCACACACAGTTTGGAAAGAAAAAACTGTCTACGTCTCAATGCTTTTATGAGCCCCAAGATCATACACCAGAAGACGGATCGTTTCGGATTCCGGATGGTGAGACTGTGGGTGCTCTCGAGTCTCGTTTCTTTCAAACCCTCTTAAGGTAAGTACATATTGCCTATTTTCCCCTATTACACGGATTGCTTTTCTACTACTACTAATAAAGCTGGTTAGTTTCCATTATTGTTTTTAAAGGCGCTAGACACAGGAGCCAGCCAGAAGAGGTAAATAAATAGGCCAAGTGGAACAGTTTAAGTAAAATAAACAATGATAGTACTGGATTATGAACCAAAGAATAAAAAAACCAGGAGCCCATACTGATATAAAAACATGCTGGAAAAATAAATAAAGGCGGGAAATAAATGAAGTCTCTGCAAAACCAAGTCCAATCTCATCAACCCTGCTGCCAACCCTCTGCGCTGTCTATCCATAATCTGCAATGGAGGCCAGAGGGGTGCCATCACCTTTGCTAGTTCCAGCTGCCTTAAAAAAAAATTACTTCTTTACTAAAACAAACAGCAAAACCAACACAACAGCAGAATCCAACTGACAAACGAGAATGCTCCTAAGCGGTGGCAGTGCCCATCCGAGAACTTCCCATGGGGGTGGAGGCCATGACGGTGCCTGGGCGTGACAAGGTGGATTTGGTCTGTTCCTTCCTGGTCTGGGGTGGTGCTTACCCACCTGGAACCACACCGTTGGTAGCGATGGCGCTCATGGAGATGGCCGTCAGCAGGGTCTGTGGGAAGGAGGGCCTAGGTGAGCAGTCGGCTCAGTGGGTGGTGGAGTAGCGTGCCCCCGGCCCCAGCTAGAGTACTCACACAGCAGCAGCAGATGAGTACGATGAGGAGGGCCTGCAGCACACCCGCCGTGCCCACCATCCAGGTCAGCCGAAGGAAGAGGATCACCCCGAAGATATTCTGCAGGCAGGGCAGGTACACCCCCATGAGGGTGCCCATGCTGGGTGCCTATGGGGCAGGATGGAAGGGGTACAGAGAGCATCAGAGGGGCCCAGATACAGCCCCCAGTCATTCGGCAAGCCCTCTGTCAGTGAACAGGGTGGAGGCAGGCATCCTGCAGTCCTGGGAAGTGTGGTAACAGCTAGGATGTCAACGATGATTTTCATATAGGAAGACCGTTTTGGACTGGGAAGGCCTAAAATCTGATGCTTTTCAAAAGCCCTGTGAGCTGTTCAATCGCATGTCTCCCTCAAGGTATTGCCTGCCTGCTTCCCTTCGTCTCTTCTATTACACTTCCAGAAAGAGGTCTCAGATCCCCAACTAGCAGGCCCCAAGAGACCAGCCGATGTCCAAGAAATTGCCCCTTGCCCTCCTCTCTGCAACTCCCCACTCCAGTCCAGGTAGACACCTTGTCCTGCCCAGTCTCGCTCTCAAGCTACCTGACAGAGGCCTGCCTGCCTTGGTTCCGTCTTAGTCCTTCAAGCCTGTGGCTCCCGGACGGTGCCGTCCTGCACCTGTCAACCTTGCCACACTCCAACCCACTCTGCTGCCAGAACAGGTCTCTGAAAACCAAGTTCAATCTCATCCCTATGTAAACCCTCTGCAGTGTCTACTCTATAACCCACGCAGACCACCAGGGGCCCCCATCGCATCTTTCATCTTTCCAGCTTCAGCTCCTGACTATGTGGGCTCCTCAGAACCTCGGAATCAAGGAATGTGTTGTAGTCTGCCTGGGAGGGTCGTCCCTACCTTACTGCCTGGCAAACTCTTTAGTTAAAGCTTCAGGAGCCTCTTCCAGGAAGTTCCCCTGGGTTGCCTTAGGTGAGCTGGTACTTCCTCTCGCATCCCTCTCAGCATCTGCGATACCCTTCTAGCCCAGTGATCACTACAGTCACAGTCATCGTTCACAGGAATGTCTTGTGACCACACTGGGGTAGACTTGGCTTGTTTCCACTGTTCTATCATGAGCAGGCCCTGTAGGTATCAAAAAGGTGCTCCGAAGCCTAGTGAGTAGTGTCCGCAAAGGGCCCTAGGAAAACCTTTTGGGAAAATCCTGCATAGAAAGTAGAGACTCAGGGTGAAGGGCAGGTGAGGAAGGTCTCATGGGCATATCCAGGCAGGATTCCTCAACTATCTAGAGGCAGAGTAGGGGCCCGCCCAGGAGGCCAGGGCGAAGGTTAAAGCATAGAGGCAGGGCTGGTACCTTCTTGAAAAACAGCCCCCATTAGCCCAGCCCAAGGTAGTGGGACCCTAAGGATGTCCAGCAGAGCCCCAGCACAGTCTGCTGCCCTGGGGATGGGGCAGGAGAACAATGTGGCTACAGGACTCTTCTGAAGGGTCCAGGCCTGGGACAGGATCTCTGTGTGGCCTAAAAGACCTCAGAAGGGTCTGAAAGAGCCACCCTCAAATGAATGGTTCCTCAAACCATCCTCCACAGTGCAGATGACACCCAGGACCCTTCAGAAGTGTCCCTGTGGCCACACAATCATCTGGGCTCTGTCTGAGCCCTTCTCAGAGGCCACGGACCACCCACTGATGATGGCGGCAAGCGCTCCCGCCCCACCCCCACCCCAGGCTGAGTCACTGAGAAAGGGCAGTGTGGGAAAGGGCAGGGCCGGAAATGCTTTCTGCATCCCCAAATAACCTCTGGCAGCCTCAGAAGGTCACCAGGCCAGAGCGGCTGCCCTGGTCTGGGTGGAGGCCCATTCTTCCTGCTCTAAGCCTTCCTTTTCTGAGACTTCTGATCACACCCCCGTGAGGACCACAGTTCAGCATTCCCAGTTCCCTAGCTTGCTACTCACTGCAGGCTGGACCAGGGTCCCCTTTCTCCATGGAAAATCCACCAAAGCTGGGACACAGCACTCCTCTCACATCCTTAACGCTAGGGCCAGGTGAGCAGGTGGATGACATGAGGCTAAACCACAGATCCTCAGCCTCCTCATAAGGCCCAAGGACCACAGCCCTCCAATCCAGGCTGCCCACCCACACTCTGTTGAGCTGTGCACTGGCCTTTCTTAGGGACTTTTCATTCATGGCCACCAGCTCCTTGGACTTGGCCTGATAAGGCAGGAAGGAAACTCTTATCTGAGGTTCCCACCACCCATTGCAGGCAGTGCTCTCAGAGGCTGAGCCCCACTACAGGGCTGACCAGGGTTAGTCAGGGTTCTATAACCCAGAAAATGCTGGCAAAATCACAATCAGCAGGATAGGGTGGAGTCATGACTGTGACCTCAAGATCTGAAGCTTTTTTGGAAGGGCGGGCGGGTTTGCCTCCCAGGAGCAAGGTGAGGGAGACACACCAGCCTGGTGTCCCCTCTGTGTGGGGTCCACCCCAGCAAGGCTCAAATCTTATGAGCAGGTCTGAGGCTAGGGACCTGCTTATCCCATCCAAGACGTCCTTCTGCCTGAGCTGATCTGAGCAAGAACACTACCGCCAGTGCCAGACCCAGCCCTGCAAGTCGCAGCTGCTTCCCAAACCTCAGAGTCAGGAGGTGGAAGGGGAGGGCTCCATGCTTTCAAACTTAAAAAAAAAAACCAAAAACCCAAAAATACCCCAAACCAGTCCTCAACTAAACTGAGCCCTGGCACACAGGGGAACTGAGCAAAGATGTGCCTAACTTTAGAGAGAGGAGGGCTGAAGGGTCAGAGGACTGAATGGTTACCAGGGACAGAACCAGAGAGACCAGAGTTCCTAAGAGTCGTGTTTGTGCCTCTCTCAGCACCACCCACCCCACCTCACCGCCAGAGGATGCTGGAGGGGTTTGCCAGTGGAACCAACACAGCGAGTTTGGTTATTTCTTCTAGGTCACATAGCTCCAAGGAACAGGTCCTGACTCAAGGTAACACGTTTACCCATCCAGAAGCTAGGGAGCGCTCTGGCATTCTCAGGGTAAAGCCACAAAGCCTTCTTTTAGTATTATCTACTGATCCCTTCTACCTGAGTCAAGCAACTCGAAGCCCCTGACACTACATTTCCTCATCTATAAAGCGGGATGACGACAGCACTTACCGAACAGCTGTGCTGTGAAGCAGACACGCAAGAACGCAGGCCCAGTGGGTGCTCGCACACAACGAGGGCTGAGCGAAGGCTCTCGCATCCTTTCCAAGGACCTCTCTGGACCCAAGGCACTCAGTGTCCACCTCCAGGCTTGCATGCCTGACACCCAATTCCCCTGGGATGCTCACAGCCATGCGGAGAAACCGCCAACCCCACAGCGCTGAGTCTGTCTTCCGGGGGTGCCCCTCTGCTGCAGTGGACCAGCTTACCTTGGCTGCTCTCCGGGGGGTGCCCACCCCATTCTCAGCCTCCTCATGCTCCTTGGCGCCCTGTGTGAGGTTGGTGTAGCTGACGAGCTTGCCCAAAAGAGATGATACCTTTGGGCGGATGTCCAGCTCTTCCTGTAAATAGAGCCACAGGGCAATCTGGCAATGGGCCCAGCTGGCGCCAGGCTACCTGTGTGTAGATAGCAGCCTAGCCTCTGGTCCCATGCCAAGCCCCGAGGCAGGCCTGGGCCTGATTCCGGCTCTTGTCTGGGGAAGCCCAAGCCAGCCAACAGGGCAGGTTTGAGTGCCACACCCAGCATGTGGCACTCAGCGGCCAGCCCAGTCCAGCTCTGCTTCTCTGCCCCACCTTGGCTGCAATCACCAAGAGCCCATTTGTGAAAATCGCCTGCCTCAGGGGAGAGAGCAGGACAGGGTAGGGCAGGGCTAGCAGGGAGGCACACTTCACTCTGCCTGGCCACCTCCCAGTTATGAGTGGGCCTCTGGGCCTCACAAATGCTCTCAACTCTAGCTTTCAACTCTCACACGAAACAGCCACCCTAGTCACCTCAGTGAATCAAGGAAATCAAAAAGAGAGATGTCTGGGACAAGTGATATCTCTTTTCTCTGCCCAAACCTCAATCCTCCTGAGTGGTCTTTTCCCAGGCCCTGTGAGTAATCCACCTCAGTCCTCAAGGTGAGATCTTGACCCCCAAGTTCAACCTCAGGTGAGAGGTCCAGGCCTTCGCTGCACACATTTCTGCTTTCCTAGGTCAAGAGACCACCTAGGGCTCAGGCTTCCCGACCCCTACCTGGGTCTAGGCTTTGCCTGCTCCTGCAGCCTTTCAGCACTGTCTCCATCTGCCTCCTGCCCACATTCAGTCTTGCCCTGTCCAGGGTCAGGAGACACTGGTTTGGACTAAGAATCAGAGATGCAGGTCTTTGGGGACATGTGGAGGTTAAGGAGCTACACTTCCACAGGGTGGCTAAATGGATCAGAGTTCAAACCACGTCTTAAACCCAGATCCAACGTATGACTTGAGTTTGGGTAAAATCCAATGTCAGAGAGACAACACTGGGAATGTTTCCAGCGCTCACTCAGGCTGCAGCGGTGGAGAGAAGAGGGTAGAATCAGTGAAAATGACTAGGTCTCAGCAAGGAGACTGGTCCTAAGGGCCAACCAGGGTTGCTTTCCACTACGTCGACAGGGAGGGTTCTGGAAGAGCCCACCAGGAAGGACAAGGAAGAGTGCATAGGTGAGGAAAGAATCAGGAGAGGAAATCCTGAAGTGTGGTCACCTAGCTGAGGGGCTGCATGGAAGTCAAAGGTGGTAATAAGGTGGGGGATGTAAGTGGCCCTTGCAGAGAGCAGTTTCAGTTCAAAGGACCAACTATGGGAGCTGCAGCCTGGCTGACAAGACAGAGACAAACAAGGGGAGGCTGGGGGAGGAGTCGAGACATCGGGAAGCACAACCGTCCTCCCTGCCTGTTTAGCTAAGGCTTGGGTCCTGACAAGCCCCTGCCCGCCCACCTGTATGCCACACCTGCACCCCAGAATGGCTCCTCAGCTACCTCAAATAATGCCAGGTTCCTATCATAGTAGTCACTTCCTCTGGAAGCCTCCAAGGGACAAAGGAAAGGGCTGCTCTCTCTGTGGTTGCCATGTCCTGCAGAGAGAGAGAGAGAGAGAGAGAGAGAGAGAGAGAGACCCAGTTACCAGTGGTCTCCTGAGCCTCAGCCTGCACCCCTCCCTAGAAGGGCAGCCTTTAGCTCTGTGCAGCACGTCGGGAGGTGTTAGCGGACAGAGTCTCAGATTCCCCACCATACCCTGCCAGCCTCCTTGAAAGGCCAGAATTGGCAGTGACCAGAACCCAGCACACCATTTTCTCTGGCAGAGGGCACCAGTGTGAAGGCTCCAGGAACACTAGCAGACCCACGTGTTAACACGGAGGGGCGGAGCCTCTTGGGAGGTGTGGCTGGTCCTGTCCGGCTCCCACACCCCGCTTTCCCTTTTGGAATACCCAGTGTGCCAGGTGCCTAGGGCTCACTGACATCAGGACCCGCCTGGATGCTGCCCTCCTGAAAGTTGAAGCTACACAAGGGACCCTCCATGGCCCTGGCCGGGCCGCCTACTAGCTACCCCATGATGCACCGAGTGGGGGCGACCTGAGGGCAGCCAGGGGCATGCAGGAAGGCGGTCCTGAGGGCGGAATGGGTGTGAGGAGTGGGTGGGTGTGGACTGAGTAGAGAATGGCCAGAGCCCCTGGGCCCAGACTGGTGCTGGTGGACATCACCTACCCCCTGAGGTGGGGAGCCAGGGATCAACTTTCCATCAACTTAGTATTCCTTTTCTAGTCGCTAGTTACTTGTCTTTCCCTCCAGACCATCTGGCAGCTGCAACCCTGGCTCAAGACCTCACAATATATGAGCTGACAATCTGGGCTCAAAGAAGGCACATCGGTGTTGGATGGCACCGACCGTGGCAGCAGGTCCACTGCAGGGCTGGTCTGGTGTCCTGTGATGGAGGTGGCGACAGACGTGTCATCACCGACCCAGCCTAGTAGTAGGACATTCCAGCCACGCACCGGCCATGCCTGGCTTTGTGAGAGTTACCTGCCAAATTTTTGTTTAGTCCACAATTCATTCCTCTTGTTTGCAGCTAAGAACACTGACTGACGCATCCTCCTCTATCTCATACATCCTCTTCACATTGGTACGAAACCTTAACTTGCCTTCTCTGTGCCAAATATAACTCAGCAGGTGCTGCAATGTGGATTCTTTTTAAAGATTTTTCTTTTGTCCTCCCCTCCCCCCACTAGTCTTGAACTCAGGTCCAAGGCTTTCATGACCTGCCCCTTAGCCACCTAAACCAAGGAGAGGGCTTTTGGATTCTTTATTACACCAGGAGACTCACGTAAAGCATGCTGATGACGATCTCCAAGACAAAGGAAGCTCTTTGTCTCACCATGTGAAAGCGACAGGTCACCTCTTCTAGCAAACTGGACTAGCTCAGCCCCACGAGCAACAACGCGTGTAAGTGGATGCCAGGAAAAGCAAAGGCAATGGCGTGCCCACCAAGCCATGTTTAAACTTTGTGCAATTCCTCAGACAACTTACATTTGCTGTGCCCATGCTGCTTAGTTGGGATCAGGATAAGGAACCATAGAAAAATCTGAAAACTTAGTAACACTGCCCATTACAATGACAGCCTTCAATGAAACCCTTCAATGAAACGCCTCTGAAAATTACTCTTGGTTTTTGTGACCCCAAAATGTCTCCTCTGAAAAAGATGGGCGCGTCTTTCTGTCAGAACGTTGCAGCTATAGAGCTCATCTTATTTCCCTTCCCGCCTTGGCTACCAGGGATCTCCGATCTAAAATTACTCCTTAGATGCAGTTGCCATCTGCCTCAGCGCAGAGTCCTTGTCCCTTCTTCCTCATGGTTTGGATCTTTCTGACAAAAATAGCCCTTTGGAGGAGGTACCTTCATTGCACGTCTCTTCTGATCCTTTTCCAGGAGGCTGGAAATAAGTTATAAATTATTCTAACTCACACACTGCAGCCTGTCCTACCATCGTTACTTGCACTGCACTAGTATCCAGAAAATGAAATGCTGAATGCAGCAGTTCCCAAAAATCACCTACGGGTGGTCTTCCACGACTCAGAAGATCCTTTATCCCTTCAGCCAGGAGTCCAGGGCAGCTCAGAACCTTTTCAAGGGCTCCTTCTGGTTCTCACAGTAACATTTCAGTAAATATCACTTATCCTCTTATAGTAACAAGGAAAGTGAGGCTCAGAGAGATTCAGAACTTAGGTCACCCAGTGAGAAGGGTCAAGTCTGGGACCCAGGATCCACCAGAGCCATGTGGGAGCTGAGCAGCAGGCTCCCCATTTCTCCTAGGGACCCCAGTTCTCCCAGGATGCATCGTAGGGTGCAGCACAAGCCTTTAACCAGACAAGAGTGTTTGCAGTTTGGCTGGATACGTATATCCAAGACTCTCGGTGCTCAGATGGCTGGCAGCCTGGCTTGGATTCCTGTGTGACCCAGGGCAATGTGCTTACCCTCTCTGGACTGGCTTGGTTTCCCCTTCTATGGAGCAGAGATAGTAACATCCATTCTTCCAACTGTCCAGATGCATCAGAAGGAGACAATCTGGTGCCAGACACCTAGCAGGCACTCCTTAAGAGTTCCCAAACCTCATTTAAGGATAGCTCCCAGGAGATTGTGGGAATGGGAGGGGGAGTCTAAGCCCTCTGGCCTGCTATGCCAACTATGCCAAAAATTCCGGGGCAGGTCTAGACCTGCCTGCCTCCCCTCAGATACCACCTGAAACCCCTGGTGAACCCCAGCATGGCCTGGGCTTGACAACTACCTGTGAGGTGCACATAATATGTATGTACCTGGCAGCAGCTGTGGAACTTACCAGCTATAGGTGGAGATGCAGGTGACACTACCGATCCTATGCCTTCTAGAACCTCCCCACTCTTGTTCACACACACCCTCCTCTCCGTGGGCTGAACGAACAGGTTCGTCTACGCCCTTAGGAGTGAGATGTTGGTCTTGAGAGATTCAGGTACCAGGCTAGGAGGGGTCCTGTAGATGGACCTGAGGTTCACTGGTTTTGTGCCCCCTTTGCCATCCCCAGAAAGAAGAATCATAGCCACTCACCAGGGCGCAGAGTGTCCCCCATACTGCAGATGTAGCCAAGGTCTGACTGAGGAGTAAGAAGAGGAGAGGGAATGGTGGGAGGAGCTGGCCCAGCCTAGAGGGACCTGGAAGGACTCAGCCAATGTGGCTCCAGGTCCCTCCAGCCATGGTGAGAGATCAAGGCGGGGCCAGAGGCTAGGATCAGTTCTGTCTGCCCACTGGTCAGGCTGATCCTGGGGACACAGCCCAGCCCGGCCTCTGGGTGGAAAGAGCCTCCCAGGGCTGATAGGGAGCAGGGATGCTGACTCCTGCTTTGATCACTGGAGCAAGACTGGGGACAGGAGAGGGCATGAGGGCAGGGGTCAGGGCATGTGCATGTACATGGCTGTCAAGCCTGTAAAACCTCCATGTCTGACAGCCCCAGCCAGTGTCCTGTGCTATCTCCACACATAGCAGTCAGTGACACAACAGACTATCGCCCACATCAGGCACAGATCACCTCAGTAAAGTCACCATCACCTGACATAAGTCCTGCACGTGTGGCCATGAGAATGTACTACCCTGACCCTAGTTTCGCCTGTGACACAAAACTGCACACGCATAGTGCCCCCCCCCCCAACACGCTCTTGAAAGTGTTCATGCTGCAAGGGTGGGTCCTGGCCAGGACAGCCCCTGGGAGCCTCCTGGGTTGGGAGATGGAGAAAGGGGAAGGGAGAGAAGCCAAGAGGGAGCAAAGACTTACCTCCATGTCCAAGCCTGGTACCTGGGTCAACAGGACAGTGGAGTCTCGCACCCCGGGTTTCAATCCCCCGAGGCCAGGTATATAACTGCACCTGGCCTCAGCTCCCACCTTCCTAAGTGGAGCCAGCAGAAACTTGTCCCCCCGGGGGAAATTGGTAGGATTAAACGAGTTTATTCACTGACAGTGTGAAGCGCCCTGACAAGCCTGGCTCCCAGCAAGTGGGCCAGAGATGCCCACTAGACCTAGTGGTCTAAGTGGGGACCAATCAACACACGTGCACTCACAGGCAATGCGTCCCTCAAGGCAGGCACACCCTTCTCGGCTGCCCGCTCGCTAGCGGGGAGGTACAAGGATGGGGGAGGGGGACCTGAGGAGGTGAGACAAGATGAGGCCAGAGGCGGTTCAGAAGGTGAAGCGATTGGGATCCCAGCTGCGGCTTTGATCCCAGCCAGGAAGGGCCAGAGAGGGGAGTTCCGTGCGAATGACGCGCCAGGCGGTCCCGCCGGCCTGGCCTTCTCGGGCGGCCACGTCTGCAGCCCCCGCCCGCGGCCCGCAAGGGAGGATCTGGGGCGGGGAGGGCGGCCCAGCCGCGGCCCGGAACCGAGGAAAAGCGTGTGTGCGCGCGCGGAGCCGGGGACTGGCGCGGTGGCACAGCCAAGCGAGAAGTTTGCCCGCACCGACGTGTGCGCGCAAGCTCGGCGTCCGCGTGAGACCCGCCCCGCGCGGCCGGTCCCCCGCCCCGCCGAGGCCCCCTCCAGGCGGCTCACCGTCCGAGTCCTCTCGCTCGGCGCGCTCCCCGTAGTCTACCCAACTGAGACCCTCCAGGTTGTCATAGTCGCCGCGCCGCGGCCCGTCCACTGGCACCACGGTGAAGTGAGGCATCGTGCGCGCTCGTCCCAGCCGCGCCCGCCACCGGGGCCGCCTGCCGGGATGTACCCGCCACCCCGGGCCGGCGCGCCCCGCCCGCTCGCATTCCTCCCCGCTGCGCTCACTTCCTCCGCCCGCCCCCCGGGCCGCCCCCTCGGGGGCGGGGAGCAGGAGGGGCTGGGGAGGCTCCTCCTCAAGGGGGGGGGGTCCAGGCAGAGTGAAGCCCCCTGGGCGGGGCTACCCAGCAGGGCTCCACGCGTGGAGCAGCCCCATCCCTGTGTGAGTTGGGGGAGGGCCCAATCCCTGAGCCTCAGTTTCGGTGATTGTAAAACGGGGAAATGCACATCCACCTCTTGGAGCTGAGGGTTCGGTGAGATGGGCCGCGGGGAGACCCGGCTCTGCGCGCTGCCTAAGTGCCCAGCCCCATTTCTTTTACTCCGGAAGGTCGTTGGGCTGGGCCAGGAATGCAGGGCCACCCCAGTTCTGCCCAGAACCTCTCGCCTTTCCTGAGAACCCCCTTCTCTTTTCCATCACCTCTGTCTCCCACTTCTCTCCTCCCCGTCTGGAAACTGAACCTCGGGGAAGGTCCGGACCTTTTCCAGCGCCCCCTGGCTGCAATCTCTCCCTGTTAGAGGCGGCTGCTGTTTCCTGGCCTCTTCCCCAGAGGTGGCCCTCTTTGCCCCGTTGGGAGACTACACTGGAGTCTTTAGCCAAGTTCTTTAACTTTTACTTTCTTTTACTGTCTCACCTCTTGGGGCTTCCTTTACCCAACTTGTTGACTTTGCTTTTAACTTTTGTTTTCTTTCACTTTCTATTCCACTGCTTCAGATAATTTAGCCAGTTACATTTTTCTAGGTCAACCTCTCAGTTATTTCTCTATCAGAAAACCCCAGAGCCCGTTCTGGAGAGACACACCCCAGAGGACACACTAGCAAGATCTTGAGCTCGCCTCCTCTTCACAGACGCAATAAAATCGCATCTAGTTACAGACTACGAACTTCTAAAAAGAACTGAGGGTTTGAACGACCAGCATCTCCACATGGAAAAGTGATAGAAAACATCGGAAATGGTAGGAAAAGCCAAGATACGATGTCCTTAGGTTTGCTTGCTGTGGGGTCGGGAGGGACACCAGTGATCTGGAGCCTCTTCCTAGGGACTGAAGGGTTTATTCCACATCAGTGCCCCAGAACCTAGCAATTGCACCCTAGACGGGGCACATACAGCTGGTGTGGAAGAGAAAGGGCTTTCTTTTGGAGAGCAGTAGGGCTTTGGGGAGCAGAGATCTCAGCAGAGAATGGGGCACCAAAAGATGAAGTATGCACAAGCCTAACTGAGGGAATTTCATTTGTTAAACCAAAAACTTCAGCAGAAGACTAAGAAAGAAGGATAGCCAGCCTCCCGGTGAATAGAGACGCTGCTGGGTGTGTTCTCAGACTCTCTTTTGTCCATGTGTCTGTCTCACTGGCAGATGCCATATTGGAGTTAGTGTCAGCACTGGGGGACGCCATATTGGAACAGGGCGAGAGGTCAAAATACCTGCCCCTCCGCCTGGAGTGGTGCTCGCTGCTGTCAGTGGTACACGGTTCTCCTGGTGCCATCAGAGCCTGCATCCCCAGCAGCTGAGTGCTTTCCTTCAAAGTTCAGTTTGTGGAGCTTCCAGCTCTGCTGTGGCCGCTATTTCAGGGAGGATCATAGAGAGACTCTAGCGGTCTGAGGAACAGTGCCCTTCCCTTCCCTGGGGCTGCTGCTGCCCCGCCTGCCTACCTGCCTGCCTGCCTGCCTGCCTGCCTGCCTGCCTGCATGCAACTAAAGCCGCCAGGATGTGGGAGCTGCAGCTGCTGCCCCAGGCCTGTGCCTGCAACCTGAGATCCTATTACATCAAGACAGGGAGAGAAGGTCTTTTAGCCTACTCATAGATATAAACACAGGGTTCCAAAATAAGACAAATTTATTCCAAATGATGAAACAAAACCCCAGAGAAAAATATTAATACAGCAGAATTAAGTAAACTACTGAAGAAGATTTTAAAGCAACGGTCTTGATGATTCTTATTGACATTAAGAAAGCAATGGATGAGCAAAATAAGATCTACAGCAAAGACCAAGAAAAGATAGGAAAGTTCCAGATATAATTCAGAGAACTAAAGAACACAATAGGTGAACTAAAAAACACAATAAGGGCCTCAGTAGATTGGAAGAAATTACATTCATGTCAGTGAGCTAGAAGATAGGGTAGTAGAAAACACCCAAGCAGGCCAGCAAAAAGGAAAATGAGGTTGTACCCTGGCCTAGTGGTCTAGTACATGCTGGTGTTCACAACCTGGGGCCTGGAGGAACAGCCAATGTAAACAACTAAATGCAAGTAGATAAAGTGGTTCTTCCACCTCTCCCTGCCTGCCTGCCTACTCGCCTTCATTCCTGCCTGCACCTTTCCTTTACAAAAAAATAAAAAAGAAAGAAAAGAAATGAAGATAGTAAGATAGCATAAGAAACTTATGGGATAACATTAAGAGCAACAATGTTAGCATCGTAGGGGTTCTAGAGGAGAAGAGAGCAAGAAAGGGGGCAGAAATTATAATAGAAGTGATAATAGCTGAGAACTTCCCTAACCTGGAGGAGGAAACAGACATCCAGATCCAGGAAGCTCAGCAAGTTCCAAACAAAATAAACTCAGACACACACAAAGCCAGACACATTGTAATTAAAATGACAATAATTCAAGATAAAGAGAGAATCTTGAAAGCAACTACAGAAAAACATACAAAGGAATACCTGTAAGACTGTGGATTTCTGAGCAGAGACTATAGGCCAGAAAGGAATGGCATATTCAACCTGCAGAAAGAAAAGGACTTCCCACAAAGAATACTCTACCCTGCTACATTAACACTTAAATTAACTTTCAATTTAAAATAGGTTATAAGAAAAACAGCAGTAAACGATCATCTCACACCTGTGAGCTATTATCCAAAAGACTATAAGGAAAAAGTGGTGCTGAGGCTGCAGAGGAAAGGAAACCTTATGCATTGTTCATGGGAGTGTAAATTGGTGCAACCACTATAGAAAGTAGTTTTTGAGAGTCCTAATAAAACTGGGAATGGAAATTCCCTGTGACCCACTTTTGGGTATTTACCCAAAAGACATTAATTTGAAGACAGATAGGCACCTTTGTGTTTATTGTAGCATTATTTACAATAGCCAAGAGCTGGAAGCAACCTAAGTGTCCATCAACAGATGAACAAAGAAGATAAGAAGTATATACACAATGGAATGCTACAAGCTGTAGAAAGAAAACCAAATCCTGCCATTTGGAATAATATAGGTAGACTCAGAGGGAATTATGCTTATGAAAGATGTCAAAAGTAGGAAGTGAAATATCACAGGATTTCATTCGTGATATATAAAAAAACACAAATCAAACAAAAATAGACTTGTAGTCTAAAGTTATGGTGATCAGAAGCGGGGGCAATGATAGGGTGAAGAATAGAATGGGACAAGTGATGGCGGATTTACGGTATTATATGCAGATGTTGATTTGTTCACTTACGATGACATATACCATAAGCCTATATAATGCTATAAAATGGTGTTTCTTCAATAATTTTTTAATTGGAAAAAAATAAACATTCATTGCCAAGGGAAAAAAAAGAAAAGGAAATCCCAGAGTCCATTTTACTTGTCGGCCTCCATTTTTCTGTCTTTTACAGCTCAGAATGGGTCAGCGGTATCTTCCTGACGGAACTCAGACTGTGTGCCCTCTCGCTGCCACCTCCTCCAGCCTCCAGCTCTGGGATGAAATTAGTTGCTAGGTCCTGTAAGAGGCTGCTGAGCTGCCCATCATTCTGGCCCCTCTCCCATGGTCATCCTGACCTGTCAGCTTGACGTCCCAACCTTCAGTCCACCTTCAGGTGCCCACGCAACGTCCCTCCAAATGGGATCCCTACTGTCTGCCCTGCTCACTCTAGAATCACCTCTTCTAAAGAGAAAGCCCAAGGTCCTCTCTCGGGTCACAGCCCTGCTCGATCTGGTCCCACCACATCTCCATCTCCATCCCTCCCCATTCTCCTCCCCAGACCCAGCCCTTCTAGTCTCTTCTACTGTTCTGCGACAGAATGCCTTTCTCCCTTCTGCACCCACCATCGTTTACCAAACTCCTCCCGATGGAGTTGCTCTCAGCTGGGAGCACCACCTCCTCTCGGAAGACTTTTCTGACACAGCCTGCCAGCCGTCCCCAGACTCCCCTGGGTTGGGTTCGCCTGGGTTGCTTCTCCTTCATAGTACCCACTACTGGGAAAAATGTGTTAGTGGGGTTCTCTGGATTGATCGTTGCCATGCTCACTAGGTGGTAGATGTCACAAAGGCTTGTCACTTCACTGTTGGTCTTGTTACTCTGGTATCCTCAGTACCTGCCTCTGAGTTTGTTTGTTTTTTTTTTAATGAAGAATGAGCTGATATCCCCTTTGGTCTTCTAGTGCTCTGCAAATGTTCCCCGTAGCTCCCGCCCCATCGCTACCCATACCCTCTCTCCTCAGGATGGGCATCTGGTGCTGCATGGGGGAGACAAGACAAACTGACAAGCTTGCCCCCTGAGGATGCTGTGATTAGGGTACAACTTCCCCCACACCACTGAGTGACAGAGTAGCCTGTCCATCAGGGTCCTCAGAGGCAAGATAACCTGATAAAAAGAAAAAGACATTTGAGGAGCACAGACATTAAAAAAAAAAAAAAAAAAAAAAAAGCATCATCTGCTGCACCCTGGTGGAGTAGCAGTTTGCTCAGTTACCATCAGTAGGCAGAGTCCACCTACATCCCAAGGATCTTGGTTCACATGCTGGGCCAGGGGGAACAACCAAGATGAAAAACTAAAGAAAATAAATAAAATGCTTCTTTCTATTCCTCTTCCTGCTTACCTGCACCTGCTTACCATCATTCCTTTCCTTTAAAAACAAAAAACAAACTATCAGGAAAATTATTGTAACATACAGATCAAAAAATTCAAAATTCAAAATTCAAAATTACGGCGCAACCTCGTGGCCCAGGTTACTGACGTTTGGCATGCAGACCATATACAGTCCAAAGATCTGGGTTCGAGACCCAGGGCCTGGGTGAAATACCAAAATAAAGATGCTTCTTTCTTCTCCCCTCTAAAACAAAACAAAACAAAACAAAATTAGCCTAATAAACCTATTACAAAACTATATGAGACAAGAAAGTATAAAGAACAAGAAGAAATACAAAGCATGAAAAATATAATTGTTTTAGTCATCTATTGCTATGGAATAAGTGCTTCAAAACAGAGGCTTAGAACAACAATAAATAAAATCAGTTTGCTCACAAATCTAGGCTGAGTAAAGTTCATAATATCTACTCCACGTGGCATCCGTGGGGGCTGGATGACGCAATCGCATGATGAGGAAGACTGTTGGCTAAGAGCTCAGCAGGCCTGCGGACTGGCGGGCCCTGGGTCCTCTGCGTGTGGATTGCCCCGTGGACTGCTTGGCTTTCCTATGGCACAGTGGCTGCATTTCATAAGTTCAAGTGCCAGCAAGCAGGGAGAGAAAACTGACACTTTCTCTAGACCTTTCCCTGTCCAGGGACACAGCAGTGCTTCTGCCGCATTCTGTTGGCCGAACAGATAAAAAGCCTAGATTCGAGAGGATGTGAGAGGCATAGAACCCATCTCTGGGTGAGTGAATATTTTTTTTTTTTACTGTAGTAACTTATTCTACACATTTAAATGAATTTGTATATAGGTTATCCATTCCTCAGATATATGTCAACACACCCTGCCCGCCACAAAATCACCAAGTGTTCATCACCATTGTCCAGTGGGCTCTGCCACTGCTTGCCCCCTGGTGCCACCACTCCTGTCCCATTCCCTATTGGTAATTTCAGTTTTATCGCAAGTGTCCAAGGGTTGGTTTTATTTCAACTGTTCCTTTGTTTTGTCTCTTCACATTCCACCTATGAGTGAGGTCATCTGACCCCTATCTTTCTTCTTTTGACTTATTTCACTAAGCACTATCCCCTCTCGTTCCCTCCATGTTGATTCAAATGACAGGGTTTCATCTCTTCTAAGGTCTGTGTAGGTATTGTATATATGTACCACATCTTTATCCACTCATCTGATGTTGGGCACTTTGGAGTTTCCAGTTCTTAGCTCTTGTGAATAGGGCTGCAGTACACAAGGGGGTGCATACATCTCTGCGGATGTTTTTGTATCTTTTGATTAAATACCCAGAAGTGGGATGGCAGGATCATATGGGATTTCCATCTTTAGTTTTTTGAGGAATCACCACACTGTCTTCCATAAGGATTGCACCAATCTGTACTCCCACCCACAGTGCAAAAGTGCTCCCTTTTCTCCATATCCTCCCCAACAACTTTTGGATAATAGCCAGTCTCTCAGGTATAAGGTGATGCCTCATTGTTGTTTTGATTTGCATTTCCCTAGTAGCCGGCCAGTAGGACCACCTTTTCATGTATCTGTTGGCCATCTGCATGTCCTTTTAGGAAAAATGTCTCTCCAATTCCTTTTCCCATTTTTTGACTGGATTGTCTATTTTTCTGTTATTGAATTTTATGAGTTCTTTATATATTTTAGATATGAAGTCCTTGTCATAAATATGAAATGCAAATATCTCCTCGATTAGTTGGTTGTCTTTTTGCTTTGGTGATGTTTTCTTTCACTGTGAAGAAGCTTTTGAGTTTGATGTAGTGGTATGGGACTATTTTAAAGAAATATGGGAGCACGTATTAAAATTGCATACTTCCACTAGCTTGTTGCCTGGAGGTAATTTCTATACCACGGGGTAACCTCAACTGAACCCAATGGTCTTGCTTAATTGAGAAAAAAAATCACATTTGGGAAAAGTCAAAGAACCTAGAATCTGCAGGACAGGACATCATGGAGCGGCAATAGCACGATGAGGAAGATCTGGAGATACGCCGAGTGCCCTCTTGAGTTGCCAGAAGGTTATCTGTGCTCACTGAGAGGAAGCTACTCAAGACCAAAGAACCACTGGAAGAAGTAGGTTGAACAATTCCTGGAGCTCACGGTTCATGTTCCCACCAGCTATGCCTGAAAGACCCTTTAATATACTGGACGTTCATTCAAACCCCCAGAAGGGCATGGTGTTTATAGTCAGGCTAGCTTAGCTCTAAATGAAATAACAGTCATCCTGACAAAACATTGAGGTCACACTGCAAAGGCAAGATAGACCCACCTTCCCCCAAATTTGGGTCAGATGTCACGACTGATAAGTCTCCAACACTCAAGACAGTATTCAAAAGTTGATTACTCATATAATGGAACTTTCTGGGGCAAACAGGAAGATTTCCCAAACTGGTCCCAAAATAGATTAGAGAGCTGGAAAAGGACAGTGACTTGGGAGTTTATGAATATTCAACTAGGCAGTAATCCCAGGTAAAGATTGACAACATCATTAGTCATTAGATAAGTGCAAAATCAAAAACCACAAGGTGAGATTGATGGTGAAGATAACATTTCATGGTGTGCCCTGATGGAATAGCATTCGGGCATACATCCCAAAGTACTGGGTTCACATGGGGCCTGGGGGTGGCGTGGGGGGAAGGAGGGGTGAGAGTGGTGGGGGACAACCAAGATGAACAACTAAATAAAATAAATAGGATGCTTCTTCCTCCTCTCTCTGCCTGCCTGCCTCTCTGCTCACCTTCATTTCTACCTGCCCTTTTCTTAAAAAAAAAAAAAAAAAAAAGGGAAAAATGGGAATGACCTGGTGGCCTAGTGGATAAGTCCACTGCCTCTGGCTGATTCAGTCCACCTACATCCAAAGACCTGAGTTCATGATCCAGGGCCCGGGGCAACAGCCAGAATGAACAACTAAATAAAAATAAATAAAAAGTCTTCTTCCTCTTCTCTCTTCCTACCTGCTTGCCTATCTGGCTTCCTTTAAAAAAAAAAAAAAGTGAAAAATAAGTGCTGGCAAGTTTATGAAGAAACCTGAACATGTTGGTGGTGGTATAAAATGGTACAGCTGCTATTGAAAACAGTTTGGCAGTTTTACCAGAAGCAAACATAGAGTTTCTAGTCGCTTCATCCTCGACGTACATCAAAAGGACTCAAGCGCAGGGACTCAGACACCTGTGTGACTATGTTCAACTGTATAGTCAAAAGAGAAACAACCTGTTTGCATCAATGGATGGAGGAATAGCAAACTATAGTCCATACATACAAAAGAATATATTCAGACATAGCACAGGTTACCAGGGGCTGAGATGAGGGGATATGGGGAATTATGGCTTAATAGTTATAGAATTTTTGTTTGGGGTAATGAAAATGTTTTGGAAATAGTGGGGATGTTTGTACAGTCTTTGTGAATTTAATGAATGCTACTGCTTTGTTTACTTTAAAATGGCAAAGGTTGTGTTAAATATTTTCCCACAATTAAAAATAGTAATGTAATATGCAAACAACATGGAACTGTACACTTTAAATGAGTAAATTATATGGCATGTGAATATCTCAATGCTATATATACATTTTTTTTTCTTTTTTTTTAAGGAAAGGTACAGACAGGTGAGTAGGCAGGCAGGAAGGAAAGGAGAAGAGGAAGAAGCATTTTATTTTATTTTCATTTTCTTGTTCACACTGGTTGCTTCCCCCCACACACCAAGGACTTGAGCCCATAGGTACATGGCTTGCACTCCTTTGGAGGCAATTGACCCAACCTCTACTCCACCAGGCCATGTCAAGTATTTTTAAGGAAAGGTGTAGGCAGGAATTGAGGCAAGTAGGCAGCAGGAAGAGAGAGAAGGAAGAAGCACTTTGTTTTATTTTTATTTACGTGCTCACATAGTTGTTCCCCATCCCCTGCCCCCAACCCAGGACACGAACCCAGGCCTTTGGGATCTGTGTGGACTTCGCTCCGTTGGAGATGGCTGACCTAAGCAGAATGTGCTCAATAATGCTGTTTGAAAACAAGCACCATTATGTGATTAAACAAGTCTAATATTTGAGGATGGTAGGAGGAGAAAAGGGGAACAAAAGAGCTAAAAACCTTCATTTTTCAAACTATTGAATCAATAAATAGCACATAAACTTTATGACTGAAGAACTTGCAGTTATATATGTTGTTTAAAAATATGGAAGAAAGTGCCAGTACATACTAACTGTTAAAAGAGTTGAAAGTGGGTGTGCCCTGGTGTAGCAGTGGTTGGATCAATCACCTCTGAAGGACTACAGACCACAGATCCTTGGATTCTCAAGTCCTGGGGCTGGGGGGAAACAACCAGTGTGAACAACTAAATGAAATAGATAAATGCTTCTTCCTCTTCTCTGTTCCTGCCTGCCTACTTGCCTTCATTCCTCCTGTAACTTTCCTTTAAAAAAAAAAAAAGAATTGAAAGCAGTTGCTAGAAAAATAGAACGAGGGTGCAGGGAGTGAGAAGACAGGGCCGTTGCTCTGTTCACACAATATTTGATAGCTCAGCGTATTATCACAGTCAACATCTAAATAACCACCACTCAAATCAAAGTATGGACATCGCTGGGACCCCAGAATCTCTTTCAGCTTCCCTCCGATTGCCACCCTATATCTCTCCATCAAATTCAGGCATTTCTTAAAAAAGTCTTTTTGTACTTGAGATGTAATTGACACACAACATTGCGTAAATAGGTGCTTTTCTGAGAATGACCCGAGTTTGATGGTAATCACTCCCTTTTTCACCCCTATGTAAAGATACAACCTGAGCATTCATCCCTGAACACTGCCTAACCTTTTCTGTTTTCACTTTTTAACGTTTATTGAAGAAAATTATTTGTACAAAAGTTCACATACACAGAGGTGTATATAGCATGCTGAATGTTAGAAAATGAACACATTCATGCAATCAGCACCCAAATAAAGATAGGGTGCTTTCCCAACAATTGAGAAACCCCTCCTCACGTCACCCTCCCCCCACCTCCCGTCCCATCAGTGGCGGCCCAAGGAAAACTCTTAAGTTGGTTTCTAACAGCATCAATCAGTTTGACTAGTTTTTGGACTTTGTGTAGATTAAATAATATATGGATTACTTTGAGCCTGTCTTCTTTTAATCAATGTTATTTTGTGAGATTCTTTCGAGTTGTTCCAAGTTAACGCCAATTTGTTCTTTTTCGTTGCTATATACTATCCCATAGATGGAGCACAGCTGAATACTGTTAGGCTGTTTTCAGGTTGTAATTATTAAAAACAGTGATTCTCTTAACATACAGTTCATGTCTTTGGTGCACATGTATGCAGGCATTTTTTGCTGGGTTTTTAGGGAAAAACAGCTAATTCATGGGTATGTGTGTCTTCAACTTTGGTAGATAATGTTGAACAGTTTCCGCGGCAGTTTTTATCTGTTCACCCTGCCATCAGCAAAGGAGGAGGGTGCCCGTTGTTCCACATTCTGGCTAGCTTTTGGTATTGTTCACCTGCTGAATTTGTAATCTTTCTTATGAGTTTTAGTTTCATCTCTCTAGTGACTAAGGCTGACTGGCTTTTTATATGCTTATTGATCATGTGGATATCTTTCTTGTAAAGTTCCTACTCAGATGTCTTGTCCATTTTTATATTGGGTTGTCTGTTTCTGGATACAAGCCCTGTGTCAATTTTGTGTTGAAAATTATTTTAGCGCACCCTGCTGGAGTAGTGGTTTGGTCAGCTGCACCCAGCAGAAGTGCAGTCCACACGTATCCCAAGGACCCGGGTTCACGTCCCAGGCCAGGGAGAATACCAAGCTGTACAACTAAATAAAAATAAATAAAGTGCTTCTTCCTCCTCTCCTCCTCTCTTCCTACTCGCCTTCATTCCTGCCTGAACATTTCCTTTAAAAAGATAAAAAGAGGCTCATCCTGGTGGAATAGAGTTTAGGTCAGTCACCTCTGAAGGACACAAACTACATACCCCTGGGTTCAAGCTCCCGGGTCTGGAGGGAAGCAACCAGAGTAAACAACTAAATGGAAATAAAATGAAAATGCTTATTCCTTCTCTCTCTTCCTGCCTTCCTGCCTACATGCCCTTCATTCCTGCCTGCACCTTTCCTTTAAAAAAAAAAAAAAAAAAAAAGGAAAAATGTCTTTTACTCTGTGGATTATTTTTTACTCTTTCCAATGGCATTTTATGATAAATATAAGTTAATTTTAATATAATCCAAATGATCAACTTTTTCCCTTGTCATTTATACTTTTTATGACCAATATCCTCAGCATAGGCTGAGGTTACAACTCTATTTTTCTATACTATCTTCTAGGAGTTTTATTCTCTTGCTTTCGCCTTTGAATAAATAATACATTCAAATTAATTTTATTCTGTATGCTGCATTCTGTAGAGTGTGTGTTCAGGCTCAATTTCTTTCCCAGGTGGATAACCAATTGTCTCAATTTGTTCTCATGGGTCCAGACTGGTCCTCCACCTCACATCAGATTTCCTTCCCAACTTCTGCCCCTGCTTACCTGTACAGACTGCAGACCCAACACCAGATGCACAGGTAAGAAAAATCTTTGCAGAGTATTTTTCCACCCTATAATAAACTCCGTATTTTATGTCACTCATAATGTACCTAGGATTCTGATCAAACACTGGCAGATACAATCTTCCTGAAGTGGGAAGACTCACTCTACCAGATATTAAGACTTATTTTAAAGATACTGTAATTAAAACACTGAAATATTGATTGAATGGTAAATAAATAGTCCAAATAAGTGGAACAGAATAAGAAAATAGACTCACACATATATGGACATGTTTAAAACCTAGATGACACTGGTGTGCTTTGGTGGAGTAATGGATTAGTCAGCTGCCTTTGGTCAAGATGGCAGGCCACACATAAGAAGGACACTAGGTTCAAGACCTGGGACCGGGATGAAAAATGAAGTACTTCTTCCTTCTCTCTCTTCCTGCCTGCCTGTCTCTGCTCACCTTCGTTCCTGCCTGCACCTTTCCTTTAAAAAAACAAAAAGCATAGGTGACATTTGTAGTCTCTCTTTCTCCCAATTTTAAGTTCCTCCAGAAGGAACTCAGAAAGTAACCAAAGACAGATGCCATAGGAAGCCAGGCACATGACACTAGTTTCCTTATTTTTTTCTTTTAAGTGTTTCCTTTTATTTTTAAGACTTGATATGCCCCCTGTTTTGAAAAGGTTTAACCAAAAACCAGAAGACCTTATCTGAAAGATCTAAAATCCTTACAAACTTTTTCAATGTTTCCACACAAGTTACTGTGTCTTCTATAAATGGTATCAGCGTCTTAAAAACCCCACTGCAAACCTTTAAGGGCATGGCTAATGCACCCGTGTCCCTCTGCAGAGGGGTCCACAATGACTTCTTTGTGCTCTTCTGTGGGTCAGGCTTTTACAGAAGATGGTGGTCATTCTCTCTGTTCTTCCTGAGAGACAAAGCTGGAGGGGAATGGGAACCCCTCACCTTGAGCACAAGACCCCTCACTACCCAGGGGCCCCTGGGCCTCTTTCCCCCACCCTCTATCAGTGAAGGAAGGACACTCACACCTGGCTCTGTGCCTAAAACGTTTATTCCAAACATACCAGTGCCTGGATGACTAGGAGGGCGCTTTGTGAGACTTTGTCACAGTGACCTCTGGGGGAGGGGCTGGCTCACCAGAGCCACAGGATGAGGCCTAGAATGAGGGGCAGGGAGACTTTGGAGGGACTCTGGAGAACATGACTGGTTGGCTCCTTGGTCATCTCCAGGTGTGAGTTCAGGTGTTCACTCTGAGGCTGAGCTAGCAGGTGCGGGTGACAGGAGTGGCCCACCTGCCTGTCTGGAAACGCGTCCTCCATGGGGCTCTGGCCCCTGTGTTCTTCTCTCACCTGGGGGTGGAAGTTAGCACCTGAGGCTCCCACAGCACCCTCCCCACTTGTACAAAGGCCTGAGCATCCTGCTGCCCCGCCCAGCGTACCTGTTCCACGCGGCTGAAGACCCGCAGCAGGTTTCTGCGAAGGACTCCCTGAAGCTCTTCCTCGCTCCAGCCGCGGCTCAGCAGCTCCTCTATCAGTACCGGGTATGTGGACACGTCCTCCAGCCCCTGAGGGAAGCTGCGTGGCCGCCAGCCGACCCGCTGTGGGACCTCAGGGCTAATCCTGGTCTGGGGCCCACCTTCCTAACAGCCTAACGATGGGAAATCGGAGGCCGTGTGCCTTAGGCTGCTGACGGCCACTTTGGATGACTGCACCTGCCTGCTGAGCAGATGGTGTGGGCTGGACCGGGGCAGGGCTGGGCAGGGGGCTTTGCCCGGGTGAGGAGGGACTTAAAGATGTGATGACGTGCAGTGGGCAGGGGTTCACCGGGTCACGGGAAGGACAGGTCTTGGGAGCGGGGAGATGTCAGTTGGGAGGACCTGAGGGATGACAACTGAAACTAAGGGACTCCACTCTGTACCCCAGCCCAAGACAAACCCAAGGGAAACACTCACCGGCCAGACCCATCGTAACTTCCACCGATCCCGATGAACTCAGATCCAATGACTGTCCTGACATGGTCAAAGTGATCTGGCAGGTGGGAGCAAGTGGTAGGCAGCACTATCCTAGAATTCGACCCTGACACTGATCCTGGCTCAGGGAAGCTCAGCCCTGGCCAAATCCTCCTGCCTAGAAGACTCCAGGCCACACAGCTGACTCCACAGAGTCCTGAAGTGGCTATAGGCTGGACACTGGACCTAGAGTAGACCTCAGAGTCACCCATAGGCCCTCTTCTTACCCAGAAGCCACTTTGCTTCTGGGTTTCTTGAGGGCTCTACCTGTTCTGACCAGACATGGGAGTTATGAGAGAGGGTCAAGAACAGGAAGCAAACATGAGACTCAGAGAGGCAGTTGCTCCCCCAAGAGCCATCAGCATTGACTGTGGCTCCAGATCTATGTGGCAGGGAAGAGCCATGTCTGCTGCTCCTGGGTCATTGGGAGGTCTGTCCACTCCCCAGAGATGTGCAGGACTATGGAGCTGTCCTTCTGGCCCCAGTGGCCACTGGCCTAAGCCAGAACTGCAAAAGGGGCCAGAGTAGAACTCACCTGCCACAGTGGACACGTTAGCAAACAGGTTGCACTGTAGCACCCCCATGGCCAGTGTCACCATCACAATGCCACCATTCTTCTTCTACGGGGATAAACAAGATGACACTCAGCTTGACCCTTCTGACTTGATGGCCTTCCTCCTGTGCCCTGGGGACCCTCTGCTTCAGGATTTGAAGAAGCCTTCACCTTTGGGTGAAACTGATCTGGCCTGGAGCTTCAAAGACGGAACAGGGCTGACCAGCCTTGGGGCCATGGGTAAGTGGAGCCGGGCTGATAGCTTTGTTCAGGGTCAGGAATCTTTGAGTAAAGCATGTCTAGTTCTGGGTTTGAGCGTTGGGTAGCCACCCACCAAAAGTTGCAGGATGTCATCAGGAACATTCAGCAAATTGTTACACACAGCCCTGGCAGCCGAGTTGGAGAAGATGACAGGAGCCCTTGACACCTGCAGGACTCTCCGCATCACAGCGTCCGACGCATAAGACAAGTCCACCATCATGCCCAGGCGGTTCATTTCTCCTACCACCTTCTGCAGGGACAGTTGTTTTGGGGGGAAGAAAGAGGGGGAGGGTTACTGTATATCCCCTTCACCCCCGCTGAAATGTATGCGCATGTCTGTAGGGTGGGCTGGGGCTGGGAACAGGTGTCCTCACCTCACCAAAGCTTGTCAACCCTCTGATGTGGGTGTAGAAGTGGTGCTTAAACTTGGTGGAACTCTCTGCCCTGCAGACGGTTGGGGGTGGGGGGTGATCCAGTGTCCACACCTTGGCCTTCTAGACCCGAGGATTCTGCAATCCTTCTGTTTGTCCATCCATCCCACTTCCAGAACAGGGTGAGGACCCGGCTCAGCTCCGGGAGTGTGAGGGACCTGCAGGGAGCCCAGCTTTCCCTGTGGACTCCTCTGTTTCCTCACCTCTCTGGCACGCTCCCCAGCATGCCACCTACCATGTCACTATGCTCACCAGGGTGTGCTGCAGGTGAAGGTGAGTGTCAGGTAGCGAACTCCCAGGAGATAGAAACTGCGCAGCACAGAGAGGCTGCTGTCCAGTGAATGACCGCCCTCCACACCGATGAGGCAGGCCAGCTTCTGAACACTGCTCAGACCTAGAAGAGGGTGGATAATGGTCAGGACCCAGCACCAGAGCCACCAGACGGAGCCCCTGACTGTCCCCCCATTTTCCAGCCCACCTTTGGCTGAGGTCACAAGCTCCATTTCAGAGTAGGATGCACACATGCGATGAATGAGGTCAATCTGCTCCAGGGTGAGGCGCAGGGCATCCTGGTCCTGGGTTTGGCATGGGGCATAGGCTGACCAGAACTAGGGGGAGGCCCCAGGGTCCAGATGAGAGTAGGTGGTCTCCAATGCCCTTGCCCCATCACTACTCAGCCCCCAAGGTACCCTCTTTGGTCAATGAACCCAAGCGAGGTACTGCATGCCCCCTGGCACCGTGACTGTGAAGCTTGACTTGGGACACACCATCACCTGCTGTTTGTCCAGGTGATATGTGAATGTCCCAAGGCCAATCACCATGTCCTTAAGGTTCCAGCAGCCCTCACACTCACCAGGGGTTTTCTGGTCATGTTCTGAGTGTCTCCACAGAAACTGGGCACCCATGTGGCTGGCCTGGCTTGAGTTCCAAGGCCCCCGCACTTCCTAACAGTCATGTCCTATGACAGCTAGCCACCCAGAGGCCTCCTTCCCAGGTTTCAGTGGTCTCCCTGTCCCCAACAGTCAGACTTTGGTACCCAGTGTGGCCCCGTGGTACCTGGGCACCCACGAGACCATCCCTAAGCTTGTCCAGGCTGGTCTGGCCATATCTGAAATTGCGCAGGTCCACATCTTGTAGCTTGTTCTGGAAACGCCGTCTCAGGAGCAGGGGCAAATGGTTGTGGCTGGGGGTGTCAAGAGAAAGTCAGAGTGGGGATATGGCCTCCAGGTCAGACAGATCATATCAACGGACCTTAGCCTGTCCTGCCCTAGTCCACCAGCCTCCATATCACTCAGACAAAACAAAAGCCAGGGCAAAGCTTTCTGTGTGTGCATGTGGGGTGTGTGCGTGTGTGCGTGCGTGTGTGCAGGTTTGTGTGTGGTGTCTCACCAGGAAGGGGTAGTGGGAGGAGGCCCTTGGGGGGTAGGGAGAGTGCACCCAGGGGTGGTGTGAGGGTGCCAGAAGCTCAGCCCCAAGAGCCCCACCCTGCTCCTACGCACCCGTCCACCAGCCGGAAGTCCCGCATCAGTGCCAGTGTGCGCTCGCGCAGACTCCGGGCGCTGAGGGTGCCCGGAGCTGGCAGGGAGCTAGCAGCGCTGGGCATGACCCGGGCACTTGCGGTGCCAGGTGAGGTTAGGGCGCTGGAGGCGTCTGGCGTGGTCTGGGCACGGGTTACCGAAAGCAGCAAGAGCGACAGCAGGAGCCGCAGAGGCTGCGGGCAGAGGACACGGGGACCTTTGAGGCCCACGGACCACATGCTGCTCAGGGCAGGCGTCTCGACAGCCTGAGAAGGACGGACGAGGGGCAGAAGGCGACGACCGGGTGCAGACAGCTGATTTCGATGACTGTTGGTGAGGCCTAGTGAGGAAGGAGCTGGAGTCACCGAACGCTGAGACCGACGCGGCTGGAATCTCAACGCGACGCGACGCAGCCACCAGGGGGCGGCAGGAGGAGAGGGTCCTCCCTCTCCCAACGAGGAGGGCGCCCCTGTGAGCGCGGCCTGCCTCCCCGAGAGCGCCCACTAGCGATGTAACGAGGACCCCCTGGGTCCCCCGCTCCCAGCCCTGCACCTACCTACCCCGTATCGGACTCCGTGGACTCACAGAATGGGGGACAAGGCCAGCGGGGGAAACCAGGGGTCGTTCTAATATCATCCCTAGGCAGACAGGCCAGGTCCAGAGCGGGTCTCAGTGGCAGATATGTGCCCCATCCTCGAACAGGTCAAATATTCCGTGAAATTCGAGGCCCGACAGGGAAGAGTAAATTAGATCTGGATGTTTTGACTGATAGATAAAGGTTCCCTATATATTTTGTATTAAAAAATGAAGTTTAAGAGCAATATTTATGGGAGGCCGTTTTGGTTTAGCACCTAGTTTGAAACTTTGCCTCTGTACATATGTTAAAGCGCACACACACACACGTATACATCCCAGAAGCGTGTACAAACTAAACGTTGGTTAAGAGCAGCCATCTTGGAAGGGGTTACCTATTCCCTGGTTACTTTAGGTCTCATCTTTTTCTGTAATATGGTCATCCTGGCTGAGGGAAGTTGTGAGAAGTGCTGGTGAGGTTTGGCCAGGGTGGTGAGAGCTTAGTGGAGGCCTCAGAGTACTGAGACTTGATGGGTGGAATCTGGTTCAGGCAGAGGGGTGAAGAGGGGGAGCCCAGGTTGGCCAATAACCCAGGAAAACACCCTGTTTGGACAGGAAGATTGTGTCCTAGGGAAGGAGCTGGAAGATCCTCTAAGGCATAGTGTAGGGGGACTAGGTTAGGCTAAAGCCCTTGTGCTAAGAGCAAGAGGATGTATAAACTGACAGGTTAGATGACTTCATCTGGGGCGGAAATCCTTTAAGACAAGGTTGGTTTTCAGATTGGCCAGAGGCTGGGTCAGCATAATCCATGCATTGTTTCCTGTAGAAAAGACACTGGTGCAGGCGGACTGACCTCAGAGCGGACGTTGGGTGGCATCTGAGCCTTGTGGGCCTGCCCTAGGGCCTACCAGGCTGAGAGGAGCCCACGTCCCAGAACTCTTGAAATCACATTTCTTAGATGTCAAGCCGAGTGCCTGTTACCTTCTGCCAGTGTGACTGGAGAGAAATAAAGTCAGCAGCAGAAAAGAGGAGTGTCTTTCTTGTTTTTGTTTTGTTTTCTTGTTCTTATCACTGTCACTCTAGCAGTGGCAGCTGGCTCCAGTCTCCAACTTCTGCCTGTCATGGACGAGGCTGGCCAGGCCAGTTAGACCGCCTGCACCAGCTGAGTGGAGCCTGGTCCTCAGAGGTCTGCGCCATAGTAACACTGGCCTTCCTCTAAACTTCTGTCTTCTTGGAATTCCCACTTCTCCTGATTTTTACCTAAATAGACCTTGAACTGGACTAGCTCAGCTTGGATGCTTCTGAAATGGGATTAAAGTGATCTCAGAGCGCTGCTCAATTAATTCAGAATGAGTCAAGAAAAGAAACAAGAAAGGAAAGGAAATTATTTTACAAGTAAAAAAATAGAAGAGGAAGAGATATCAATCTTTCTCCCTATTTCTCCACCGTATGAAGACATAGCAAGGAGGCAGCCATCTGTAAGCCAGAGGGAGAGCCCTTATTGGAACTTAGTCAGCCTGCATCTTGGACTTGGCCTCCAGAATTGTGGAATAATTTTCTGCTGTTGAAGTGAAAACAGAAGAGAAAGAGAGGTAACAAATAGAAAACACTACCCGAACTTTCTGAGTAATAATACAGAGCCGGGCCATTTTGGAAACTGAGGCAAGAAGAAATGTGTGTTCCTGTATATGTGTTTCTTTAAAGGGAAGGTGCAGGCAGGAATGGAGATGAGCAGAGCAGGCAGGGAGAGAGAAAGAAGAAGCATTTTATTTTATTGAGTTGTTCATCTTGGGTGTCCCAGACGCCTGAACCAGCCGGAAACACACTGCATGTATTTTAAAATATATTTTTCAATGGTTAACTTTTCCAGAACATTAAATAGTTGAAAAATGTTAAGTAGATGTATTAAAACTCATATTAGTTTATGTTTCTACATTTTATGTCTACCCAAACCAGAAGTTTTACAATTTTTTTAAATGAAAATAAAGGCATGAATAGTACTTTTAAAGCTTACTCTTTTGCTTAGCTCAATTTTCCATTGGGAAATTGCATAGTTAACAATTTCTCTTTTTCTAAAGAAATATTGTATCATAACATTCTATAGGTTTAAGGTGTGCAGCATAGTAAATCCACATCTGTATATAACATATTAAGTTCAGCACTATTTCAGTTTTTCCTTCTCTATGCAATTAACCCCCTTTACCCGGTTTGCCCGCCCACCCTTCCCCCAACACTTTCTCTTGACCAAATGGCCATCTTAAGTTATTTAGTTTTTAAAGGAAAGGTGCAGGCAGGAAAAGAGAGGAGGAAGAAACATTTTATTTATTTTATTTATTTTATTTAGTTGTTCATCTTGGTTGTTTTCACCAGCCCTGGGACATGAACTTGGGTCCTTGGGATGTGTGCATGGTCTGTGCTGACCGAAGGCAGCTGACTTAACCGCTACTCCACCAGAGTGGGCCAAATATGAATAACTTTAAAAATAGCTGTAACCTACTGAAACTCCTTTTATAGAATGTCATTGTGACTGGTATAGCTACAATTTATTTCAAGGCCACTTCCAGATTTGGGTAAGATTCCACTATGGAATTTAAAAGATTCAAAACAATGCTGGTCTTATATTACAAAATGTCAATATTGCATGTTTCTTAAAATGAATTCAGATGGAATTACTGCTGGACTTAAAATTTCAGAATATGTAAGAGCCAGGTCAGTGACTACTATGACAAATGAGATGTATGGTTAGAACATAATTTTTCTCTAGTTAAAAATCCAAAATATGATGACATTCTTTAAATTTTCACACTTCCGTTTCAAATGTGAAATTGGGGCATCCATAACTGCCTTAATTTCCATATAGATGCACTTTTCCCTTGATAATTGATACACTCATAAGGTGATCTGTATATTCTCAACTTCTCTTTTGACTTTTGTTGGTCTGAAAATGCATTTATTTTCCTTCATTTTGAATATTTTCACTGTGCACAAAATTAACATTGGTCAAATTAATCAGGTTAAAAATATTCCATTGGGCATGGATTTTCATTATTTTTGTTGCAAATTCAGTTGTCAGTTCTATTATTCCTTAAGATAACGTGATTTTAAAATATGACTGCTTTTAAGGTAGTCTTTTGTCTTCTTGAACTTTGAAGTGTACAGTCTGGAGTTATTAAGAATAGTACTGGTACTAATGTTATTTCATATGCCTTTTTGGGAACCTCTGTATGCATGCCTGTTGGATATATACCTGGGGTGAAACCGCTCAGTCACGAGGAATGCACAGACTACGAGTATTAGCCATTATCTATTACTGCCATGTTATTTGCTAATAATATGAGCTGTCATTATTATTATTGTTAAATTTGTGCGGTTGTTATTATCAGTGGCTTGTCTAAGTTGCTTATGCCTCTTAGGGAGGAGCAGGGGAGGTGGTGAGCCCACATCCAGGACAGTTCGGCCATTGATGGTCCATGGCCCATTAAGTAATATGACATTCTGGGCTCAGTTCACATAGGAACAAAGGTCATTTGTGATCTAGGCAGATGTCCTTCTTGGGAGCTGGATCCAGAATTCCCTGAAAGCTCCAGTGGGTCAGGGTGTGGATTGAGGTGAGCTATGTGGAAGGAAGACAGAATAGAGCCACCCCATCTTTGTCCAGTGCCAAGCCCGATCACCTGGGCCTCCTCAGGCCACTGTCAACAGGTATCCCTCGAGTACCGGCTGGCTGATCTGCAGGGCGCTTCCAACCAGCACTGGGAGCCGGTGACACCAGACCTCACCAGAGAGGACACGCACCCCTGGTTCCATGGAATAAAATATTTATTTTGAGGGAACGTCTGTGTCTGCACAACAGAGTGAGGGGGCAGGGAGAACTTGCTGGGGTGTTCTCAGCTGCCCTAGCGGCCTCAGGCAGGACAGCAGAGTCACCAGAGCTGCAGAAAGAAGACTGGGAAGACAACAGTAACTGTGAGGCCTGGGACCATGTCGGGGGAAGACTGTGAGGATGACCAGTTAGGTGGCATCTTGGATACCCTATACTTTGGAATCTTGGTTAGTTTCTGGTCTGGAGCCAGGTACCGACTCTGAGGCAGCCTCGGGAGGACGGAGCGACAAACGCTGCTCAACTGCTCATCTGGGAACTCGTCCTCCAAGGGGATTTGCCCGCTATTTTCCTCCCGTACCTGGAAGCAGTGGCCAGTGGTCAGCAGCTCCCCGGCTCCCCCACCCCAGCTCAGACCCCACCCAGCGTACCTGTTCCACGCGGCTGAAAACCCGCAGCAGGTTTCTGCGAAGGACTCCCTGAAGCTCTTCCTCGCTCCAGCCGCGGCTCAGCAGCTCCTCTATCAGTACCGGGTATGTGGACACGTCCTCCAGCCCCTGAGGGAAGCTGTGTGGCCGCCAGCCAGTCAGCCATCGGGCCTAGGATCTGTTCCCTGGTCCTGACTCGGAACCACAGCCCTGTGAGTTTGGGTCCATGGAACCCCCGCCCAGGTCAGCTATGGGAAATGGAGACTTGGAGAGAGTAAATGATTGACCCCTGTCCTTCATCCTTCCAAAAGGAGTCTCCAAACCTCCTTGGATATTTGTCAAAACTCACTGAATTGTACTTTTATGATCTATACCTTTCACTGAATGCAAACATGTCGTCCATTAAAAAGAAGAAAAGATTTTTTAAGGACTGGGTCACCCCCGCTGCATGCACCCAGTCAGCTGCAGGCAGAGAAGGTGTCAGCCCACACCAGATGTCGCTGAGTCTGCTCAGAAGCGGTGGCTCTGCTGCCGCGACTGCAGATGCTAGGCATGAGTTGTCTGGTGGCTTATGCAAATAGGGGGACAGAGAGAGGGGACACGGGGAGAAAGGAGAGCCCAGGGCACAGGCCTGGAAGTGGATAGCCAACGAGTGGATCAGAGGATCAGCGGTCAAGAGGAACACAGTTGCAGTGGGCACGGTGACTCTGACAATCCCACTGCTGCACAGCCAGCCAGCCCCAGATGGCCAAGAGTAGCACTTACCGGCTAGTCCCATCATAATCGCCGCCAATCCCGATGAACTCGGATCCAATGACTGCCCTGATGTAATCGAAGTGATCTGCGGGAGGAAAACCAGCCGTGTGGGGCTTCCAGGGCAAGGGTGGGGATGGGGCTTGGACTCTGCTGATGCCCTTCCAGCAGCCTGCTGCCTGGCCGCCCAGCCGGCCAATTCCTCATGGCCTGGCCTCCTGATGTGCATGCAGTGGCTTGGCCCTGGGTCTGAGAGGTGGAAGAGTACTTGCCACCTAGAATCCCCCTACACAGGATCTCGAGTTCAGCGTGCCAACGTGAGGGCACGGAGGTTTGACCTGAGGTGATACCAGCTGGCTCGAGACTGGACTTTAGATTTGGAGCAGACCCTGGAACCACCTCTTTGGGCTGTTTCCCGTCTGGGATTCACCCTGCCTCCAGTCTCCTTGAGAACCATGGGGGTTCTTTTCCATAGGTGTGGAAGATAAGAAACCGAGGTCACAACCGAAGAAGACCCCAGAGAGTTAAGGGGCTACCCAGTTCGTTGGCCACAGGCAGAGGCAGGGTGCTTTGGAAGCTCCTGCAGAGGTACATATGATGGGCCCCTGGGCTCTCTGCCTCCTTAGACCCATCAAGATGGCACTATCGGCTGCGGCTCCAAGAAAACCACGTCTCATGTGGCACCAAGGTGCTGTGTGCCATTCATCGCTGGGTTTGGGGGAGATATGCCTGCTGCCAGAGGGCGGCTCAAACCACAAAGATTCAGTCCAAATCAGAGCTGTCCAGAGAGCCCACCGTGGGGCTTACCTGCCACAGTAGACACATTGGCTAACAGGTTACACTGCAGCACCCCCACGGACAAGGATACCATCACGATGCCACCATTCTTCTTCTGCAGGGGGTGGACAAATGGACATTTAGCTCAGCGCCCCCCTCAGAAAAATCAAGCACTTTCCATTCACCCTGTGGACCCGAGGAAAGTACTTTCCCTGGCTTTGAGGCCAGAGACTTCACCTCTCTAGGTTTGTGTGATGGAGGAGGCTCAGCGCTGATTTGCACGAAATGTCTTGGCCCTAGGTTTGAAGGGTACAGGAGTATCTTCCACTAGAATCCCCCCACCAAGATTTCAAGAGTCCAGGGGCTGCGGACTGAAGGCTTACAGGGCAGAAGATGGTTAACCTGGCGTGTGTGTGAAGTCAAGGAAGCAGGGGCTCAGTCCAAGGGCTCCCGCTTTGAACCTCATTTTACATTCCGAGTCAGGGCTATCTCTCACCAGAAGCTGCAGTATATCATCAGGAACATTCCGAGAGCTCTGGCACACGCCTCGGGCAGCCGAGTGGGAAAAGATCACAGGTGCCTGAGACACTTTCAGGACCCGCTGTGCCACAGCGTCAGAGACATGGGACAAGTCTACCATCATGCCCAGGCGGTTCATCTCTGCCACCACCTTCTGCAGGAACAGGTTGGGGAGTGGGCATCAGGGCGTGCAGCTATGTGCATTTACTTGCAGGGAACAAGTGCATGTACGCTCACGGGGGACAGGGTTTAGAACCAGGGTCCTCACCTCACCAAAGCTGGTCAGCCCGCTGACATTGTCGTAGAAGAGGTAGATGCCTTTAGTCGAGCTCTCTGCCCTGCAGAATGGTCAGGAAGCTGTCTGACTGGTGGCAATAACTTGGCCACAGGCACGACTGAACTCTCTATGCCAGCAACCCCCTAGAGCAAGAGCTGGAATGCAAGCTGGGCTGTGGCTGGCAGGAGGGTCCTGCTGGGGATCCGGTGTTGCTCAGTGAACCTCAGCTCCTCTCCCTACTCCACAGTCAGAGCCACGTCCCAGGAGATAAAGCTTGCTTTGGCCCTCATGTGCTTTGGGCAGGTCCCGGCCCCAGGGGCCCAGGACCAAACATACTGTGCTCACCAGGGCGTGTTGCAGGTGTGGGTGAGTGTCAGGTAGCGCACACCCAGCAGATAGAAGGTACGTAAGACGGAGAGGCTGCTGTCCAGCGAGTGGCCGCCCTCCACGCCGATGAGGCAGGCCAGCTTCAGGGTGCTGTTCAGAGCTGGGGCAGGTAGATGAGGTGATCACGCTCAGGGACTGGGGTAACTCACTCAAGTCCCCCACCCCCACCAACCCCACCTACCTTCAACCGAGGTCACAAGTTCCAGCTCAGCATAGGAGGTACACATGCGGCGGATAAGATCAATTTGTTCTAGAGTGAGGCGCAGGGCATCCCGATCCTGGGTCTGGCACGGGACGTAGGCGGACCAGAACTGGGGGTGGGCAAGGGCTGGTGTGGGCAGGGCTGGCTTCGGAGCGCTGTAGGCTTCTCCTCACCTCCACAGCCCACAGGACTCCCAGTGGGCCCAGAGGTCACATGTCATACGCTGCTTGTGCTGCGACACCTGGGTGCCCACCAATCTGGCTCATGGTGGCCCCTGCAACCCCCAGCATCCACCCTAGGGGCGCTTCTTGGGGTCGCTAGGGTAACTTTGTCCCCTTCTGACTAACTTGTTGTGGTCTCCCGGTTACCCACAATCCCCAGCAGCCAGGCTGTGGCGGGTCCCCCTGTGACCTCTGGTACCTGGGCACCCACGAGACCGTCTCTAAGCCTGTCCAGGCTGGTGTGGCCGCGGCGGAAGTCGTGCAGGTCAACGTCACGTAGGTTGTTGCGGTAAAACTGCCTCAGGATCAGGGGCAGGTCGTTGTGGCTGGAAGGGCCGAGGCAGATCGGTGGGCTCCTTAGACCTCCAGGTGAGGCAAGTAAAGCTGCCTGGCCCAGGCTGGTATGGAGGTCCCCCAGCCCTCCCTGTCACGCCGACTAGACTAGGCCCTCAGAGGGGTAGCGGGGGAGTGCGGAGGTGCTCCTAGGAGGAAGAGAGTAACGCAGGAGGGGAAAGGGCACCCTCCCCAACCCCCCATGATGGCAGTGTGCATCCGACGTGGTGCGAGGGAGCTTCCTCACTAACTCTGCATGCTAAGGCCCCCCGCCCCTTGCCAGGGGTCAGCTCAGCCCCCGCAGCCCCCCGCACGGCACTACGCACCCGTCCACCAGCGGAAACTCTCGCATGAGGGCCCGCGCACGCTCCTGCAGACTTGGGCTGTTGGGGGTGCCCGGCGTGAGTTGGGTTCTAGAGGCACTCCGCATGGTTGGGTCGCTGGGGGCGGCCGGAGAGGTTGGGGCGCTAGCGGCGCCTGGCGTGGCCTGCCCGCGGGTTACAGGCCGCGGAGACAGCGACAGTAGGAGAAGCAGACACAGTAGAGGCCGCAGGCCTGGCCCCAGGGGACCCTCAAGGCCCAAGGGCCGCATTCTGTGCAGGGCTCAACGGACGGGCGGGGGCCGGTCTCCAGAGCCTGAGAGGGGGAGAATGAGGGGCAGAAGGCGACGAGGCGGCCCTTACCGTCGACTCAGACCACTTGGCGGCTCACCTTGGCAACGACCGTCAGGAGTCAGGTACAGGTCGCTGTGTGCAGAGATCAGCAACGCCGCGCGCGGCCACCAGGGGGCGGTATGGCTCTCCAGCCACCAGCCCAAAGGGCGCCCCCGCGGGCGGGGCGGTCCTCCCGCCGCGGCTCCCACTCGTGTCCCACCCCAGGGCTCCCAGCAACACCCCCGCCCCTGCCTTTTCCCTCTCCCCCACTGCTCTCAGTCGGGCGACCACGTGGCGTGCCTCCCTGCTCCTAGCCTTGTTGTCCGAGAGAGTGACTCTTGGCCTTGTCTTCTCCCACCACATCGTGTTCCCATCCGCCTGCTGCTTGTTCCCGCCACCGCGCCACCGCGCCACCCTGCTACCCGGCCACCCCGAGGGCGGCAGGCACCTGTCTGTGTCCACAGTGCTCTGAGCTCTGAGCTCTTTGATTTCCCCACGCTGGGCGATGAGGCTGGGAGGGGAGAGGAGAGACTCTAGAAATGAGGAATTAACCGTGTAGAAATGAGACAATCTGTAGACGCTGGATTCAGAAAGGGGCCCTCTGCCCCCGACCTTCTCTGTCCCCTACCTGACTCCTGCCCGCACGTCTGTCTCTTGGGGACTCCTAACAGGACCCAGAAAGTGGGGTGTCAGAGCACCCCCAAGCCCCCACCTAGCCCCAGTCGGCCTCAGGAAAAGAGGCCCTTCCTCAGGAGGTGTTACAGTTCCCCAGAGCTGTGAATGAGGGCCTTGGGGAGGTGAATGCAGCAGCCATCTGGGGGCACTCAGGAAGAGTTTTCCTCAACAGAACAAGAAACCAGACTGTGGGCTACTTATGTGGAAGGAATCGAAGTTCCTTCCAAGCAATGAGCTCCCTACCCTAGCAGCACTCTGCTGTCCCAGAACTGCTGGATGGCCTGGCCAGGATCCCGACTACCTTGCTGTGGAAGCCCTGGGCCTTGGTGAGGTCAGTAGTGTGGGTCCTGAGAGGCCTGGCATCCGGATTTTGTGGCTACACCCGCCGTACCTCGTGGCTCCTTTGGCTCTAGCTCTCCCAGAAACCTCCAGGGCTGAGTTCCTGTCAGTGCTCAGCAGGCCCCACCCCATTCCCAGCATCAGGTCCTCACCCTAGTTACCTCCTCCAGGAATCCCCGTCAGCCCCCAGCGCGCCCCGCCCCCCCTGATGTGCCTTCTGGAAGCAGCTCTCCCTCTGAGAGGTGAAAGGGTCAACCACAGCCTCTCCTCTCAACCTTGGCAATCCCCTGAAACTCTTCCACCTTTGGAAGCTTTTCCTAGTGCATCCTGGTACAGCCACTGGACATGGTCCACATACATCCCAAGGACCCAGGTTCACATCTGGGGCTGAGGGAACGACCAAGATGAAGAACAAAATAAAATAAAGTGCTTCTTCCTCCTCTCTCTGCCTGCCTGCCTACTCACTTTCACTCCTGCCTGCACCTTCCCTTAAAAAACCAAAAAATACCAAAAAGAAATGAGCACAACTCTTCCAGGAGGGACAGTTTCCAGCTTGGGCACATTGGAGGAGCCAGGCACTTGATGCTCTGACTGGGAGGAAGGGGACGCAGTGGCGCTGTGCTGGAGGCGTCTACTCCCTGCCTAGTACAGAGCAGCCCCAAGGCAGAGTCTGAATCCCCTCCGGCTCCCCTTCAGAGCATCAGGGGATGTCCCTCCCGGGGTGGCTCCCCGCACTGCTCCCCCAGCTGCTGGTCCGTAGCCCCACCCACATGCTTACTCCCAGCTGAGTGGGAAGAGGAAAGAGAAAGTCTTGGAATTGCTGGTGTGCAGGCCAAAAATGTCAGTTTGGAGGACAAACAGTTGTCGTTTCCATTCTTGAGAACTCTCGGGAAGTCTGCAGAATGGGGAAGAGGAGGCAGGAAGTCCACACCAGCAAACGGCAATTGCTGACAGAGGAACAAGAAGGGAAAATTGAGTTTTTTCTTGTTTAGCTTTTCTCCAGGGGTTGATGTCTAACACGCCAGGTCTTGGAGGGGAACTAGCCCAGCAGGGAGGCTGTGCTGAGCCCATGAAGTGGGCTTTATCGCCACAGAAGATTAGCCAGATGGCACACGATCTGTAACATTACAATTCGGTCCTTAAACAGGCTGCCCTGCTGGCCACGGCCTTGAGGTCACCATGCAAAAGCAGTCTCAGAAGTGCACACCTGGTTCCAGAAGTGACCAGAGTGCTGCCATCCATGGTGCCTCTGACCCTCTGACCACCCTTCCCTTTCAGGACCTCTCCAAATTCTGCCAGTTGTCTCCTCTCCGTTCCCACTGCCTTCCTCAGCACAGGCCACCTTCGTGTCTCACCTTCTCGCAGTCTCCTCACCTCCAGTCCATTCCCCACAGAGCAGTCATTCCTATGCCCCCAACTTTTTTTTTTTTTTTTTTTTAAAGGGAAGGTTCAGGCAGGAATGAAGGAGAGTAGACAGGCAGGAAGAGAGAGAGGAAAAGGAAGTACTTTATTTTTATTTAGTTTTTCACACTGGTTCTTCCCCCAGGACTCAGGACTCGAACCTGAGACCTTGGGATGTATGTGGGACTGCTCCCAGGTGTACTAGACCTCTGGGTCACCAGGATGTATCCAACACACCTAACCCTTTTTGAAAAATATCTGATATAGTCCTCCTGTCTATCGTTCTTCTGGGCTTCTCAGTGCTGTTCGGACAGACCAAAGTTTTTTCCTACAGAAAGGTGCAGGCAGGAATGAAGGCAAGTAGGAAGACAGACAGGAAGGGAGAGGAGGAAGAAGCATCTTATTTTTATTTACTTGTTCACACTGGTTGTTACATCTGCACCCGGGACTCGAACCCAGGGGTATGTGGCCTGTGCTCCTTCAGGGATGATTGACCTAACCACTGCTCCACCAGGGTGTGTCTTTTCTTTTTTTAAAAAAGAAAGGGAAGCAGGAAGAAGCATTTGGAAGGAAAGAAGGACAGGAGGGAGGGACGGAGGGAGGAGCAAGCAATTTTATTTATGTTTGGCTGTTCCCCAACCCAGCTTGGGTCTCAAACTCTGGTCCTTGGGCCTTATGTGGTCTAAGCCCCAGCCACTGGCTTAGCGCTCGAGCCAGCAGGGCTCGTCTACCGTTCTTTATTTGACTTTCAAGTCTTGGGGAATCTGTTCCCACCATCCCCTCCAGTCTCAGCAAAGAACACACCTCCCTCACCCTCTGAACTCTGGCCACACCAGCCATACTGCCGCCACCAGAGGGTCCTGGCATGTGCTGTCTCCTCAAGTCTCCACCTGGAGGGGCTGCTGAGGCAGTGCCTGGACAGGAAATCTTGCTCTTCGGAATCAAGTGGCAGGCACAGGTTCTCTTGGAATTCCTGTGCGAAGTTTAAGACCCGCAGAGGTGGCGGTGGTAGGAGGCTGCTCCTGGGACTGGACTTATTCTGGTGGCCGAGCTCGCTCCGCTCTCCCACCGGATCCCAGATCCCTGATATATTGCAGGAATACAGTTGGGAAAGGATATGGGCTGAGTGACAGCCACGCAGGCCACCTCATGTGCTCACAGTACAGGAAGTTGAGGCTTCTTCATTGCCCACTGTCGCCCAGGTGATAGTCAGCTCCGTTCCGGGCTCCTTGGTCTTAGAGCCCCATTCAGCCCCGTCTTTCCTGCTGGTTTCTGTCGCCATAGTCACATGTCAGGAAACCCGTCTCCCTAACCGTAGTGCGCCTGGTGACCACAGACATGCAATCTGCAGTCACAGGTTGCAACGGCAAACAGCTGGCATATTTCTCTTCCTCAAAAGCCTGTCACTGTTGCTCCTGCTGTCAGTGCTGCGACCACGAGCGCTGTCTCTTCTCCGGCTTCCATCCAGCCCACTCCCCAGCCCTGAACTTTCTCTTCCACACTCCTTATGGCCTCTCTGCCTGATGTCTGCTCTGTGATGGAGATGAGTGACGAGTCCTGTTCTCTTGCAGACGGGCTCTGCCTGCTTTCAAACAGAATGGAGGATCCAGTACACAAGGTCCCCAGGGCAGAGTCACAGCTGCTATCTGACAGGATTGATGCCTGACTGGACCACTTCTGATGGTTGAGGGGTGAAGCCCATAGGACTTGGGGTCCTCGTCCTGAGGGAGATTTGCCTGCTGTCCCTGTCCTTGAGATCACGTGATCATTTGCAGGGAGATTCCAGGGACCTGGCCACAGGAGTCCCATCCAGGCTGGCTCTCCAGATGGCCCCTCCTGAACTGTGATACTCAGTTCCCTGGAAAGGGGGCGATATCATGGAGAACCCTGTGCCTAATCCAAGCCCTCTGCTCATTTGTCCATGTGCCGGTTGCTCCTGCATCTCCTGTCGCCTGCAGCAGTCTGTAGTGGCGGCACCTGCTGAAGCTGGAGTGCGTTCAGGGAGGCCGTGACCCCACCTGGCACTGCACCTGCTCCCAGCGAGAGCTTGGTGGCACTGATGAGCGAGGTGACTTGGAGCTCAGGAGGCTGCTGCCTTTCTTCCTTCGCAGGACAAGCTGCCTGTGATTACAGCGGTGACGAGCAGCTAAAGTCACCATGTGCCTGGAACTGGGACGCCCTGAGCCCCGGTGCTTTCTGCGTCTGTGTGGGCAGCCTGCCCTCCTCTGCCTGGCTTCTGTGGCGCACACAAGCTAGTTTACCCCGGAACTGGAGCCCTCACTGCTCCCACATCTGGCTGAACATAAGGCTGTGCCCTAGAAGGTTTTATTTTCACTGAACATATCAGGAAAACATTTACAGTATAATAAATCAGAATATATTAACCCCTATGTACCCATTACCCTGCCTCAACGATTGTCAACTGATGACCCATCTGTTTCTTTTACACCTTACCCATAACCTTCTACAGAATATTTTAAAGCAAATCAGGCATGTATTTACTAGATGATAAATAAATACAATATAAATATTTACTTACACACTTACTTTTACACCCAGCCCTGGGGCTTAAACTTCAGGTCTTGGGAGTTGTATGCCACAGACACCTGAGCCACAAGCGTGCGACTATTTCGTCTATATGAGTTTGCATCTCTAAAAGATAAGGGCTCTTACAAAGAAAACTCTCCCACCTTATGGCACCTTTTATGTGCCAACGATATGCCTCTAACATTAGAAATCATCTATCTTGTTCAGATGTTTCTGATAGTTGAATTTTTAAGTGGGTTTGCTTGACCTCCCACATTGTACTTGCTTGTTATAGTTCTTAGTCTGTGGGTTCCTCTTCCTTTTCTGGAAAAAGTCATATCCTTGACACACTCCGGTGGCTCAGGTGCTAAGCCAGCAACTGGGGCATGGACCATGTAAAGCCCAAGGACTCGAATCTTATCTGAGGCAAGGGGAGGCGTGGGTTGGGATGGGGAGCAACCAAATAAACAAATGTCCCCTCCTCCTCTTCTTGCCTTCCTTAAATCTGCTTCTTCTTGCTCCTCTCTCTCGCAAAAAAAAAAAAAAAATGTCTTCTTATAGTTTAGGAATTTGCTGATTGCATCTCATGTTGTCATATCAAGCAACCATTGTATTTTCTATCAAGTGGTAGCTCTGGGAAACTTAAAAAATTGCAGCTTTGGTGTGCCCTGGTCAGGTCTGCTGCCTCTACCGGGAATAGACCACATTCATCCCAAGGACCCAGGTTTGGGTCCTAAGGCCAGAGGAGTGGGGCAGTGGGGTAGGAAGGAACAACCAGGATGAACAACTAAATCAAAATAAAAATGCTTTCTTCTCCTCTCTTTTCTGGCCTGCCTGCCTACTTGCCTTCATTCCTGCTGGCATCTTTCCTTTAAAAACAGAACAAAACAAAACAAAACAAAACACCAAAAACTTCAGATTGCCAGACCTCACCCTAAAAACATATCCAGTAGGACTGGAGTGAGTGCTGGAATGGCTCCTTTCCCTGAGATGAGTGTGTTTGCCTCCTGTTTGGGAGCTGCCAACCTGTCTGACCGCCAGTAAGCCCCAGTTGCACCAGGTCTCATAGCGGCTTGAGGGTCTAATCTCCATTGGTGGGCAGTGGAGGGGTCACTGCAGGAAGGGCTATGACCTGTCGACCTGTCGTTTGTATGTCAGTTGAGACTCACAGTAGGAACTTTCTGAGGTCCCCCAGGCCCCGGACCTCCTCCCTCTAGTCCAGGTGAGGGAAACTTCTTAAATGATCAGGACTTCTCCTGGCCTCAGGGTGTGTGTTGGGGGAGGAACTGCTGTGGCCCCTGAGGGCAAGTGTGTTCTCTGGAGTCGCCTGGGGTGTAGGCTACACGCTTTGGGACACAGTGCCCTCTCCTTTCTGAGCTGTCCAGGCTGGTGACCTGGGACACAGGCTCAAACCCTGTGCTCTTTCTTCTCTGCTGATTATTCCCCACCCCCACCCACCTGAACCAACTGTCCCCTTAACGGCTGAGAGAGACATTCCACCGGTAACAGCCTCGGGGCCTTGGCACACAGCAGTCACCATCTGTATCACCTCACTCCACCCCCTGCTCTTATTCCTCCCTTGACTTCGTGTCACACTCTTCACCATGACTGACAAGACCTGCTGTGATCCATCCATGGTGCCTTCGCCAATCACATCATTCATTCTCCACTTTTCCTTCCTGGCTACACCGGCCTTTTGGCTGGTCCTGGAACAGGCCAGCCTCATTCCTACCTCAGGGTCTTTGCATTTGCCATTTCCTCCATCAGGAATACTCTTTTCAGCTTTTCACGACTCCCTCACATCGTCACTGAAATGCCACCTCCTCAAGGAAGCCTTCCTTAATTACTTTGTGTAAACTAGCACCCCTCCATCACTCTATCCCCTACTGTATTTTACTTTAGAGTCACTAGAGTTTACCAGTCTCTTCCTCTAGTTTGGGGGTGCCTAGAGAGAGGGGTTTTGACCATTTTATTCACCAATTAATCCCAAGCAACTAGCACAGTAACTGGCATGTAACAGGGGCTCAATAAATACTTGAGGGGCATCCTCATGACTCAGGTGGCTTGGGCAGCTAAGGTACAGACCATATAAAGTCCATGGACCTAGGTTCGAGCCTTGGGGGTTAGAGGGTAAAAAAGAAAAATAGATTTCTTGAATAAATGAGTACATGGGTGGGTAGACTGATAGATGGAACAGCATTTTCTCAGTCCTGCTTCCCCTATTCATTTCTTAAGGAACTTGCCTGTGGCTGCCCCAATTTGCACAGTGTCATCACGGAAACCACTTAGTTAGAAGCTGTATCCCAGGGTCCTTTGGGAGGACCTTTGAGAACTGCTAAAAAATCCTCTAGAAAATCTTAGAAAGCCTAAAACTCTATGTGGGAATAGACTTCAAGGGAATGGGGAGGCTTGGTGCCTGGCCTTGGATGAACTGGATTTCAAGTCACACACTGTTACAAAGAAAAAGAATTTTATTGAGTGGGAAGTGGGGTATAAAGGACTGAGGATAAGGTACCTGTGGGCCTTGGGTGGGTTGGGGTGGGGGGGTGATGCTCGACTCTCCATCCCATCCCTGCTCCAGGGAGCAGGGTTTCTGGGTCTTTGCACTGCCTCCTCAAAGCCCAGACAGAGGTCCCCTGGCAGCCAGTTGGTTTCAGCTTCAAGAAGCCCAGCTCCTCTTGGTGTGTGTGGGTGGTCACCTGCTCAGCGCATCCTCTTGGGCTGGCAGGGGACAGATGTTCCTCCTCTGCTTGAGAAGAGATACAAGAGCACTGAGCAGAGAAAGCGGGTTTTCTCTGGGCCAACCTCAGCCCCGCGATGGTCCACTGGAGCCTCATTTCACACCTGGATTCCCGAGGCCCCTCACCCAGGGCCAGTTTGTATGGAAGGAGGCACCTGGCGGATGCAGGCACAGTGGGGACTCTCAGGGCCTAATTCTCTAGTGGCTGGGAGTGGGGGAGGTGGTGGGGCCCCTGCAAGAAGAAGCAATAACTGTGGTGGGCAGTTAACGATTTGCCCTGTGACAGAGTGGCTCAGCCAGCGAGCTTCTGTGGGGTCAGCCTCTGGTCTATTCGCCGAATTTTGGGGCTGGGGCAACCTAGCTCTCGGTCGGACTCTTCCACAGTTCGATGTCTCTTGGGAGCGGGGGTGGGGACTGGCGTCTCTGCTTCCACCTTTGCTGGCGTGGCCACGGGCGCATCCCCATAGCCGCGGTAGCTGCCGACCAGGCAGTATGTCTCCCCATGCCAGTCCATCTGGCTTTCTCCTCAGCCCCGGCAGACCACGTGGTAGTGACCTGGTGTCGGAGGAGACGTGGGAGTCGCCTCAGCTGGGGAGAAAAGCAGAAAGGCTCAGTCGCTTTGGCTCTACACCTTGGCCAGCAGGACCTTCCCTCTTCTCTCCAATCTTGCCCTGATTTCTGGTTGAAGCCCTCTCATCTGCTTGGCAGACAAACCCAGCCTGGGTCGCTGGCCTCTGAGTCCCTTCGAGAAGGGATGTTGGCTCTAAAAGCAACTCCATGGAGACTTCGTCATCAGCAGGCTAAGAAATCTCTTCCCCGTTGCCCGAGAAAAGAGAACTCTAAAACAATTGAACCAGGGCCTCCCCCTTCTCTTTGACAACAGAGAAAATTTCTGAGGGTGTTAATGGAAATAGTTTTCAAGTTTTGGGAAAAATAACGTCAATCGATTAAGAACGTTTTTCCACCTTAACTTCCCTGGGGTCCCACTGACATTGCCTGCTTTAACCACAGTGAGCTTCAGCCCTCTGACACTTTGAGATTAGAAGAAAAGCTGAACACTGGAGTAGAGTGACCAGATTCTAAGTATCAAGTCTAGGCGGACATCAACCCAATCCTCAGGGACACCATCTCCTCAAGCTGTCTTACTTCATCACCTTGCTTGGCTCTTCGGTTCTTCCCATCTGCGATGCCACCCCTTCCCTCAGCGCTCAGCAACTCAGTCTGAGATGTGTCTGAGGGGACCATGTGGATGTTTACATGGTCGCACCATGAAGGCCCTGGGTTTGAAGGGGAGGTTCGTGGGTGGCCCTTGACAGTTCTTCCTCAAACTCTTCTACTTATCACTTGCCCACAAAAAGGCATTTGACCTTTTGCTAAGAAGTCAATCAGGAAGTGTGAATGGAAGTATCTTGTAGCTCAAAGGGGAAGATTGTATTTATTATAAAGATTTAGGACCTTTCTGAACACTGGCCCGGGGACCATATTCCCTTTGTTCTCCGTGGTGAGTAGGAACACTATGTCCTTGAGGGAGTCACAGGCTATAACTTAAGAGCTGGGAAAGTCTTGAGATGTGGTGGCAAGCTCAAAAGGAAAGTGAGGTGGGTGTGCTATAGTGGCTCGGGTGTTAAGTCTGTGCCATGGGTGCAGTTCACACACAGCCTAAGGACTTAGGTTCACAGCCAGGGACCAGGGGAACAATTAAAATGAACAACTAAATAAAAGGCTTCTTCCTCTTCTCTCTTCTTTTCCGCTGCCTGCTTGCCTTCATTCCCGCCTTCCTCTTAAAAAAAAAAAAAAAAAAGGCGTAATAGCCAGATGAGGTTGTGTACACGTCAGTGCCTCATATATAGATGTTCGGTCTGGGCTTACCTGCTGCTGAGCCGACAACCCAGGGGACAGAGGGCAAATTGGACTGGATATAGAGTATCCGGTCAGACAACATACCCTCTCAGGCAAACAGATTGGTGTCTTGAAGAGAAATGGGTGGGAGGTTTCTCTGAGAGCACCAAGGTTGCATTGTTACCTTGTCGTGGAAAGTATAAGAAGGTCTGTGAGGTCACCACTATGCAGTGAGGTCACATAAGGTAGCTGTGACTTGAGCGGCATTCAGGTCCCTGCTGGGACCCTTATGCCTGGCTCCATCCATGCCTAGTCAAGCAGCTGCTCCTTGTGAACACACCTGAGTGCTGGCACAGCCAGTGGCCAGAGGTGGGCAACGCAAACCTCATTCTGACTGAATGCGGCAGGGTCAAGCAGACAGCTAGTGCTTACCGCACTCAACATGTGCAGGAGGCGGGATGTGTGTGGACTGGGGAATCAGGGGTCTCCTTGGATATGGGCCTGAAAGACACATGAGATTTGGACACATGGATAGGAGAGCGAAGGCATCCTAGTTATTCTTCCCTAGTTGGGAAGGAGAAAAGCAAAGACCAACTCCTCTTGACCTTGTCCTGCCCCAAATGTGAATCTGCAGAACCCTCATGTTTTTACAACTGAGGACTCAAAATGTGTGCTAGGGGCCTGACCCAACGTGATGTAGGGAATAGAGTGTGGTTCTGCTCAACTGCAGTGTTTCATGTTGGGGCTCGGGATTTCTAGCTGATTGGAATGTGAGGACAAGCTCATCACATTTCAAAGTGACACAGGAGAGATGTTAAAGGGGCTCCAAGGCAATATGAGGGTCCCAAATGATAAGGTGGGATGGCAGGCATTTTAATGAAATTCAAAATAAATTCATGGCAAATTGACATAATACAAAGTGACAACAAATCATTATACTCATACCATGACAACCCCACCATCATGTAGGGATAAGATGAGGACTCAACAGCAGCAGGTGTAAAACATGCCTAACATTACGAAGTTTTAGTCAAAGATAATTTGGGTGCACCCTAGGGACCAAGGCATTTAGTTCACTGGGTGCAGTCCACATACATCCCAAGGCTCCTGGTTCAGGAGCTGGGGTTGGGGAAACCACCAAGACGGACAATGAAATAAAATCAATAAAGGACTTCCTCCTCCTCACTCCTCCTGCCTGCCTACTTATCTTTATTCCTGTCTGTATCTTTCCTTTTAAAAAAGGAAAAGATGATTTGGTTCTTAGAGGAGGAAATAGACAACTCAGGTTCACTGGGGTGAACCATATTTGGGGTAGCCTTTGGTAGTGTGGCCAAGAACAGCCTGGCAATAGTCATCTTATTTAAGAGGGCTCCCACGAGGTCTTGCTGACCTTGAATAAGCAAAGATGGGCCATCCGTTTACTGGAGATATTGCAGAGGGGATGTGACCAGGAGAGCCACTATTCTAGAGGTTGGACAGTCCTGGTTGACAACCAGTGCCTTCTCCCAGCTTCGACATTGCCGAATGAGTGTGGTGCTTGTTAGGACGGATGAAGTCAGATCTGATTAGAGCAGACTGCCTTTGGGCAGTGGCAAGAGGTAAAACTGTCAAGGGGGAGGGCTCTGGAGGAGGCCTGCCCTGGCAAGTGGGCCAGCATGAAGCCTCAGAGTCTTCAAGGTTCTGGTATGTTTGTTTGCTTTTTAGTTTTTCTGCCAGTACTTCCCAGAGAGATTTCACCAAGTGTGCCCAAGTTTCCCATGGGTAAAGAAAATCTCATGTCCCCTTTCCCTAACCTTGGGGGCTTATTAGATATGTTTTGGGGGCAGGAAGCAATGTCAGAAGTGTTTACAAATGAAAACATCTTTTGAAAAAGCCTTTGTCTTAGGTGTAGTAGCCTGGGGTGTGAATCTTTTCAGAATGCAGTGAATTTTGCCCCAGTGGTAACTATTATTAGAGGTGACCCATAAAAACATCACGTGTTGTTAGAAACCATGACATGACACAAAGACAAAATCAACTTCACTTTTCACCAGTCATGTAAAAGACTAGAGGACCACGCCCAGGAGCTCACCCTCCAATGCTGACCAGCAGGGTATCTTTCGAAGCCAGACCTCATCAGGCCTTCAGGGAGGTGACTGGGCAGCCACTGTGTCTTACTGACATGTGTGCTCACCCACCCAGGACACAGGAAACACATTTAAGTCAGCTGAAATCAGGTTTGCTGGGACAAAGGCTCTCTCACTGAGGACACTAATCCTGGAAGGCTTTTCCTCCGGCGAGCTGCCAGCTCAATCTTCTGAACCAGGTCCACATCCCAGGGATGGGTCACAAGGCTGATGACGGTGCCCGGCACCTCGCTTCCCACCCGGCCCACCCTCCCTGCTCTATGGATGTAGTCTTGCAGGGTGAGGGGGAAATCATAATTGACAACTAGCTCCACACGGGTGCAGTCCAGGCCCCGAGAAGCTATGTCTGTGCAGAGCAGTATGCTTCGGGAGCCCTTCTGGAAGCACTGGAAGATACCTGCCCTCATGGAGGCTGGCATTTGTCCCTGCAGCCTTAGGTGTTGGATTTTGTGGTCATCCAGAACATACCCCAGCCAGTTCACAGTGCTGGAACTATTACAGAACACCAGAACAGTTCCCGAGGGGCCAGACCTATAAGCTTTGTCATGCTGTTTGAGGATCCGCACCAACTCAGTCACTTTCTCTGCTCCCTTCAGCCTCATAAATGTCTGTCTGACATGAGGCATGATGCAGTGGAGCCTGGAGCTGGTGATGGTAGTTAGAGAGTCTGGGCTGGCAACTTTACTCAGCAGCTGGCCTACACCTTCGGGAAATGTGGCCCCGACCAGCACTAACTGAGCTTTGGGACTGAAGGGGTCTTCTAAGTCAGCTGGGTCTTCTGCTATATGGCTCTTCTCCAAAATGTAGTCCACCAGTTCCAGGAAGCTTTCGTCCAACAGTGTGTCTGCCTCATCCAACACCAAGAAAGAGAGCTGCTCCAGGCTGACCAATTGACGCTTCAGAGCTTTCCACAGAGCCCCTGGAGTGGCCACTAGTACGTCGGCAGGAGGCTGTTTGGAGAGCTGCAGCCTGACCCTACTCATGCCATGGCCTCCCCCTATGTCCCGCACCTGGAAGTCCAAGGATCTGCCCAAGGGTTCGACGACTGCCCGCACCTGTTCGGCTAATTCTCGAGAAGGAACAAGGATCAGGCCTCGGGGCGCAGGAATACGGCAAGAGTCCAGGCTTGGGCGGCCCAAGAGCCGCTGAAGCAGAGGTAGTATGTAGCTGAGAGTCTTGCCACTGCCGGTTTCCGCGGCGCAAAGGATGTGACGGCCGCGAAGGAGTGGAGGAATGGTACTCGCCTGCACCGTAGTGGGCCGAACGACTTCGGGGGCAGCCTCCTGAAGTGCGCGCAGTATGCGGGACTCCAGACCCAGATCCGCGAAGCTGCTCTGGGACGAGACATTCCGCAGCGCGGGTGCCTCCTGCTGCGCGCGCTCGATGGAGAAGTGGTCTTGGCGTGCGCGTCGATTTTTCCAGCCTAGCGAAGCGAGTGGCGCGCACTCCCACCGGCCCAGCGTGACATACGCCGGCTGGTTCAACTCCCGCCGCCGCGCCGAGACCAGCAGACGGCCGGGGCGCACCACCACCGGCCGCGGGGGGCTCCGCTGTCCGCTCTGCCGCCGCTGCAGAGCCTGCGGGACGCGCACCACAGGAAGCGGCTCGGCGGGATCCCGGACTGCTAGGTCCCGTCGAGGAGCCAGAAGCAACAGAGCGGTGGGCGACAGAAAGCTCCGCGGCCGCGCTAAAGCCATAGTTCCTCGGTGAGGATGCGGCGCACGACAGTGACGTCATGGGAGCGCCGGCGCCTCGCGGACGGTGGCCGGCGCGGCTCAATGCGGCACGCGGAGTTGGCGATCAGTGAGGAAGGAGGGAGGATCCGTAGAGTGCTACCGCGGTGAGGTCTGTGGTTCTAAAGCGGGTTTGGCAACGTCTAGATCCCGGCCAACTTTGGGGAAGGGCGCGCGATGGAGGCAGGACCGGGGACCGGCTATACGCGCGATGGGACCCTGGCCTTATGGACCCGGAGGGCGGAAGGCTTCTGGGGATCGCGTGTCGGATCCCAGCGATTCCCCTTTGCCGCCCTCATCCCTCCACCCTCGCCATGGTTTTCCCTCTGTGGACTCTGGGGTTGCGGTGACGTTTTCCCAGACGTGGTCCCCGCGCAACGTCTGGTAATAAGTGTTCAGAGTCTGAATGAACCATAGGGTCTGGGGGACTGAGACAAGGGTTCGGTCTCTTTCTAGACGCAAACGCCCCACTCCTGGAGAGCCCAGAGTGCAAGCTGGTCACCTTCAGCTTGTTTTCCGTGTGAAATGGGATGTCTCCAGGCTTTCTTTCAAGCATATTCTTCTCTTCGTCACACTTACTCCCTCACTTTTTTCAGCCGAGGTTCACTCTCCACTCCCAAGTCACCTCTCCCACTTCTCATCCTGAACCCACCATTCTTGTGACTCGCTCACCTCCACTGGCTCCCCAGTCGGACACCTAAATTGCAAATGCTAGTGAGGAGGATCCGGGGCACTACCGGCCAGGCCTGTGGCTTGTCTCACAGCCCTGGTCAGGCAAAATGTTTTTCTTGATTCAGGTGTTCAGGCTGCCAATAAGAAAACTACCC
>RJWH01000267.1:470606-580927 GCA_004363575.1 Solenodon paradoxus | reverse complement strand
AGGGTTAGACAGACGTTCTGGAGAGTTGCTTGTTAAACCACTGGAGAGAAGAATTTTGAATAGTGACAAGCAGACATTGGAGAGAACAAGTTAGGGTGATTTTGCAAAACTGCACTTGACAGTGACTGAGAACTTTTTTTTTTTTTTTTTAAAGAAAAGTACAGGCAGGAAGAGAAAGGAAGAAGAAATACTTCTGTTTTTATTTAGTTGTACATCTTGGTTGTTCCTTCTGGACCCAGGACACCAACCTTGGATGATGCACCCTTGACCAGAGGCAGCAGACTATCCTACTGCTCCCCCACAGTGTGCTGGAAACATTTTTAGTTGTCATATCTGGGGAGATGCTACTGGTATCTGGCAGGGAGAGGCTGGGGATGCTGTTAACATCAGGCGAGGCACAGGAAACCCTCACAAAAACCAGATTGGACTGAAATGTCAGTAATGCACTGTCGAGAAGTCCTGGACGGAGGTTGCGGACCTAGCAGAGGCTGAACTTACCGCATGTGCTCTCACTGCAGCTAGGCGCATCTGCTGCACATCTGCTCTTGCCGGCTCGCCCTGTCCTCAGAAGCTGTGGCAGGTGCACTGAAGCCATTGTTTGGCATGCTCCTGGGACCAGGAGCCTCGGGGAATCCCCAGAAGTCATAAAGACAGGAGGGAGTGATTCAAGGGAGAGACGCTGGCGAAGAGAGATTTAGGGAGAACAAAACTGTCTTCATGTATTTGCATGATATTCCATTTGGAAAACAGATGGGATGTGCTGTGTGGTATATCATTCCAGAAGGCAGAGCTAGGCCCCTTGGGTGACCCATGGGCAAATTCTGAATTTGATACAAAGATCTAAGAGCAGCTAAAATTTGCCAGTTTGTCTTGAAGGAGCTGAGTTTTCCATCCTTGAAAATTTCATATAGGCACACCCAGCTGGAGGAGTGGTTAGGTCAGCTGCCTCAGAAGGAGTACAGTCCACGCACATATCAATGGCGTGGGTTTGTGTCCCAGATCTGCAGGGACCAACCAGTGTGAACAACGAAATAAAAAATAGTTAAAGTGCTTCTTCCTCCTCCCTGTCTGCCTGCTCCCCTCCATTCCTACCTGTACCTTTCCTTTAAAAAAAAGAAAAAGAAGAAAAAAAAGTTCATTACAGGCAAGATTACTGACTGGGGATATAATAGAGGGGAGTTAATATAAAGGATACTTCAAGATATTGTGAATTTTATACTACTACATCCTTTCCAAGAATTCAGGAATCCTTGTTCCTTAGATATTTGGTTCAGCAGGTTTCATTCATTTATATGTGCCACTCTTTTTTTTCAGATATTAAACAAAGACTCGCTTTGCATCAAGCCAGAACAGAGACACAGAAGAAGCTATCAGAAGAGAGTAATACATACGTATGAATTTGTATTTGGGTTTTGTCTAAATGTTTGAGGGTCGGGTAGCTCATCTAGTTGTTGCTTAGTTGTTGCTGCCTCATCATGCTTGGGCCTTTGTAATGTGATCATGTCAAACTCTCATAGGGATTGGAGTCTGTCTGAGCCTATCCGCCCATGGGCCCCTAATTTGTTCTTCTCAGTTCAGCAGACACTGTACGGCCTCGCTCTCTCTCCTGATCACAGCAGACATTGGGGAGCCTCTAGTTGTTACTGAGATACCGAGTTTCACAGTAGAGTGCTTTAGAAATAAGAAAAGTTGGCATATCCCTGTCGTGAAGGTGGCTAAAGTGCTTGCCATGTAAAGCTTCTGGACCTATGCTTGCGATCTGGGACTGGGGATTTTAGAAAAAAATAAAAAATTTGCTTGTGGAAGAAAATGTAAACTCCTGGGAATAGAGGCCTAACTTGGTAGTGTTTTTCTCCAGGCTGCTATGGTAACTCATGTTGCCTAGTTTCTCCCTGTGTGTTAAAAAGAATCATTCCTTGGTTCTCAGGTAATAATGAGACAATGAGTCATCCATTGCATTTATTCATTGCATAAATATTTCCTGGCACCGTGTCTGTGCCAGGCTCTGTTCAATGAAAGTGGAAAAAACACAAAATTCCTGCCCTCATGGAGTTTGCTTTCTGATTTAATTTGTTAGGTCTTTAGCATTTGTTTAAAATCTCTCTCAGATGAGTCTAATGTGTAGCCAGGTTTGAGAATCATAGTTATGGAAACAAAACACTGGGAATTGCACGATACTGCAGAAATAAAAAGTGACTCTCAGATTTCCTTCACTATTTCTCCATTTTCTGTTGTGCAAGTGCTGACCATTCCCTTTTCAACTTTTTCATTTCATACTTAGACCCTCTCACCCTCTTTCTAACCCAGTTCCATGTGTCTTTCCTTTCTCTCACGCTGTGGTCCATCATCTGTTTATCTCATCACGGCAGAGGTATGCTGTTTCTTTCCTTGACTCAAAAGCCATCTGTGGGTCACTGTTGCTATAGATTTTCTCCTTATCACTGGCCAGCCTCTGACCCCACCCTCCTCTCCTGCTGCTTCCTTCTCTGAATCTTGTTTAATCAAGTGGTGGCTCCCATGCTTGTTGGGTAAAGATCTTGTAGTTCTTTTCTGGGTAAACCAAGGAGCGGGACATCATTCATCTGCTCTGTTGCCAAACTTGAGGTGTGGCAAGGCACTTTAAATCTACTTCGTGATCTGGTTCTTCTGGCACTGAAGCATGAACTGCTCACCTTGCCATTTGACCTGTCAATTTCCTTTCACAACATGTACTCAGCACCTTGTGCCTCACCTTCAGATGACAAGGACCTGGTGTGGTGCTGGCCTTTACCTTACGATGAGAGAGGCAGATTGATAGGTGCTCTTGTAATTCTAAGAATATGTTCCATGCCAGGACAGAAGGGATCTCAGAGGAGGCACCCTTATCATATGTTTGGGAAATGTGGGTCAGGGAAGGCTTCCTGGAAGAGGTGATATCTGTTCCGAGGTTCTGAAAAGCTAGTAGAAGTCAACAAGGTAGCGAGAAAAAGATGTGACTTCTTGGCAGGAATAACTTGTTTGGAGATTCTCAACAGAGAGAGCAGGCTAGTTGGGAAACTAGAGATACTTCAGAATAGCTGAAGCTTAGCGTGGGGGATTTGAGGTTGGTGGGTAAGTGATGAAAGGGGAAAGTTTCCATGAAAGGCAGGGAGAAGAGCTTGTTTTCTATCTTGAATAATTCAACTTTATTCTAAGAACAGCGGGGCTGCTGGAGGAGCATGAATTAGATATGATGAGCCTGGAAGCAGAGGGACGGGTTTGGAGGCGTCTGCCCTGGTTTAGTGCATAGATATTGGCAGTGGCAGAAGCCCCTTGAGGTCAAGCGTGCGTTCTTTCCATTTCTTTGCCTCACCACCTTACACATGCGTTGATCCTAAAAGAGCTGATAGAGGTTTGTTGATAAACAGTGCTGTGTGTTGAAAGTGTAAAAGTCCGATAATGAGAATAGTGACATTTAATTAAGCCCCTACTGGGTGCTGAGAACTTTTGTGCATCGTGGAGTTTGCTCTTTTTTCTAAGTTCAAATTTATTATTATTTTTAAAATACTTATTGAGGTAACTTTGGTTTACACAGTAATACAAAGCTATTTGCACAGGTTCCCCATTCCTCGAGCATATGCTCCATACCCTGCCTGCCACCAAATCAGCAAAAGTCCTTCGCCACTGGGTTTTGGGCCCGCACTCCCCAGCTGTCTCCCCGCTGGTGGCCGCAGTGCTGCTGTCCAAGGGTTGGTGGTGTTTAATCTGTTCCTTTGCCTTGTTTCCTTATATTACACAAGAGTGAAACCATCCAGTACTTGTTTTTCCTCCTTCAGACTTGTTTCACTTAGCATCATCCTCTCTATTTCTGTCTAGGTTGTCGCAAATGACAGGATTTCACCTCTTCTGAGCGCTGTAGAGTATTCCATGGTGTAAATGTCCTGCATCTTATTTAGTCATTCATCTGAAAAGAGACACTCTGGTAGTTTCCACTTCTTAGCTATTGTGAATAGGGCTGCAGTAAACACAGTACATCTGTCTCTCTGAATCAGTGTTTTCTGTCTTCTGAGTAAACACCCAGAAGTGGAGTTTGCTCTTCACAGCGTAGACTCTGGTGTGGATACTACTGAAGCTTAATATTCAGAGGGAGAAGCTGAGCTCTTTTGTTTATTTTTTATTTCACTTGTTTAAGAAGCCTGCTTTGACCATGTTAATTAATCTGCTCAGGGTTTCCTGTGATCCCCATACTGATCTGATTCCAGCATCAGAATCTTTTTTTGTTTTTAGCCCTAGGTCTTGAACCCTGGTCCTGAGGCTTTACATGGCCTGCACCTTAGCCATTGAGCAGCAGGATGCATCCAGAATTCAGAATCTTAAATCTTTTCTTTGTGAGGAGAAGGAAGCACTTTTATTTATTTTTGCTTTGGTTGTCCCTCTACCCCACCCTCTGTGTGGATGCCTGAGCCTGCAGGGCATGTCCAGAATCTTAAATCTTTTTTTTTTTTTAAAAGAAATGGTGCAGGCAGGAATGAAGGCGAATAGGCAGACAGGCAGGAAGAGAGAGGAGGCAGAAGCATTTGATATTTTTATTATTTAGTTGTTCACATTGGTTGTTTCCCCCTGGACCCAGGACTCAACCCAGGGGTATGTGGTCTTGGCTTCTTTGGAGGCGATTGACCCAACTGCTACTCCACCAGGACGTGCCAGAATCTTAACTGTATCACCTCTGTCTCATGAATATAATGCATCATTTTATTTTTTTCTCACTTACTTGTGTTTTGAGTGGGAATTAGAATGATTCTCTATGTAATCCTAATTGACTTTCATTTTTAACTCTACGTTTTTATTTTTAAAGGGAAAGATGTGGGCAGGAATGAAGACAAGCAGGCAAGCAGACAGAGTGAGGAGAAAGAAGCATTTTTATTTATTTATTTTGTTTAGTTGTTCATCCTGGATGTCCCCCTCCCCGCTAACCCAGATACAAACCTGGGTCCTTGGGCTTTATATGGATTATACCCAAGGCCTGGGTTTAGCACCTGAGCCAACAGGTTGCACCGAGAATTGCCTTTTTAAGATGCATGCTGGCTGCTGTGAAGAGGGGTCGAGAGTAGTTTTGGGGTGACTGGCTTGGTGCACAATGGTGCCAGCATTTTTAACCTCCTTCTCCCTGCTCTTTTTGCTTTTTCTAGCCCTACTAGCTTTCAGCACACTATAGTTTATTCGTTATTCTTTTTATTTTTGCTCATGTTCCTCACTAAAATGAAAGGTCTACCACAGCAGGGGTTTTGTCTGTCTTCTCTAATATATCCCAAGGGAGTTACACAGACTTTGCTCTTAATAAATATTTGTTGGGTGAGTGAATGAACATGTGTTATTTATTTTATTTTATTTTTTTAAAGGAAAGTCATAGGCAGCAGTGAAGGTGAACAGAGGCAGGCAGGAAGAGAGAGAAGGAAGAACCATTCATCCATTCTATTTAGTTGTTCATCCTGGTCATTCCCTGGCCCCTGGGTCTTAAGCCTAGGTCCCTGGGATCTTTATGGACTGTGTTCAGTGGCCTTATCCACTAGGCCACCAGAGTGTGCCTATGACGTTTAAAAAAGTCTTCTACATGTTTTTAAGAGAGGAAGGAAGGAAGAGGAAGAAGCATCTTTATTTAGTTGTTTATTTTAGTCTTTCGAGCCCAGGTGCAAACCCAGGTCCTCGGACTTCGTGTGGCCCTCACTCCGGTGTCTCAGCTGCCTGAGTCACAAGTGTGCGCCTGCCTGGGTTGTGTTTTGATCAGAGAAGAGATGTGTAGGAGGGGTAACAGGAGAGGTCTTCTCCATTTGCATTTCTTACTCCTGTTTCATTTCTTCAGCTGCAGCCAAGGAGGAATGACCGTGAACAGCCTTTCGCTGTGCTACCACAACAAACTCATCTTAGCGCCCATGGTCCGGGTGGGGACTCTCCCGATGCGGCTGCTGGCCCTGGACTATGGAGCGGACATTGTCTACTGTGAGGTGAGGGGCTCCTGATTTTTCCGGAGGTGCAGCCTCGAGGGGTGCAGAGGGGGCACTCACTCACCAGGCGCTCTCTGTGGGCGGGAGGGATCTGTGAACGCAGCTGAGGGCCAGGCCCACGCATCGCGGCGGTGTTGCGGGGCTCCCGGCCCCGGTGGGCATGTGAGTGGCAGGGCAGGTCGTTGGCCTGGCTCCTGGAGGGGTTAGCACACCTCCAGTACGTGAATGAATGGGCTTAGGTTAGGAAGCGGAGGACTTGGGCCAGAGACGTTGCGTGAGGTTGGTTGGGAGGCACAGGGTTGTGTGGTGGCAGCAGCTGGGGGTCCAGCTTCGTGCTGTCTGCTCTGGAGGCTCTTAGGGCTTCAGGCGCAGGTTTGGGAAGCATCTGATAGGTAAGCAGAATGACAGGTACTGATACTAGACAGTGAGGAGTTGAGCAGGGTTCTTCCTTAGGCACAAGACGCAGTTATCTCGAGAGCGTCTCCTAGTCTGCTGTGTCCCCTAGTGGGTGTGAGAAGTTGAAGGAGAAGCTGCCCAAGTGCTTCTGGTTGTTCCCTCCGAAAAGCCACTGGTGGCGGTGGGGAGGGTGGGACTCTGGGCACCAGAGGGACAGCACAAGGAATCCTTATGGTGACAAAGCCGCTTCTGTGTTTTAACTGTATGCTGGTGGTCACCCTGGACTCCGGTTTGTAAGAGGTGACCATCTGGGATATTGGGCATCAGGTACATGGGATCTCACATTCTTGCAATTGCATGTGAGCGGACAGTTCTCTCAAAATGGAAAGTTTGATGAAAAAGAAAGTCACTGTGTAGAGGGAAGGGAAGGCTCAAGAGAGGAATTGAGTGCACCCTGGTGGAGCAGTGGTTGGGTTAGCTGCTTCCAAAGGAGCACAGGCTACATACCCTTGGGTTCGAGTCCTGGTTCCAGGGGAACAATCAGTGTGAACAACTAAATGAAAAAAACCCCCAAAACCTTCTTCCTCTTCTCTCTCTTCCTGCCTGGCTGCCTGCCTGCCTATTCCCTGCATTCCTGCCTGTACCTTTCCTTTAAAAAGAGGGGAGAGCGGACCTGGGGAGACTATATCCCATGTTGGGAGTGTGGGGGTGGGCATGGCATGTGTGCAGCAAGAAATGACAGAAAAGTAAGAGAAAGAATGGTGCGCCCTGGTGACTCAGGTGTTAAGTCTGTGGCAGGACAGTCTGCGTAAAGCCCGAGGACCCGGGTTCATGATCTGGGCTGGAGGGGCTGGGGAAGCAGCCACAGTGAATGATGAACTACATGAAAAGTGCTTCTTCCTTCTCTCTCTTCCTGCCTGCCCCCCTGCTTTGCCTTCACTCCTGCCTACTTTTGTTCCTCTTTAAAAAGAGATAAAACAAGGATGGAAGAAATAGGCCAAGGAAGAAGAGTCTGGTGTAGGGAAGGCAGAAGTCAGTCTGATGAGGAAGAGGACTCCTCCGTAAAGCTTCCAGCGTTAATGGGAGCGAGCAGTGAATGAGGAAGCAGAGAGAGCTACCTGCTAGCCTGCCAGAGTCCAGAGTTCAGGAGGGAGGAGGGGAGAGAGCACAGGCAGGTAACTGGAGGTAGAGGCAGCTGGCGAAGGGAGTTGGTTTTGGGCAACTTGCATGTATGTGGTACCAAAGGAAGGAGTTAGCAGTGGCAGGAGGTTGAAGATTTGGTCCGTTAGAGACGGGCAGGGCTGGGTGTTGACAGTGACTGTGTTTTTTGTTCCGCAACCCTGGGTCTCAAACTTGGGTCTGTAACCTTGCACCTTAACCTCCGAACTACAGGGGTACACTTTTTTTCCCTTAATATTTTATTTCATTTTTCTTTATTTTTTTCTAGCCCCCAGGTCTTGAACCTGGGTCCATGGCTTTTTTTTTTTTTTTTTTTTTTTTGATTGTAGTAATTATTCTGCACATTAAAATAATTTCCTTTGTATAGGTTCCCCATTCCTCAGATATATGTCAACATACCCTGACCTCCACCAAGTTACAAGTGTTTTTCACCATTGTCCAGTGGGCTTTGCCACCACTCCCCCATTCCCTTTTGGTCACCTCAGTTCTGTTGCAAATGTTCAAGGGTTGATTTTGTTTCATCTGTTCCTTTGTTTTGTCTATTCACATTCCTACCTCTTGAGTGAGGTCATCTGGTATCTGTCTGTCTTTTTATTTACTTGACTTAGTCTAGTCTCCTCTAGTTCCATTGGTTCATGGTTTTTATGGCCTGCATATGCACCTGAATGCAGGGTGACAGGATTCCTGATGAAGCGGTGGGATTTGCCCTCCTCTGAGATGTGGCCAAGAGGCAAGTGGGGAGGTGATGGAAAGGAGCGAAGCTGAGGGATGTGCCTGAGACTTGTTTTTCAAGAGGTAGGAAGCCCGTCTTTGGTTGGAAGTGAGGGCGGCAGGAGTGACATGGGGACCTGAAGAAGGAAGTGAAGACGTTTTGATCCCGTTCTTGTGGGGCATGAGCCCTGGTATCCGGCTATCATGTGCGCGGTGAGGCTGGTTTGTGGCAAAGTGAAGTGGGAGGGAGTGAGTACGAAGGTAGAAGGTGGGACTCAGAAAGGCAGGTTCCAGAGTTCAGGATCACAGATGCCCAAGACCTGAATTTTAAGTGGTTTGTCGAAGTGGAGATGAGCAGGCCCAAGGAATGTGAGCTGGGCTGGCAGTGTCCATCCGAAAGCCTTCCAGGCCGCCCAAGGGCAGGGAGGAGCCTGTTCCCAGGGGCCAGTCCAGGGGACTGTGGTGCTAGCACACTGAGCATTTCTCAGCTGGCCGCCCCCATCCCTGAGCCAGCCCTCAGAGCCCAGTGGTCAGCAATGGAGCCTGTCCTGGCCAGCACCCTCCTTGCCTCCAGAAAAGACCTCCTGGATTTGGACGCAGATTGGGAGGAGGGACTGTGAGAGGTCATGGACTGAGGTTCTGCGGATGAAAAAGACCAAACCCCAGAGAACTTAGACAGCTGCTCCCTCCTTTGTGACGAACCTTCCTCCCATCCCCCAGTACAGTAATAGATGCACAGCTGGCTCTTCACCCCCTCAGTCCAGATTTAGCAACGGGTCCTGTGGGACGACTCAGACTAAGGGCAAAGCCCCTGCTTCTCTGCTGCCCCAGCTCCATCTCTGTCCAGCTGTGCCCACCCATTGATTGCCCGGGTATATGAGTTCCGTTGGGTGCTAGCCCTTGATTTTCAGATTCACTCTTGTCTCTGCTGTGACCATCCTCCTGGTTTCTTCTTTGGACCAAGTGGCGGTGCAGGCTTCAGGCCTTTAGAACCTCCAGCTCACTGGGGCTCAGACTTATTCTGGGGCATGCTAAAGTTGACAAAAAAAAAGCAGTGCTGTCTGTATTAACGTGTTCAGCTCCCTCGGCCTTCACTTTTCCTGTGCAGGGAGCATTTTTCTGCGCCCCTAGAAAGTGGAGTCTCCTGCATGTAGAGACTGTGGAGTGAAACACTGGCATGGCCCTACATGGTTGCAGGGTGCTAGTTTAGGCAGCCACTATGTGTTTATAGCCTGGAGGGCATGTCCTGGGGAATGGGGGCCGTGCTGCCACAGAAAACAGGTGACCAAGTTCCAGATATTCCGTTAAATACTTCCTGAAAACAACTTCAGGTTGTTTTCAGCTTGAAGTCATAGGCCCAGGATTTATGTGATGGCTCCAGAATGTGGCCCTCCTTTCCTCCAGGACCCCCCCTAATTAGTCCAAGCTTTATTTTTCTTTCTGACTGGGCCCTGCCTGATTAGGAAATACTGGTTAAAACCCTTTGTCATTGTTTAATGTGCTTCTACTCTGGGGGAGTCACTATGGCTTATGAACAAACCAAGGGGTCTCTCCAAGGAGACCTAGGTCCTCTGCCCAGACCTACCTCTGGTGGAGAGAAGACACGTGTGGACCCGTTTGCTCTGGGTGGGTGAGTGGGGACCTGGCCAGCTCTGTGGGTGGCCCAGTGTGGTGCCTGGTGCCCCCTAGTGGGTCCCGAGTGGCCCTGCAGGCCTTCATTGGCACACCAGCGCTTGCGTGATCTTAATTGGGTTCCGAGGAGGTGTCCCACTATGGGATTAGATAGACAAACCACCCACCCACCTCAACGATCTAGGCATATCAGGAGTGCAGGTACCTCTGCAAAAGTCCTGCAAAGCCCCCAGAAGATGGAAGCGAAAGGAGGAAGCACCTTTCAATAAAAGTTGAGGCAGCAGTACTTTGAATCCACACCAAGGTCTGCCCTATTGACAGGAGCTTTCCAGGAGTTCCTCAGACGTTGAGTTTCTATTCCTTTTTATAAGGACAACAGGATGCCAGTGGCCCAGAGTGTGAAGGATACTTACCTGTTACGTTAGATTTAAAACTTTTAATAAGTGGGATCAGAAGAGAAAGCAGTGTTCTTAAGTGGTCCTGATTAAAAAAAAAATTATTAAAAAAAAATCACATATAATGCACTGTGATGTTTAGCAGTTAGGTCTGCCCTCACTGACACAGGCCACATATATCCCAAGGACCCAGGTTTACATCCCGGGGCCAGGGGGAATGACCAAGATGAACAGCTAAATAAAATAAAGTGCTTCCTCCTCCTCTCTCTTCCTGCCTACCTGCCTGCCTCTGCTCCCCTTCATTCCTGCCTGCACCTCTCCTTTAAACATGCACACACACACTTTCATCTATTTTTATTTAGTTGTTCATTTTGGTTGTTTCCTCCAACCCCAGGATATGATCCCTGGTCCCTGGGATGTATGTGGACTATGCTGAGAGGCAGCAGATTTAACTGCTACTCCACCATGACTCTGGCTCGGGTGGCTAAGGTGCAGGCCATGTAAAGCCCACGAACCCGTGATTGAGAACCAGAACCAGGGGAAGGAAAAAAAAATTAGTTTTAGAAGAAAAAGCCAATTGAAATTATGTACTTAAATGTGTAATGGAGATATATTTAGAAACTAGAAGACATTGTTGGTGGCAAAGTTGAGGTGGTCTTTTATATAAAAATAAAATGTTGTGTATGATAAAAATGAGGTTAGTGATATTGGTGTAGGAAAAATATTTGTGATAATTGATAGAAAACTTCAATATCCTCTTTGACAAAGAGTATTTTATTCTGTACCGTTTGTATAGATGTAAAAGGTAGTTTGCTATGAAGATAACCTCTTCAGTGATAACCTTTTCCAGTGATAATGCTGGAAAAGCAATGTTTGTTTTAATTAATTAAGGAAATACAGTGAAACAAAAAACTGAGGTTCTATTCTAGACCCGTGGAACTAACTACAGTGGATAAAACTGATAAACAGTCGTATTGGGGATATGCAGGTAAGAAGGCACACTTGTGGTTTTATTGGTGACAATTTAAATTAATTTCCCCACTTAACAAACAGTTGGCCATCTGCTGGGTGGAAAGTCCTGAAGCAGATGTTTAATAAGTACTTGCAACCTGCTGTCTTCTAATGATTCAAAGATGAAGGAGACTGTGTTCAAGCCCCACAGGCTCTTTGAGCAAAAGCCATGTTGTCCCTTAACTGACACTGTGACTTGCTGGGGCTTATAGGGAGTTGCTATGGGACTAAGTACCAGGACCTAAGTCCCTTCATCATTGTCCAGTGGGCTCCACCACTCCCCTACCCCGTCCCATTTCCTATTGGTAATTTCAGTTCTATTGCAAGTGTTGGTTTTGTATGGACAAGAGTTGGTTTTGTTCATCTGTTGCTTCATTTTGTCTGTTCATGTTCCACCTAGGAGTGAGGTCATCTGGTATCTGTCTTTCTTCTTGACTTGTTTCACTGAGCATCATCCCCTCTAGATCCATCCATGTTGATTCCAATGACATTATCCTATGTCCTTATGGACCCTAGAATCTCTAGTGTGAGCTTCTGGGCATGAGTGTAACTTGTCTCTCACATCTGTTAAAAAGATCACTGAGCAGAACAGTTTTGTCTCCCACCAAGAGGGAGAGAACGTTAGTCCTTCAGGAGACAGGAACTTTTCCTTCATTTTTATAATGCTGATTTTGAAGGCCACCTCTCCCTGCTTCTTTCTTTTTAAGGTTTTTCTTTTACTTTTATTTAGTTGTTTATTTTGGTTGTTCTGCAGGTCCCGGGATGCAAACCTGGGTCCTTGACATTTGTTCTGAGGTGGGTCTGGATTGCAGTGAGCTTCCCTTTTAGTTCTGTTTTTGCTGCAGCCCATCAATTCTGGTAGCTCGTATCTTCATTCTCATTTGTCTCTAGGTACTTTTAGAATTCTTCTTTGATTTCCTCTTTTACCTGAGAGTCTTAAACCCGGGTCCTTGGAATGTATGTGAGCCATGCTCAGTTCGAGGTGGTGGATCTGCTTCTCCACCAAGACATGTTCCCCTTTCTTTCTTGTTTGAATATCTCCAGAGCTGAGGAGCTGCCTGCTTCTGTTTCCGCACAGTGTGACCCATGTTGGATAGAGATTTTGGACTTTTCTTGCTCATGCTGATCTCAGATCTTCCTCCCTGCACTGCTATTCTCAGTTCCCAGTTCTGTCCTTGGGCATCTCCTCGGAGCCCTTCATGGCCCACCCGTTGCATTGGGATGAGGTGGGAGGTTATTTGAGGGGATGTACTAGAGCCGAGATTAGTAGGGGAGACACATGACCAGGTGTCCACATTCTGGGCTTTCTGAGAGACTCACCCTTTCTAGGCTGTGCGTATGTCCAGGGTCCCTAGGAAGAGTCACTGAATAAGGATGGCTCACTCAGGCCCCTGGGTGGGAAAGACTACTCTCTGCACCCCCAGACCCATGATTTGCTGTTGGTCGTAGTGTGATAGGTCCAGTGGCCTTCATCAGGTGTGTGATGAAGGTGGTCTCCCTGGACCCAGGGCTGGGAGTCCAGGACTGACAATGCTATTTGATTCCTCACAGGAGCTGATCGACCTCAAGATGCTTCAGTGCAAGAGAGTCATCAATGGTGAGTGTGGCGCTGGTCCCAGGACTGTGCGCATGTCTTGTGGGCCTAAGCAGCACTGCCACTGCTCTTTTCTGGGGGACAGTGTGCTCCTTGCCTGACTATAAATTCTGTGGATCTCATGCTCCCTTGAGAACTGTCACTATGACAGAAATTGTGACAAAGAGCTCGATGTGAAACAGGCTAAGAATGCTTTTTACCCACAGGCTTGCTGACATGGAAATTGCCGGGTTTCATAGTGCAGGAGAGACCCTAGATGCCTTGGAGTCAGGGGTCCTTCTCCGCTGGTCCTGGCTCTCCTCTTGCTAGCTGTGTGACCTTGGACAAGCTGCATGACCTCTCTGCTTCAGTTTCTTTAGCTGTAAAATAGAAATCATTATCCTTGCTTTATTTAAATTAGAGATGAAGTGAGGATCAAATAAGATAAGGTACATGTAAGCACTTTTGCAAGTCAAGTGGTTGTACTGAATTGTGGTTTTGCTTCTGCTTTATTGATGAGGCTGATTCTGCTTTGATTAGAGTTGTGCTATTGCCTGAGGGTTTTGAAATGTATACATGTTTGTGAAATCTTAACATAAGTTCACTGGAGTTTAATTGTTTCAGATTTATGTTTTCTTCGTGCTGTGAAAACTTTCACATTACATACCTATATAACCTAGAGAAAGAAAACTCCCATCATCCCATACTTCAAGAGGTAACCACAAAGGGAAATAATAAATGTCTTTTACATATTTAGCAAAGTGTGTTTACAAAAATGTGACAGTTTTATGTACACTCTCTCTCCCTACCTCCTTGGGATCATGCTGCATATGTCGTTAGGTCTTAATTTTTCAACTAGGTTGTTTTTCCATGACAGTACCTATAGATGACTGTGTCAGAATTGATTTCACCAGTGCTTTGACGGGGCTTCGTTATTTTGCTGCTATAAAAAAGGTGTAGTGTAAATACACCAAGTTTTTGTTTTCCTGCCAGTCAGGAGTTGTCTCTGCTGTTAGAGATCAGTTTGATCATATCTCCCAACATTGCATTGCCTTTACCTGGCCTTTTAATTTAATTTAATTTAATTTCATATATTCTCTCTCTCCTGTCTCTCTCTCTCTCTCTCTCTCTCTCTCTGTCTGTCTCTCTCTTTCTCTGTCTCTGTCTCTCTGTCTCTCTCTCTCTTTCATGTATCTATTTATTTTAAAGAGGAGGGAAGAGGAGGAAGAAGAATTTTTGTTTTCATTCTACCCCACTCCCACCCCCCAGGCCTTGAGCCTGGGTCCCTAGGTTTTGCATGGTCCACACCACAGCCATCTCAGTTACCTGAACCACAAAGACACACCCTTCACAACCTTTTAATCTTTATAACCTGGTCAGTGTTTGGATAATAATAGCTTTCATTTATGATAGTGCTTTACATGCATTAAAGAGCTCATTTCTCAAAATGAATGACGGGTAGACAGATTCTACCATCTTCCATGTTGGTAGTCATCTTTGAAAGCTAATAATGGTTATGCTATTGTAATATTGTTAAACATTTATTTATCTATGAGTCTCCCCTTCCTCCCCCAGACCAGGTCTCACACTGTGTCCTTTGACTTTACATGGCCTGCATCTTAACCACTGAGCCTCAGGTGTGGGCCTATAGAGCTTCTTTGCGAAAAGCATATATGAGTTTCTTGTTTGCACTAGTTTTGATCTATCCACTTGTCTCAAACAAGAAATTAGTGAAATACTGAACCACGGCTGCTAGGGAAAGTACAGGATTAGGCCACAACAGTTTAATTATCCATCAACACATAACCTTATTTTACATGTGTTTCTATTTAAAGATGTGTTATTTCATATACACTGCTGATTCAGTTGCTTAACAATGAACTTGCAGCCAACAGCTCCTCCATAATTTCATGCCCGAACAGAGCTTGTCTCACATGTATTTTCTCTGTAAACCACATTACAGCCTTCTTGTACGTAGGGACACTAGATAGTACCGCAGCGCTGTGTGGAGCCATTTTTAACAGTAAGATTATCAGCAAAAAAGCACCACAATGCAAAATATGTGGCATGAAATATACCACCAAAAGGGTATTTGTTTATAGTGTGAGCGTAGAAACAAGATGAGGGAGTATTCAACTGGGAAATTGTGCATCAGATTGGGTGACAAAAATTTTCCAGTCTCTTCATGTCTGTGAATGACAATGAAAACACAATGATTATTGATTTGGGGGTTACAAAGAAATTTCAGTGAGCAGGCAAATTTATAGTTATACACCTATCAATAACGAGGTTTGTTACTACAGTAACCTCTTCACAGTACCTGGTACACGAGAGTTAATGATGGTAAGTATTGTGATATTATAGAACATTTATTTATTTATCTATTTATCATCCCATTAAGAAACAACAACTTTGCTGAACTTCAGAGTGACATCTAGGAAATTTTGGGCAAAATCTGAATCATAGACAAAATTCCTCGTGTGTACATTTTCTTCAACATTTATTCTATTTATTTGTTTTAAAGGAAAGGAGCAGACAAGAGTGAAGGCGAGTAGGCAGACAGTCAGGAAGAGAGAGGAAGAAGAAGTATATTGTTGTTTATTTTACTTAGTTGTTCATCTTGGTCGCTACCCCTCAGGGTTCTTGGGATATATATGGACTGCACCATCTGGAGGCGGCAGACGTAACCACTAAACCACCAGGGTGCATTTCTTCAACAGTTACAACATTGTGAAGTGAAAAACTATACTAAGTACATAGGCATGTGCTGTTAGTGTTTAGGCCTGCTGCTTCTGACATAGGGTGCAATCCACATACATCCTAGGGACCCAGGTTCAGGGATAAGGGGGGGGAACAAACAAGATGAACAACTAAAACAAAAAGCTTCTTTCTCCTCTCTCTTCCTGCCTGACTGCACGTCTTCATTCTTTCCCACCTTCATTCCTGCCTAACTTCATTCCTCCTATCCTAAGGGGAAAAAAAACAAACAAAAACTGCATAAAATACATTTTACAGTTTGACAAACAACTGTAAAGCAAACAGCCATGTAACTATCCATCATCCAGGTCAGGAAATAGACCATCATCAGACTCTCCTGTGCACACGGATTGCGTTTAACAGCGGTGTGCTTCCCACATCCCTTTTCTCCCCCGTCACGGTGATACTTCTGCAGTGTTTTCTTGCGGGGGTTAGACTGGGTTGAACTTGCTTCTTCACATGAGGCCCCTGAGCATTCGTGTTCTCTTACAGAGATGCTCAGCACTGTGGACTTCATTGCCCCTGACAACCGAGTAGTCTTCCGTACCTGTGAAAGGGAGCGGAGCAGGGTCGTCTTCCAGATGGTACGTCATCCCGGGGCGAGCATCCTCCCGAGACCCAGCCATCCCCTGGATTTCCCATTCATGCCCTGTGCCCGCCCAGCTGGTGGTACACGCAGGGGCTCCGTGGTGCAGCGGCTGCTTCCTTAAGAATCTGCTTTAACATTAAAAAGCATCTGCTTATGAGTAATTACAGTGTTGAAGACACTTGATGGGAATCAAGCTGTAGCCATCTGTTCCTTGCCTCCAGTCTTAACTATAATTTCCCTAATTATAGGACTCCTCCGTTTGGCATGACTTACATATTTTTAATCCCTAGCTTTGGTTATTCAGATCATGGGCTTTGTTTTTGGGTTGTCTGTGTACAGTTCCCTTAGAAACGAGCGAGATTTCCTCCGTAATAATTGGATTCATGTTGGGGTTGTCATGACTCTGTAGCTCTCAATTTAGGAATTTCTTGGTGCTTTTTTAGAAAGTTCCTGAATGATGTTTAGATTTTTAAAAATGGGTATCAATGGGTAGACGTAGGCTGAAGCCAGTAAAGCACAATGTTAATTATGGGTTCTGCAGTGTGGGTATTTAAGTGTTTACTGTAAAATTTTTCAACTTTTTTATGTGTTTGAAAAGCATCATAGCATTGATGACATTTTCTGGAGCCCCCAGGGTCCCTTTTTGCCTCTGATGATAGCTGGCCCAGTGACTGGCTGTTTAGCTCCTCTTGCTGACGCCTGAGTACGTGCATGGTGTGCGTGGGTGTGCCTGTGCATACACACCTGTCAGCGGTGGTGGCTGATACAGTCTTCTGTGTTCTCAGGGGACTTCCGATGCAGAACGCGCCCTTGCTGTGGCCAGGCTTGTGTAAGTCCTTCCGTCTTTGGAGCAGCCTTTGGCTTCCTGTGGGCCATTGGGCCTTACTGTTCCTGGTGACCATCCCACTGCCTCCTAGACAGAAGGTCCTGCCTGCCTTCGTCTCCCGCCTGCTCTGTCCAGGTTAACAGTGTCTGGTTTCCTTCTCTATGTGTGGCCTCTGAGGCCTGACCTGAGACTCAGGTGTATCCAGCGTGCCCAGATCCCAGAGGTCCTGTTGGGGGGGGCCTTTTCTAGTGTTTATTCATGAAGCTTCCTTTCTAGGAGCTCTCATGAGCCCTGATGTTTCAAATCTTATGAAGCGTTGGTAAGACTTGCCACTTCTCAGATTAACAAAAGCAGCAGAGTACTGAGCTTAAGGGAATGGTAAGAGGTAAGACAGGTCTTGGATGGAATCCTGGCTTTGCTACTTGCTATCACTGTATGACCTTCAGGAAATTACTTAACCTTGTTGAGAACTTAGTGTCCTCATCTATAAGACGAGACTGGTAGTGCTGCCTGCCCCTTGCATGATAGGGGAGGATGTATGAAGTAATACATGTATGTGGCGTGTAATGGGTGCTTAGTGTCATCTATTGAGTACGATAGGAGTGAGAAGGAATCCAGCAGGAGTTGCTGCTGATCACAGACTGTTCACTGTGCGCTTTCCAGAAGGTGAGGCGAGGGTCCTTTGAACATCTGAGAACTGTTGGGAGTAAGCTGACCATGTAGCCCGGCAAACAAGCTGTCCTGTGACGCCGCCAGAACCACGACTCTGGGGAAGGGCTCCTGTGCTCATGTCACTTTTCTGCCTTGGCCAATGGCTTTCACCCTGCTGTCAGGGCTGGAACGCTGGGGTGCAGTTTGGTGTGGCTGTTCTTGGTATCTGAGTTAGCAGATGCACGCTGGAGTGGAAGAGTCCCCCTCTTATCCATGTGCGAGCACTTGATGTTCCCGAGCTCTGCTGGGGATGTGGGGCCGAGGCCAGCGGGGAGGCAGCTGCACGTTTTAAAGACAGGTTTTCCAGCTTCTGCAGCTGAGGGTTGGTGTGTTTCATGTGACCAGCACATAATGAGCAGTTCATGAGCACAGACCATGTCTTCCACTTGATCGCTGCACTCAATTCAAATATTTATGACCTTTTTTCCTTCTCACCTTTTAGAGAAAATGATGTGGCCGGTATTGATATCAACATGGGCTGTCCGAAAGAGTACTCCACCAAGGTAAGGGTTTCTCTAGGCCTGGACCAACGCACGGTGCAGACTAGAGGCCACTAGCCAGACATGGCAGCTCAGTATGGAGCCTGAGTCTCGACTAGATTCTGTACTGGACAGGGAAATACACAGAAAGATATTGTTAGATTAGCCGGACCATGTTAGAGCAGCTAAAAATACCCCATCAACATTAATTTGTTGATAACCCTTCATGGTTTTGTAAGAATATCCCTATGTTCAGAATGTACGCACTTAAGTATTTAGAGGTAAAAGGCTATTGTAGATGTAGTTTAACCTCAAATGGTTCAGAAGAAATCACACATATACACACACATGCACACACACACACACACACACACACACACACACACACACACTTTTATTTAGTTGTTCATCTTGGTGGTTTATCCCGGCCCTGGCATGCAAACCCAGATTCATTGGAATGAATGTAGGCTGCACTCTTATTGAATTTGGCTGAGTAAACCTCTACTCTACCAGGGTGCACCATTTTTTCTTTTTAAAGGAAAGGTACAGGCAGGAAGAGAGGAGGAAGAAGCATCCATTTATTTTATTCGTTGTTCATCTTGGCCCCTCTCACCCCCGACCCCAGGGTTAAACCCCAGATTCTTGGGTGTATGCGAACTGCTCCAGCAGACTTAACTACTAAGTCACCAGAGTATGCCATCATATAAATATTAAATGAAAAAAATAATATGAATAAGGCTTTATCTTTACATGAATGAACTGAGACATACATGAAAAAAGGACGAAAGTGAGAATGCGACACGTGTGTTCCTATTGTCATGTCAGAAGAAATCAAACCAGATCAGGAAGACAGCCCTTAAATTCAGAATCTTGTAGGGAAATGTGGTCCTTGATGAGGAGGTTTGGGACCCTGTAGGCAGAGGAAGGGGCACAAGCAGGGGGCTGGAGCTCAGGGGCTGTAGAACAGAGAACCTTATTTAACCAGAGGGTTGGAGAGTGGGGTACGAAGAGAAATCTGAGGAGTATGGGAGTGAAAATCTTGTTTGAGACCTGAGTAACTAGACTTGGCCTTCACATGTCTTTGACTGCTTTTGCATAGAGAAAGCATGTGATCAGAAACTCAGTGTCCTTCCCCAGGAGAGACCAGTATTACCAGTCTCTTGTGTGTCTTTGCAAATATCTTCTGTGAAGCTCTGAAATCCTAAGTCTCTGGTGGTTCCTTCTGGTGGAAGGAGGTTTGAGGCAGGGACAGAAATACAGGACATGAGTCCACAGGGAGACCAGAGATGGATAGAAGAGGAGAGGTGAACTGGAGCCAAGTTTGACTTGACTGGTAAATGATTGGACTGGGCGTGGTGTGGTGGGGTGTGCGGTGGGGCGAAAGGGAGGAAAGACTGGCGGCCAGGAAGACAGTTGGGTTGCGCTCAGCGTGGTCAGGATTGATGGAAAGCACATGTGTTGCTAACAGCTTGAAATCAACTGAGTGTGAGACACCAGAGGGCCTCCTGCAGAGCTGCCCTTGTTGCAGTCAGGGTCTGCAGTGTAGACCGCGGATCCCCCTGGGCCCGCTGCTCAAAGTCAGCCACTCTACTCAGGAATCACAGGGGCTCTGTGCTCTAGCCCAGGAGACGTAAGACTGCCAAGTCCATTTGGATGCTTGGAAGCCAGGGGGTCTGGTAGACAGATACTTCAAGGTGTTATGGAGGTTGAAACTTTATGAATTGAAAACGTGCCCTGTATGGCTGTCTTCTCATTACTCTTTGTGCTCCTAAGTTATGTAAGGAGCGAGTTGAAATTATTGGAATAATAATGGAGGAGAGGAGTGAAAGAAGCAAGGAGCAGAATTGCATAGGCATATCTCAGTTTATGTATGAGGATTGTGGGGCATGGATATTTATGTATATTTACATTTATCTTCATAGAATGTATTTGGAAAGACATTATAAGAAACTAGTAGCACTCATTTCTCCTGGGGATAGAAGCCAAAGTTTCTCTTTTTTCTATTAGTTTTTGGTTTTGCATAGGGAATAAATTCCCTTTTCAAGGGAGCTACTCAAAATAATGAACAGCTGGCACATCGCTGGCACTACTCAGTCAAAATAGGTATCAATGCCAAGCTAATACATGCCAGATGAATATCAGCTCTATTCTCATGGTTCAGAACTCGAAGCCTCGTGGTGCTGGTGGCTTCGCATTAAGTCTGCACGATGCAGCCGGTGTTGTCAGTATTCACCAAGAATCCAGGTTTGCGACCCAGGACCAGGGGGAGCAACCACGGTGACCAACTAAATGAAATAAAATGCTACTGCTTCCTTTTTCTTCCTGTTTGCTTGCTTGCCTTCATTCCTGCCTGCAACTTTCCTTAAAAACAAAAACAAAAAAACAGACAATAACAACAAACAAAAAAACAAACCACCTAGGAAGTATAAATTGAATTTTTTGTTCCTTGGGGAGGGAGAGTTCATAATTTGTTGAAACTTTAAATACTTTAATGTGTTACCTATTCAAAGAAGCAAATAAGTAAGTGAAACAGGAAGGAAGGAAATACTAGCCATTGTTGTGGAAGGGGCCATGAGACTGGATCCTGTGATCCCGTAAGGATGGACTGAATTGCGCATGATGGGACTGTCAGATGACGCCACCAGCCTGAGTGGCCAAGAGTACCTGAAGATTTGAATTTGTGGCCCAGGTAGGCCAGGGCTGGCAGCACCACTGCCCTTCACATTTTCCTCTGTTCCGCAGGCTCTGACCAGCCAAGTGTGAGGCATTTCAGTGTTTGCACTGATTCAAATCTGTTTTGTTTATTTCTAGGCACACGTAGCAAGCCTGGGGCCATGGTTTTCCTAGTTGGCACCTTAGCCACCTGAGGTGTGGCTTCAACATGAAATTAAACCAACAGCTTCAAATCTTCTAGGCTTATCTGTGAACATTCATTAATAGGCAGTCTCTCTACTGACAGCATATATTGGATTTGTTTTTTGTTCCTTTACTTCACTCTTAATGGATTCTGATTTTTAAAGTAATCCACCCCATTCAAGTAATTCCTGCCTTTGTCCAGAATTTGGCTAATGTAGAAAAGTACAAAAAAGGGCAGGAAAATCACCAGTAATCTCACCATCAGGAGACAATTACTTGAGCATTTTGGAATTTCTGTTGTTCCTGGCATCTGTGCCCTCGGGACTGGGCTGTCTTTGATGGCAGGGAAGGGCCTGGATACAGTTTGCAGGTTGCTTCCCTCTAAGTGGGTGGGGGTGTGGGGGGGGAACAAAGCAGGTGATGGTGGAAAGGAGGTGCATTTGGCCTTATTTCAAAGGGAGAATGAGTCACAGTTTTTTTTCTAAAGGGCTTAGCAGATGATGGTGTTTAGTTTAAGACACTGGGACCCTGGGTGGGGAATGAGCAGTCTTGAATAATACATTTTATAGAATGTACTTCTTGGCACGTCTATAGATTTGCCAAGGGGATCAGAAAGATGGCTTTTAGAATTCATCCGGCTCGGATCTGATTCTGGGCACCGATGCTGCTGCTTTCCTACTTGCTTAGGCGGGTGCCCACTGCCAGCAGACCTGGTTGCTCGGAGGCAAGTGCTCGCGCCCCACCAGGTTGCCACACCACGGGGAGGGCCTGGTTCCTCCTGCTGTAAGAGGGCTCTCTGTGTGCTTTTCCTTAGGGAGGAATGGGAGCAGCTCTGCTGTCAGACCCGGACAGGATTGAGAAGGTAAGCCAAGCATTGGTGAGAGCAGGGGGGGTCCATACACAGGCCTGTGAGCTCGAGTTGTTTGGAAAGCTTCCGTCCCCTTCACCAGGTATGCAGGATCCGTTACTCCACCTGGGGTCTGGAAAATTTTCAAAAACTTGCTGGTGATTTTGACACATACCAGGTTCTGAAACCTTCTGAGGCAGCCTGCAGCAGCCTTCAAGTTCCTTAAAAGCACAGGACTAGAGACATGTCTACTGAGAACCAGGGGCCTAGGACTCCATTAGAGCCTCTGTGTTGTGTCAGGCCAGCAGCTTCTTTGTGGTTCTGTGGGGTGGGGGATAAATAAATAAATAAAATACTTGTTCCTTCTTTTCCTTTCTCTCTTTTAAAAAAGGGTTAAAATGGTATTTTTTTCTTCTTTTGAAGGAAAGGTATAGGCAGGAGGAAAGAGGAGGTAGAAGCACACTATTATATTTTTATTTAGCTGTTCACATTGGTGGTTTTCCCCCAGACCAGGACTAGAACCTTGGGTTAAATGGCCTGTGCTCCTTTGGAGGTGACTGACATAACCACTATTCCACCAAGGTGCTCTAAAATGGAAATTTTATGTTATGTTTTATCACACAAAATTAATAGGAGAGGAAGTTATCTGTTGAGAATTTGGTGTATCTTTGGAGTAGATAGGCACAGGGAGGGGGTATCAGTCTTTTGAAAAAAGTTTCCCAGGAAACTCTGGTGTAGCTTGCCTGGATTAAGAACTCCAGTTTTGGACTCTTAACTCAGTACTATCCTCTCTTCTTTGCTCAAGATTCCCCAGACACCTCCACCCAGCTGCCCAGGACACCCCCTTTGTGTATACTGCACTTGGGTCATGGCTGCTATTGGTAAAGTCAGGATTTGAACTCAGTTCTCACTGGTTCCCAAGCCTGAGCTCTCCCATCCTCTGATTCACCCCTTTGCAACCCTCTTTCTCCCAACCACCAACGGAGCAGAGACCCTGCTTTTGTGAGTCAGCCGGTAGCTCTGGTGACGGGCCTGCCTGTGGATAGATGGCTGCTACTCTGCTCAGATGGGAGCCCATCTCTCTCATTCTTTGCCCACAGACTCACACCACAGAGATATTTGGTGTAGCATGGATCTGGGAGAACTGGGGGGAGACTTTGTCCTAGAGCCTGACTAGAGAGCTTGGCCTGTTAATTTCTAATTTCCTTCCTGATCCTGAATGAACAGAAATATTGAGGAAAGTATTTAGAGCATTTGAATAAAATGCACAAAGAGGAAGTTCTGCAAAACAGAGACTTGGATCAAACTAGTTGACATTGCCTAATTCACCAAACATCAGGTGATTCTAAGTCATCTAATGAAGGAACTTCCAGAGATGGTGTTTCAGCCTGATGAATAGAATTATTAGAATGAGATTTTTCTTTTAAAGGAGAGGTGCAGACAGGAATGAAGGCTAGTGAGCAGTCAAGAAGAGAGAGGAGGAAGAAGCATTTTTTAACTTAATTTTTTAATTTAGTTGTTCACACTGCTTGTTTCCCCCTGGACTCAGGATTTGAACCCCGGGTTATGTGGCCTGCTCCTTCGGAGATGATTGACATAACTGCTGCTCCACCAGAGCGTGCCTAGAGTGAGAATTTTTATTGTGTATCTCAATGGACCTGGAAGGACCCCCTTGGGGGAAGGTGTTCCTTTAAGGCCTGCCAGAGTCACCCTAGGACCTCAGCCTCAGGCTGCCTCCGGGGCAGCACCTGGAGTCTGTTCCTTTCTGTCAATCTCTGGCAGTTGTTTCTGGGCCAAGAGGCCCATCTTACCCCAGCCTCTTGGTCGAATGCCTTCTGGAGGGGCTTGCCAGAGAGAAAGGGCTTCCTTCACTGGTTCACATAACCTGGTTCTCTGCTGCCCCCATCCGTCTAGACCGACAGCAGCTGCCTGGATGTCTGCCTGCCCTGCTGGTTCTTGGAAGCTGGCTCTTGGGATCACCTTCCCTCCAGCTTGCCTGGCCTGACATTTTTGCTGAGGAAAGATGATAGCAATGTCACAGACATGCAGTGTCATCTGTACCTCTCTTGATCTCTCTTATGTGGTCTGGTCTCGCTACCTCCCTGACACTTTCCTGTATGACTGCTTGATCTTTCTTTGAAGTCGTTTTGCAATTACTATGCAAAGAAGCACTTTTTTTTTAAGAGGAAGGGAGAGGAGGAAGAAGCATTTAAGGAGGGAGAAACATCTTTATTTGTTCATTTTGATTTTCCATTCTGGCCCTGCGTCTTAAACTTGGCTCTTCGGTCTATATATGGTTCTCACTCCAGCTGTCAGCTGCCTGAGCCACAAGAGTGTTTCAGTGAACATTTTTTAGTATATTGACTATATTGTTTTTTCCTTCGCCAGCTTCACTCCTGAATACCTGGCTCTCCAAAGAGAGGGTGCATGAGCTGCAGGAGAAACAGGGCCCAGGAGGATCTTTACCTCCCTCCTTCTTACTCCCTCAGCAGATCCAGGAAGTGCCCTCAGGAAAGAACTGTCCTCCATGTGTTGTCAACCAGGGCAAGGCTTCAGAATTATATTGAGGAGAGAGTGTATTGGGCAGAACTTTTTGAAAACATGAAGTCCTAATTTCTGCCCTCAGGGGCCTATTCAGGAAATATGGGCACACCCTTTTTTTTTTTTGTAAGAGAGTAATGTTCTGTATTTCTTAAACTTTCAAGGTGATTCTGACCTTTGCCCTGGTAAAGGATCATTGTTCACAGGTCTATTCACTCATTCGTTCACCACACACCTATGCCAGGCAAGGTACTTGGGCTCTAGCACAGAAAGAAGGTAGATTCTTTGCCTCATGGGTACATACTTGGACAGAGACAGGTCCATGCCACTGGGACAGGTCCATAGCAGAGTTATTAAGTACAGACAGTCGTGGCTGCTTGTTCCAGAAGAGGCAGGAGCTCTCATGTTCTCTCTGCAGATCCTCAGCACTCTTGTTAAAGGGACACGCAGACCCGTGACCTGCAAGATTCGCATCCTGCCATCGGTAAGGGTGGGGTGTTCCACTGGAAGGTCTGTCCTCTCTGGAGATGCTGATTTGGGGGACTGGTGAATGACTCTTGAGCAGCTGAATTCAGTTTGGAGCAGTGGGTAGAGCTGAGCCCACTTTAGGAGCTGGCAGCTGCTCCCACCCCGTGTGTCCTCTTCCTCAGCTGGAAGATACCCTGAGCCTTGTGAAGCGGATAGAGAGGACTGGCATTGCCGCCATCACCGTTCACGGGAGGTGAGTGGTTACTTTTCTAGTGACCGGCTTGCGGAGAGGTCCTCAGTCATCTTAATGATCCTTCACCGATCCCAGGTGACAACCAACTTCTCTTGTATACATATAGCCCACCTCTGCCTGGCTCTGACACCCCTGTAACTCCTGAGAGCAGCCAGACCCTCTGTGGGCTTACATTTTTCTGTTTGATTCATTGAGAATCTGCTGGTGGTAGGCACTGTGTGGAGCTTTAGAGACACAGAGAGAGCGGGAAGGAGACATACCGCTACTCTTGGGATGTGTAAATGCTGGAGATTCATTTGGTCAAACTTCTTTTCTTTTTTTTTTTTTGAGGGGGAAGATGCACTTTGCTTATCTATTTTTTATTTATTTAGTTGTTCGCTTTGGTTGTTCCCCCCCCAGCAGCCCTGGGTCTTGAACGTAGGACCTTGGCATGTCTGTGGGACTGCTCCCAGGGTGCACTAGACTGCTAGGTCACCATGGTGTCCCCTGCTCAAACTTTTTGACAAATTTTTTTTTTAAGAAAAGTACAGGCAGGATTGAAGATGGTGAGTAAGCAGGCAGGAAGAGAGAGGCGAAAGAAGCACTTTATTTTTCTTTCATTCTTACTCATTTTTTGTTCATCTTGGTTATTCCCCCAGGCCCCAGGACGCAAACCTGGGATGCAAACCTGGGTCCTTAGGATGTATGGACTGCTCTTGGCCAGAGGTGGTGGACCCAACCGCTGCTCTACCAGGGCATGCCCATGTGCTCAAAATTTTGTCTTGTACCTAGGAAGTGAAGGAATTAGAACTCTGGTTCCGACTTTATTTTCTTTGCACAGCATAGAGCAATATTGTGTCCCTCAAATGGCCCCAGGCTGTTTGCTGTGCTCTCGCTGGAGTGATGTAAAGACTGCTTTAAACAGTCCTTAAACCTGCAGCGAGCATGCGCTCTGCTGAGAGCCAAGGTGTTGTCAGGGCTCCCCTTGTTTCTCCAGTCCACCAGCTCCCTGTGTCCTGGTTGGTTTTCGTATAGAACCCCAGGTCAGCAGACTTTGGCCAGGGTGACCTGTCTTCTGTGGGAGCTGTACCTTTTGGATTTAGGGATTTTTGTAGGAACAGCCCAATTTTTGCATTTTCAGAGAAGGGAACCCAGAACTTAACGAGCAGAGATTTATGGATTGAAACCAGAGGGGGAGGTGGAAGGTCACGCACATATACGCGCAGGCTCCTTCTGGAGATGGCAGGTTTTAGGCTCAGATTCCTAGTTTCACATGCCAGCTTTGCTGCTGTGCATCCTTGGACAAATCACTTAACTCCTCTGAGTACCACATTCCTCGTTTGGAAATTGAGATTAAACTCTGCTCTCTTTATAGGATGTTGTGTTTTTGTTTTTTTAATTAAGATTGTGAATATACAGCCTGGGACAATGGCTAGCTTATACTATTCTCTGAATAAATCAATATTTTCTTACCAATAGTTGGGAACACTGAGAAGACAGATTGGGTGAGTTTAAGGGGGACTTTTAATAGTTTTTTTTTTTCAATAGTTTTCATAGAAACTTTTGAGAATGGGCGAGAACTGGCTACTGGCAGTGTAGGTACTTGGAGTGTGGGGCTTGGCTAAAGTGACCCTGTGCAAAGTGTGATATGGCTTTTGCCTGTGTTAACTGGGCCTTCTGAGGCCCTGTGGCCCCTGCCCCTTTTGTTGAGGACTGCAGGAGATGGAGCATGGCCAGAAAAGATCTGTCTGCCTGACCGTCTGTGTTGCCTGTCTCTGAACACAGCTCAGGTCAGGGCTCGCCTCAGCATCCGTAAGTTAACTCACTTAAAGACAAGAACGTCTTGAGTCGACCTTGGAAGGAGGGGCCTCAACTTGTGGCCCTGTCTCCCTCCCCTGTGACGTGTCGTAACAGCCAGGATCTGTGCCCCGCTCTGGCTGTCAGGCCTGCCCCGCGCCAGGTGCCTCTCCCCAGGATCAGCTGCCCAGCTTGGCCTCAGTATCGGCAGCTGTGTGGGAGTGGCCAGTCTGAGTGGCGGCAGCTGTTCCCAGCCTCTTGGGTAGGGCAGGACCAGGACAGTAGGTGCAGCATTCTTATGGCACTGTCCTTCATCTCTGGCAGAGGTGAAGGGAGCCAGGAAGACGCGCTGTGGCCTCGTGATCAGGCCATGCCCATTGGCTCTCTGCAGCCGTGCCTCCCTGGACCTCTCCTGCCCCTACCCTTCATGACAGAGGTCCGGAGAGCCATCCCCTGCTGCCCAGACCCCTGTCCCCCTACGTGACCTTGAGGCTCAGTAGAGAAGTTAGTAGGACTCAGCTAAGGCGAGCCTTGTGGACCGACATGGCCCTTGACACTCAGTCCTCAACCCCATCTCTTTATCTCCAAGGAAGCGGGAGGAGCGACCTCAGCACCCTGTCAGCTGTGAGACTATCAAAGCCATTGCTGAAACCCTCTCCATTCCTGTCATAGCCAAGTAAGCCCCCGTTCCTCATCATTTACTTTTTTATGTCGCATCTCATTCAGAAGGGATTTGAGCTTGCAGACAAAATATGGAATGGGACATACTGAAATGACCTAAAAGGAAAAGGAAAAAGGGTGGGATAGAAAACCGAAGTCGGGAATGAGACTGAAAAATGCCTTTCATGTCCCTTGGCCTCTGGTGAGTGGCTGCGGTAGCTGTGCACTAGGCAAGGGCCTGGGCACTGACGGAGGGCTGAGAGTGGGAGCATTCAGGGGACAGGGAGAGCAAGAAGTTGGCCACTAGAGCAGGCCCTGGATCCCAGGATCCCATTATCACACCAGAGTCCAGTGTGCAGGGTGAATGAAGGGTGTGGAGGCCAGAGCCAGAGCACATCAAACTGTGGCTTGGGGGGCAGAAGGCAGGTCGCAGCTCAAAGTGCTGACAAGCATTCTGGACAGTGACAGCACCAGGAGCTCAGCAGTCAGACAATCCCCTGGGAGCTGGCCTGCGTGGGCCAGTGGGAGTCCAGCTCAGCCCTGCATCCTAGGAGGGTGGAGTCCAATGGCAAGATGGGAACAGGGACACTCCAAAGCCCCCCAGGAATGCCTGACTGGTGAGAAAGAGGGAGGGAGCCAGGGGTAGGGACGGTAGGCAGGCCTGATCTTCCCGAGACAATGTGTTTTAGGGGTGGCTTGGGAGGGTTGGACTACTCAGGACCCTGGACCCTGTTGTTGCTGCTGGCCACCCATGTTTATTTCTGCATTTCCAAAGGCCCCCTTGGGGCTACACGGTGACAGGAAGGGAAATTGCGATCAAACTGGCCTCCTTCCTTCCTCTCATGATCACTACTGTGTCAGTTCCCTGCCCAGGGTTTTGACACAGCCCTAGTGGGTATATAGGGGCCTGGGCCTGGGGGTTTTCCAGGGATCCCAGTGTCTACTACAGACTCTGGTCAACAGGTGCGAACTGACCTTAGCTGCTGTTTAGGCTGAGCGGGGAGGAAGGAGACTCTCTGGGACATTGTGAGTGCCAGATGGGGCCGCTTTACTCTGTTGTCTCACGTGGCGCTCCAGGCCCTGCGGTGGAGAATGTGTTATAATCTCCAGGTCCGCCGAGGCTCTTACAGCTGCTGGGCTTGACCAGCGACACCAGTTCAGGAGTGGGGTGGCCTGTATCTGAAAATGCTGGTATGAGGACACCCCTCATACCTGCCGTCACTTTTCAGTGGAGGATCTCACGACCACATCCAAGCGCATGTGGACATGGAGGACTTCCGACACGCCACGGCAGCCTCTTCTGTGATGGTGGCCCGAGCCGCCATGTGGAACCCGTCCATATTCCTCAAGGAGGGTCTCCGGCCGTTGGAGGAGGTCATGCAGAAGTACATCAGATACGTACGTGTCTGTACTTTTTTTTCTTTTAAAGGAAAGGTGCAGGCAGGAATGAAGGACAGAGGCAGGCAGGCAGGCAGAGAGAGGAGGAGGTATTTTAATTACTTGATTTGTTATTTATCTTCTTGTCCCTGTCTGCTCCTGGACACAAACCTGGGACCTTGGGATACATACGGACTGTGCTTACCTTCTGCTCTACAAGGGAGGGCCACATCTGCACTTTTTCTTTTTTCCTTTTTTTTTTTTTTTTAAGGAAAGGTGCCGGCAGGAATGAAGGCAAGTAGGCAGGCAGGCAGAAAGAAGAGGCGGAAAAAGCACTTTATTTTTTAAATTTAGTTGTTTACACTGGTTGTTTCCCCGTGGATCCCAGATTCAAACCCAGGGGTATGCGGCTACACTTCTTTGGAGGAGATTGACCCAACTACTACTCCACCAGGTGTACCTCTATACTTTTTCAAAACAAATGTTTCTCACTGTCTGCCATGGTCCTGCAGAAAGCACTTTGGGGGAGCCCCTGGCCGCCAGCAACCCTTCTTCTGCTCCTTTTCTTTTGTTCCTGTAGTGTTGAATCCCCCTGGCTCCAAGGCCAAGACAGGGTGCTGGGGTTGTGCCCCTCCTCTCACTGCTGAAGCTCCTAAGGGGCGCGGGTCATAGCAAGGACCTCTGGATGCAGAATGCTGTTGGGGCCCCAGACACACAGTACACGCCTCCCCCTCTCCCCACCTTGCCCACTCTACACATGTGTACAATGACAATGAGTCTGTGTCCTGAAGATACCCAGGCCAAGGGGTTGGTGATGGAGTGGCCACAGCCAGGAGGAATAATTGGAGCTGTCGCTGAGGACAGATTCTTTCCATAGAGGCTTCTTACCTGGTCACTGATCAAAATCACTTGTAAAACTCTTCTCTTACTAATTCTCAGAATGCCTTAACCTCTGATTTAGGGGAGTAGCCTAACTTTAACCCTCTGCTTAGGGAGTAGCTGTTTCTTCTCACTAGGAACTTGGCAGTCCTGTCAGGAGCATGTCCCTCTAAAAGAATTTTTTAACAAGTATCCCTGTCCTGTCCTTTTGGTGCAGTCCTGGAACTCCGGGATTCTGACCAGCATGCATGTCTGCAGGGGGAGACAGGCGTGGTCCTCAGAGTCTTTGTGAGCAGGGGCTGAGAACGCTGCAGTAGCCCAGCATGACTCCCACTCTCCTTTTCAGGCTGGACTCCCACCCAGCTGCACAGTCCGGGCTTCTCAGGTCCTCAGACTGCCTGTGCCTCCTTCACACTAGGGCTGTGCTTGGGCACTTGTGACTATCACAGTGGGGGAGTGGCCTCCAGGACTGTGCAAGTTGGGGATGGTAGAACGAAGGCCTGTTTAGTGCTAGGCGACCTGTCCTAGATGCTCCCCTACTCAGGGCTACAGTCCTCACCCCCTTGGTTCTGGGGTCCCGTTGGCAGGCTGGTGACCACCAGACTTGACCTGGGTCAACCAGAGGCAACGGGGGCTTGCCTTAGCCCAGGTCAGCTGTCCCCGTCTTCTCACCAGCTGGCAGGCCTGCGGCAGAGAAGACACGCTGGGTAGAGCTGGGCTTGCTCACTAGGTGAAAGGTGATGTTATCACTGCAGAGCCTGTCCCTTGGCAGCTCCTGGGGAGGGTGTGTGATCACAGAGAAAGGGTGCGGCTTTCAAGCACAGGCAGGGTGCCTCTGGTCCAGTGGGGGCCTCTGGTCCAGTGGGGGCCTCTGTTCTGAACAAGCTGAATCAAGGTCTCACTGCCGGCTGGGACTTACCCACCTCGTCCCTGACAGGAAGGGAGCTGTGGCACCTTCCGGGCACTGACATAGACCTAGTGGAGCTGTTAGAGCAGCATAGGGGGCGAGGGGCAGAAGGGGGCTCTGGAGGATGGGGCAACCCTATACCTACTGTTGTCCTGCCTTCCCCTAGCCAGGTGGGCTTCCACAGGGCACCCGAGTTGTCACCGCCCCTGCACTCCCCAGGTGCTGAGAGAGTAACAGCTGCACCTCACGCCGTGTAGATAATCACAGTGATGACTAACACGTGTCGGCACCCTTGGTAGGTGGTGTGCTGTCTTCACCAGGGGAAACTGGAGACTGGCTGTTTAGGATGTGGGGTGGGAAGGTTCCCCTTGTGGTTTTCAGGAATCGAAGACTCTCACCCCTGTCCTGGACTGGACCTGCCACCCCAGAATTCAGCTTGTTCCCACTCCACATCCTGGAAGCAGGTCCTCTGTGAGCGTGTCTAGTGGCTGAAACAGGGGACTTCCCTGCGCATCTGGACCTCAAGCTTCATGCCATTAGCTGGAGGAATCGATGACCAGGATGGAGGGGGCTCTTACAGGGTCACGCTGCCCTGGCTGCAGACACCTCTCATGTCCCCTGGAGCCCATTCGCTAGCAGCAGCGCAGAGCTCAGTCCCGCGAGCCGCCCGGGGAGCAGGTGGGCTCACGCGGCTCCTTCTCGCAGGCTGTGCAGTATGACAATCACTACACCAACACCAAGTACTGCCTGTGCCAGATGCTGCGGGAACAGCTGGAGTCGCCCCAGGGAAGGTTGCTGCATGCTGCCCAGTCGTCCCAGGAAATTTGGTGAGCCGGGCAGCATGCTGTCCATCTGTCCATTGTAGACGTGGCCCAGGCCTGACCTGAGCCCTCGGCTGCCTACCCAGGGACCGGGGCCCCAGCTCCTGGAGGTGGAGGTGCCGCAGTGGGGAGGTGAAACAGCGTCACCTCGGAGGAGGGAGCATTTCCAGAGTTTTGGAACTGGTCTCGGCAGCCAAGTTTTGGAAACCAGGGCAGTAGTAGGACGGAGGAATGCGAGGGATGGGCTGGGGAAGTCCTGGGGAGGAAGGGGCTTTCCTGGTTAACAGTTCTGTACAGGCCCCTGAGGCCTAATGGTCCAGAGATCTGGGCTTAGTGAACGGAGCCAGCAGCCTGACACTGTGTTCTTACCGTCCCCATCACTCCGCAGGCCTCTCCTTTGTCCTCTGGATCTGGGAGAGCCCCAACTGAGTTGGTTGGCATTTGGGGCCCTCACAGCCTGGCCTGGTGCTTGTTCCCCAGCTCATCTCTTCTCAGCTCCACTCCCGGGCTTGCCCTGGGTCTTCTGTCTGAGTGCTCTCTCCCCTTCACTTCGTCTGTCTGTCTGTCTCCTCCCTCCTCCAAGGAATCTTTTCGGAACCACTCACACCCAGGCATCCATCTTTATGAATATCCTCAGAGATACTTCACTGAAGGGAAAAGCCTCCCAGAACCCTCCTTGCTACCCCAGGCATGTGATGTTAGTTTGTCCCTAACCCACATAGTGTAACCAGCTTGACTCGGCCCTGTGAGCACAGAAGAAAACGTGTCACTCTAGGTGGTAACTCAGGCTGGCCTAGGCCTAAGTGTCTGTGGAGAAGCACGTCCGTGGTCAGGCCTCTTTTTCTTCCCATGGTCCTGTATGAGGATGAGACCGTGTATACTCCAGGGGCTTGATCAGATATAGGTCAACTCACCCACTCTTGGCGGGGCCACCTGCCTCTCTGTTCTTCCTCGGAAGGGAGGCTGGGCTCAGGCAGTGGAGGTGACCTTCAGAGCCTTTTATACCCAGCGCAGCCTGCCTTCCAGTGTCCACCCTCCGGGCCTCCTGTTCGTTCTCCATCTGCCAGTCCAGACTGATCCCAAGGGTGGGTAGGAAGTACCTTCTGATGGCAGTGTTTGGGTGTATGTGGGTGTAGGGGGTATCCTTCAGTGTTGGTGGCCTGGACCCCAACAGTATTTCCCTGGTTGTTGGCTCCATAACGGGCTTACCTTATTCTGTTTGTCCCTTCATAGTGAGGCCTTTGGCCTTGGTGCCTTCTATGAAGAGACCACACGAGAGTTGGATGCCAGGCGGACCGAGCTCTTGGCCAGGACCCCAGAGGAGGCGGGGGAGCCCACTGAAGATACCTCTGGTGTCATTAAATTGGCTGTCAGGTTTGACCGGTATGTCTCCAGTGTGGCCTTAGTTTGGGCCAGGGCCAGTGCTATACATAGTTAATGCTAAACTTAGGGACCACAGGCCTCTTTGTTGTGGGTAGTTGTTAATTTTCAGCATCCCAGAGAAGACACTTTGGGGAAGAGTTTCTGAAAGCCCAGGCAAGGCTTTACATATTGTCCCAAGGGTGACTGCCACTTTCTCTGTGACTCTCTCTCATAATTCAGGTTGGGGGCACTTGTCTCCTTCTGTTTCTGAATGTCTGAAGTTTTCAGTGGCCCTGAGGAGCTGTCTGCCTAGAAGGTGCTCCCCAGTAGCAGCAGGACCCTAGTCCTCACCTGGCTGTGAACCCCTGCCCAGACCCACTGCCCCTCACCAGCCCTTTGGTGCCCTCTCTAGGCAAACGTCTCAGGCAATTATTGCCTCAGATTGTGACTCAGCTTTGAGCGAGCCTCTCCACACCCTCCGCCATCTGGGGTCTGGGCCTTTCTCAGGTCCTCAGGCACAGACCAGGAGCTGGTCTTGTCTGACAGGGTTTAGGAGTATGGGTGTGAACACAGCTGTTGGCCAGTCATAAGCCCAGGAGAATGTCTGGTGTGAAGTTGACCACTCCCACCTCGTCACTGTGTCACAGACTGCCTTTGGAACTAGTCCATTGTGTCCAAGTGGGTCATCCCAACCCTTGGCAGACATAATCAGGGTGGGCACTAAGCTAGATTTCTGAGATAATTTTATGGCCACCTTTAACTCGCCCCACCCCCACCCACTCTTCTGATCTTAACTTGAGAGGCATGACCTTCTGTTGTTTTCTGGCTGGGAGTTTACTTCCTGTTGGACTCCCCAAGCACACTGAAGCGCATCTTCCTGCATCTTCCTGGTAGGCTGATCCCAGGCCCCAAGCTGCTGGTGGGGCAGAGAGGAGAACTTGGGAAGAGGTATGGAAGTCTTAAGCAGCAGCTTGATTGGAAGCCCTGGCAGCGTCTGTCAGGAACTGAGCAGGGCTCCTGCCGAGGGCTGCAGTGGTGATGAGTGGGCCCTGACTCCTTTCCCTCTTTTCCCCAGGAGATTATACTCACCCCAAGTCACCCCCAAGATGTGCCTACTGGAGTGGTGCCGAAGGGAGAAGCTGGCACAGCCCATGTATGAGACGGTGAGTTCTTGGTTTGGGCTGCTCCCCACCTGGCCCCCCAGCACTCCCACAGCTGGTCCGTCACCCTCAGCCCACCCACAACTTCTACCTTGAACAGCAGACTGCCCAGCTGGAGCCCGACTGCCCACCACAGACATGCAGAGGTTGCTGGTGGCCAGGCTGGTGGCTGATAGTCCCTTCCCTTGGACAGTGGGCCTGTGGTCTGATCCTGGTCACTTTCGTAAAACTGGACGAGGCACTGAAGTTAGGGGCTGCTCGGGCCAGTCCCTGCCATGGTGTTGCTTAGGCAGAGGCCTTCTCTGGAAAGGCCAGTTGACTTGGGAAAGAAGTTTAACTTTAAGTTATATTAGCTAATTAGATCTCTAAAAATAATTTTAAAAGTTAGACATGTCTTTGGACAGGCCTTGGCCGATATGGCACAGTATCAGGCCCCTTACTTGGGGCTCATTGGGGGGAACTTTGAGACGGTCTTGCCTCACCTCCTTTGGTTCCCATGGCCATGCCAGGTAGCTCTGTCTCTTTGTTTTGGCCTTCTGACCTCTCAGCTTTTCCCTTCTGGGCTGGTGTCGCCCTGTGTTGAAGTGATTTCCAAAACGAATCTAAACTCGCTTGCTCAAGTCCTCATCAGCTGCCCAGTACCTTTGGGACCAGGCCCAGTACCTCGGCCCAGAGCACAAGCCCTACGTGCCTTTCTGCTCCTGGTCTCATCTGCTCAGCAATCCAGCCACATCACTTGGTCACTACCAGGTGTATCTTCTCTTCCCCATCCTGTCCTTTCTCACCCCTGTGCCATCTGGTGAAACTTCTCATCCTTGGGGAGACCTGGCCCATGCAGATGTCACTAGGAGGAGGTGTCATAGTCACACGCAGCTACGTGCTCTGGTGGCCCTTTGCTTAGATACGTGACAGACTCCTGACACACTGGGGTGTCATTGCTTCTTTGTGCATCTGCCTTTCTTCCGTGGAAAATGCACTGGGCACTTCTTCTGGAGAAGCGTCCGCATGTAGCCTGCGTTTGATTCAGGCAGGACGCACTTCCCTTTATCTGCCTTCAATTTTACCCCGCTGGGTGGCCTCCAGGGCTCATCCCTCTTGTCCTCATGCCGCCATCCCTGTTTCCTTTGCTCTCTGTGCACCAGGTTCAACGCCCCCTGGATCGTCTTTTCTGCTCTATTGTCACTGTTGCTGAGCAAAAGTACCAGTCCACCTTGTGGTGAGTTTCCTCCGTGGGCAAGCGGCTTAGGACGGGGGACATGAACCCAGCGGTTCAGCATTGGCCAAGAAGGGTTGTAGGGATGGTGTAACTGTATGGAGACCTCCTGGACCATGATCCCTTCCTCAGTTTTTGGTCAGAATTGCTGCCAAAAGGATATAGAGTCAGGCCTCCCAGCCCCGCAAGCAGTAACCAGCTGCCTCCTACCTGTCTTATCATCCCATGCCACGTCTGCCCAGGGACAAGTCCAAGAAACTGGCGGAGCAGGCTGCAGCCATCGTCTGTCTGCGGAGCCAGGGCCTCCCTGAGGGTCAGCTGGCTGAGGGGAGCCCCTGTTTGCACAAGCGCAAGCGGGAGACCCCTGACCAAGACCCTGGGGGCCCAAGAGCGCAGGAGCTGGCTGTGCCTGGGGAGCTGTGCAAGAAACCCTTTGTGGCCTTGAGAAATGGTGAAGAGAGTCCCCTGGAAGGCCGGTGACCCCTGTCTCTTTCCTGGCCCCCGCTTCTGTGGGCCTGGCCCTAAGATGGCTAGGGTTGCATCATATGAACCAGATGGTATTGGACAGTTTGCAGGACCCAGTTAAGCGGTTCTGTCCTGCGCCATCAGCCAGAAGCACAGACCAGGGGACCCCCAGGATGCCTGTCTCCCTTGGTGGATCTGAGTAGCAGGGCCATGTTTCCGGTGACTTCAGTATTTCCTTGGAAGACAGGAGCTTTTCTGGTGCCACCTCCTCAACCTGACATTGGTACAGTGCAATAAAGACACCACTCACCCTTCCCCACAGCTGGCTGCTTCAGCCCTGGGCGTCTTCACGCATAGACTCATGTCCTGGCATGACTGTTCTACACCTATCCTCTCGGCAAGGCTGGAGCTTCTGAAAGCTTACCCTTTACTCATCCATCTGGGTCTGGGTGGAGTGGGAGATGGGGTATCTCCTTTAATGTCCACTGGCTTTGTGAGCGAGGAAGGCCCTGGAAGCCTGTTCTGCTCTTCAGCCTGAGGCACGGACCACCATGTGACTCTCCGATGAGAAGTTAGAAGGCATCTAGGGGAATGATTAGGGATCGGGCACCCCAGAAAGGGACTCGCTCAGATCAGTGGGCTTCCTCAGTTTGACCCCCAGCTGCCTGGAGCTTGTCCCTGATGAGGTGCCTATTCCTAGAGGCTGCTGGTGACAGCAATTTTCAACTCTTGAAATCGCCTGCCCACTTCGCTGCCATCCCCTCCCCCCCCACCCCCCTTGCACTGGAAGGAAGTGGCAGATTCTACAGGCAGAGACCACATCTCATGGGGCCTCCCCCGCTTACTGGGAGGGGCCGTCTGACCAAAGGTCCCTTCCCTGTACCACCACCTCCGCTTCCTCCACTGTAAACATGTTGCTTCTCCTCCCCTTTTCAAGCTCAGTGGGGATGGGGGATTCCCCTCTGGGGCAAGGTCATGTTCCTCCCCTCTCCCCAGAGTCAGGCTCCTGTGTCAGCCCACAGCCCCTGACCCTGCAGGCCTGAGTTGGCCTGAGTGGGTGAGGCCTCTGTCTCAGGCCAGGAGCTTTCCCTCCCTGTACCCACACTTGCTCTTCCGTGTACAGATCAAGACGCCCACTACCCGTGGCCTCCCTATGCCCATCGCTGTCTGATCTCAGGTCACTTCTAGTCCTCTCAGGGCCCTAGGCCCTCCTCAGAGTGAAATCTGCCTGTATGAGGCTGGCTCGTGATAGGACACTGTGGCAAATGGGGCTACCCCATTTTGAGGCTTCCCTAACTTCCCAGAATAGAACTTCCAGAGAAGAGTCTCCACCCAGGAGAAGGAGAAGCTTGGTCTAGTCTTAGCCATTGAGACTTAGCCACAGTTGATTTATTTTTCTTACCAAGAACTTTGCCTTCTCTTATACCCTGACTACAGCAGGGTTGACAGAGGTCCTGGGGCCCCCCAGACATCCTGTGCCAATCAGAGTTTATTGGAGGACTCTCTGGGGGCTGGGCACCGGGTCTTAAGATCCACTTGCCTCGTGGGGTTAGACTCTGTCCTCAGACCTTTGCTCCCACCAGTGAGGTTTCCCTGGGGAACGCCTTACTGGCAGGGTCTCCTGGGCTACGGGGAAGGAGAGGCAGGGGTACAGGCCAGCTGCTAAGCTGACATCAGAGTGTGGGGGCTCTGAGGGCCCATTAAAAGCATTGCAAGGGAGAGTGCCCTCCACAGGGTGGTGACTGGGAAGGGGCTAGTGTGTGTGCACAACGGAGGGCGTCTGGCAAAGATCCTGGTTGGATATGTTCACTCTCAGATGGTCTCATTTTAGCACACCTCAGTGACACCTGCCCTGGTCTCAGTGACCTGCCCGAGACCTGGGACCGGACTATCTGAAATCTCTGCCTACTGCTCTCACCATGCCCACCTTGACCTAAGGCCACTTAGATGCTCAAACCCTTCTCAAGGGTAAGGCCACAACACTTATCTATCCATCTGCCACGTCGGTTGAGGAATTTCTCTTAGCACATCACATTTTGGAAACAAATGGTAGGAGCCTAAGGGGAGGAAGAGTAAGGCTCGGGGGGTGGGCAGGTCTTCTGAAGGCCACAGCAAGACAACTGGACTTTGTGCAGAGGTGAGTGGGGATCCCCTTAGCCCTGTAGTCCTGCACACTTAGTTCCTTCCAGGTGTCACTCTAGCTCAGAATTCTTCCGTGGCGCGTCACTGCCCTCTGGATCAAGTCCAAGCTCTTCAGCTTAGCATTTGAGGACAAAGTGCTGACCCTGTCTTCTTAGTGCCCTGTGCTGACTTCAGCAGCTAACTCTCTTCACTTGCAGTTGGCTGGTCTTACCGCCTCTGCTGAGATTGGGAGCTGCTCAAGGGCAGTCCTGTGTCCCCTACGGCAGCATGATGTATGTGGAGTGGGGGGAGCAGGCACAGGAGAAGAATCAAATAAGATTGTTGGGTAAGGGGAGTAACATGCAGAGGAAGAACTTTTCTAAACTGACTTTCCTCCCAGGCTCCTGTTTCCCCTAATGTGGAGCAAGGCGAGTGTACATCCCTTAACACTGGGCAGAGATGAGCCTTCAGCAGTGGGGGCTTAGGGCCAAGCCTATGGCTGCTGCTGAAGAGATGGTTTCTCTAAATCTTAGGCCTGTCTGACATTCCCACAGGACCTATGTGGTCCTTGTCCAGCTGGCTCAGTCTGCAATGCTAAACAGGGCTCTCAGAAGGCTGGTGTGGGGGGGGTGTCAGATGGCCTCAACATCCCAGAGAGCTTTATAGCTACCCTGAGGAAGATCTCCGGTGGGAGTGCTGGCCCTCACTGAGGAAGGTGAGTAGAGACTGAGTGTATTGGGGTGTGGATGTGTAGATAGGCCCCCTCACGGCTTGCAGAGCTCCCAGCCATTCTACCTTAATGAAGGTGGTTACACTCCTCCTGCAGTTGGTGCCTATCCTTCCCCCAGGCTTCACTAGTCCTTATGAGTCCATGTTATGGTTCCCAGTTTTCTCCAGACCAGAAACCTTCCCTAAGACATCACTAAGTCTTGACCAGGTGCGGGGTGGCTGGGAACAGATGCACTGCTGAACATTTGATTGGGTGAATCAAGCCATCTATCACTTCTGTGGTCTCTTTCCAGAGGTGAGGCTGGCAGGTCCGGAGACTGTCTCTTGCCTCCTCCCTCCCCTGTTCTGTCTGTCTAGGCCATGCCTCATTCAGGTCAAAGTCATGTCTGATAGGAAGAGGAGTTAGATAAGAGTCATTTCTGGTGCATAGTGGTTGGGCGCAGTCCACATATATCCCAAGGTCCTGGGTTTGTGTCCAAGGGCCAGGTAACAACTACAATGAACAACTAAGTAAAAGAAAATGCTTTTTCCTCCTCTTCCTGCCTGCCTGCCTCTGTTCACATTCATTTCTGCCTGCACCTTTCCTTTAAAAACAACAAAAGGTTAATTTCTGTCATCCAGATAACATACATGTATGTGTGTGCAGGGACACTTGCTGAAATTTATTTTTTGGTGGGGAGAGGACAATGAATTGATCCAGATTCTGGGGCCTTTTACTATATACCAGCATCACGTTATATGTAGTACTTCTGGGGCAGAAAGCTGCAAAGTTTGTGTGGTGTTTGAGTTCTAAGTTCTATGCTCAAGCCCATAAGGTTGGAAATCTTTGAAGTACAGTTTATTGAGGTGTTCTGCCCACTTAATGCTGTATGCTCCCTCTTCACAGCTGTTATCTCCTCTAACCTTACCCTCCCCCAGTCCAGTCCATTGATTTATGCAGAACTTGGTTGGATCCATTTTGAACATGACAGTCCACTGCTCTCAAGTCAGTGGCTCCACACTGCCCTCAGGATAAAGTCCAGACACCTTGCAGTGGCCTGCAGCACATGGCCTTTCATCTGGCCTTACTTTTGGCTTCTGCTGACAGCTGGTACTTTCCTGGGAATGTGCTTTTGGGGATATTTACACTAGGCCTCTGTACCCGCATGTGTGGAATCATTTTGCTAATTCCTGCTTAGCCCAGTGGACGGCCTACAGCCAGCGGGATTGTGGACCTTCTCTGCATCGTGGTCCATCTCTAATCTCTGCACAGGGATGCCGAGTGTGCTGGCCTTCTCTTTCTCACCTCTGGAAAGGGGACTGTTTACTTCTGTGTCCCCAGGTTCCACGGGTATAGGGACAGAACACAGATGGAAAACTAACCTCAGGAATAAAACAATCCAAGATGAAGGTCTCACGTGCTCAGGGCATATTCTCTGTCTGCTTGACCCAAGACTTTGGGTCTCCCAGGTCTCCCTGGTAGTTCAGGGAGCAGCTCGTGCACTGACCCTCTGCAAAGCCTTTTCTCCCAGGGGCTAAGTGTTTGGGCCATTGTACGTGTACCCAGTCCTCTGAGACATAGCGCCCTGGGTTCCTCCAGCAACGCTTCTAGGGATGCGCCGTCCTGTGGGGCCTGGGACTAGCAGAGCCTGTGGCCGCCACCTCTCCGGGCTCCCGGTTCACCCTGGGCCTTGGAGAGCCCTAAGTAAACAAGCTCTGAAGTCCCCTGGCACTCCACCCTAAGAGTCTTGGGGGAAGACTGGCAGGCCCACAGGGGAGGGGCCGAGAGTGAAAAAACGAGGTTCTTCACAGTGCTACTTCCTCCCCACCACCAGCCACTTCGTTTGGGTAACATGATCCCTCACTTTAACGGATGTGCTTGGGAAGGAGGAGGTCTCGTAACCCGTGAGTGGCGCGAGTTCACAAGGGCGTTCCTGTTCAGTCTGAGCAGCTTTCAACTGGGAGCAGACCCTCCCCGTAGGGCTTGCTGAAGCCTCGAGGGAGCAGCTGCCAGGTCGGACTCGCGAGGCCAAACAAAGACAGACACTGAGGCCCGGGCCCTGCCAGCAGCTACCGCGGGAGTTCAGACCCAGGACAACCCAGGTCTCATCGACTCCACTGCTCAACTTGGCTGGAGACTCGGTCCAATCACCGCATTCTGGTGACTCTGCCATTAGGACTGGGGTGGGGGTTAGTATCCACATTCATCAACACTCCGAGGTCTTGATACTTTCCCCAAACACAGTAACAACATAAAAATGCCTGTTACTGAATCCCAAGCCCTAGGGTTCGGGTGCATCTTCCTCGACGTGAGCCCCGCCCAATAAGGGGTCTTTTCTCGTTGGCTAATGGTGGGCTCCTTAATCCAATTAGAGAGGGTTATCGTCCCCGCATCCGGGTGCAGGGGCCTCATTTGGAAGGCGTTGAAGCGGGAGTAGAAGCCAAACTACAACTCCCAAAAGGTAGCGAGGCGAGCTAGCGTGGCCTGTTCACGTGACTTCCTTCTACGTGAGGGGGCGTCGAGCGGAGGCCGGCGAGGGGGTGGAGCCATTGGCCTAGCAATAGCCAATACCCTGCCCGGTCTGGAGGGCGCGCGGTAGGGGGCGGGGCCGGGCGCGCGGCTAGACTCCGGAGCGCGCTGGCGGCGGCGGCGGCGGCGGCGGCGGCGGCGGCGTCGACGACTACACTTCGACTACGACTGTGGGGGGCGGGGAAATATCAGCTAAGGCGACCGTGGCAGCTTTGGCGCTAGCGATTGGCAGTGGCGGCGGCTTCTTGTGCGGGTCGGCGCGCGGCCTGCTCTCGAGCTCGGAACGGAACGCTCGGCGTCGCGGTCCCCGCCCGGAAAGTTTGCCTGCAAGCCGCGACCTCCCGGCCGGCGCGGCCCGGCATGAAGCGGCGCTGAGTAGCCGCCGTCGCCGCCGCCTGAGGAAGAGCCGCAGCACCGTGGGCCACGCCGATGACTACTGCAAACTGTGGCGCCCACGACGAGCTCGACTTCAAACTCGTCTTCGGCGAGGACGGGGCGCCGGCGCCGCCGCCCCCGGGCTCGCGGCCTGCAGGTAGGTGCCGGGCGGGGCGGGACCGAGGGGCGTCCCCTCCGCTCCCCGCTCTCACGAGCTCGCCCCTCCCTGGTTCCTCGGTTGTCCCGGGGTCTGGTAACACCCGGTGTGTGGTGAGCGGATTTTAATTTCCAAGGAGGCGTGTGGGTCGCAGCGACGGGGAAGTGGCCAACCGCCTTGGCTGGAAGCAAACTAGTGGGGAACTCGACTCCGGGTCGCTCGTGGCCAGTGGACGCCCGGGGTTTGGAGGCCGAGGGTCGGGGCCGCTGCCCAAGAGGCGTCTGCTTGTCTCTGCTTTGCCAGCGAAGTGCAGACAGAGACTGTTGTCTGTGTGAAGCGTAAGCGCGCTTCGTTTTTCATCTAGTCTAGGTTGTTTTAAAATTTTTATTTGAAAGAAGTGTAGGACTTCTCTAAAATTTTGCACGTCTGTTTAAATCTAGTTTGCTGGTGTGTTAACTTCCACTGGTGCAAGTTTATGGCTCACACTTAATTCGAAGTGTAACCATAACGGGACCTTTCTGAAAACTGGGTTGCTTTTCTTGAGTGAGTCAAGTGTTTCGGAAAGAATATATATTTTTTTAATGGGGTGCTTTTTTCACACTTTTGGAAAGTTTTGCGAGTCGTTCTTTATTTTAAGAAGCAGCTCGCCTCGGAAGATGTTTTAAAGGCGGCCGTGAATTGGGAAGACTGGGGATCAGAATACTTGGAGGTCAGGCCAATCAGGGAACAGAAACAGGACGGCTGGGGACTTAGAGCCCTCCTGTGACCTGGTTTGGAATACTGTGTGGTTCATTAAGTTCAGTTTCCCTATTGCATGTGCAGGCGAACTTAAAAAGAAGATGTATAAGACTAATTCCTCTTTATTTTTTCTGGGTATTGGGCGAATTCTTTCACGTTCATATTGATGTTCAAGAGACTGTTCTGTATTTACATTGAAAAACATCTGAACGTGAGACATAAGAATTCTCTAGGCAGTATTTGACTTAACAGTCTTTAGTCTTTATATGTTAGATGTCTTTTTCAACTTAATAAATAATTTACAGTAGTTTATTTGTTGGCTGCCTTTATTTCAATTCCACTGACATCATTTGAGCACCCATTATGTTGACGGTACTGTTAAGTACTTTATGGCGGATGCCAAACACTGATACCCCTCAAGAAGCTTGGGAAATGAGGGGGAAGAAACATAACCCAAATAATTGTGCTACTAGGCAGACTGAATGGTGGCTCATGGTAAATGAGTTAGATATGGGGCAAGTGGCATTGTTGGTAGCACGAATATGTATTTAGATTTTTGGAACTTAAAACTTGTTTAAATGAGCACTGTTACAAAGAAGTTAAGCAGTTGATGATGTTAGCAAACTCTTATTGGGCACAGATTTGATTGGAACACAATACCAAATAAACGATCAATAAAGATGATAACCAAATATATGAATGATCAGTGAGCATCATCATGTAAGTCAGAATCATGTACCTTTCAAATCTTGAATAACATTTAAGAGCTATCAAAATGACTTAAAATGATTTTTATCTGAAAAACATCAAAAAACTTTTTGACATCAGAATGAGTTAAGGTTTGAGACTTGATTTATAACTGAAATTTCCAGTTAAACGTGAATGATTTTATTTGTCACAAAAGCCCACTTTAAAATATTCTAGTTAAGGTTTTTAAATGAAGGTGAAATACAGCATGAATTATTTTACAGGGAATGAGTCAGTGACATTTAATGCATTCACGGTGTTGTGCAACCACCGCTTCTGTCTAGTTCCAAAATATTTTCATCACCCCAGAAAGGAAACCCCCAGACTAATAGTAGCTTTTCATTCTTCCTCTGCTCCTCCCAGTACCTAGCAGCCCAGTCCCTAATTTGGGATCTGTTTCTATATATCTGCCTATTCTGGATATTTAATGTAAGTTGGATAATAATATGTGACCTTTTGTGTCTGGCTTCTTTCACTTAACTCTGTATTCATGGTTCATCCAGGTTGTAGAACATATCTGTACTTCATTCCTTTTTATGGCTGATAATATTCTGTTGTGTATATGCCCCATTTTGTTTTTCCATTCATCTGTTGAATTTTTGGGCTGTGTTTACCTTTTGGCTATTCACAATATTGCTGCTGGGAATGCCTGTGAAGACGAATGTGTTACATATTTAAAGCTAAGGTGTCAAAATTATTTCACAACATTGTTTTTCATTTTATTTATGTTTTCATTTTCGTAAGCATAGTTGTGAGTATAATTTGAAGGAACTAATTAGATTGACTTTTTGTTTTTCAATGATAATATGCAGTAAATTGGGCAATGAGAACTGCTTGGTAGAATTCAGATTGGTGTTTGGGTGTGTATCACTGTGTTAAATTGTTTTGGATTCTCTTCCTCACTGGAATGGAAGTCTTATGAGGGCAGGAATAGTGTCTATATCCTTTTTATAGTTGTATTATCAGTATCTCCCACAGTGCCTTCAATATAGTATTTGTTGAATTAATAAATACTGCTTAAGTTTGAGTCAGTGCTCACTTTTTTGTGTGGGTAGGGCTTGTTTTGGGTTTTTCTTTGTGCTTTAAGAGTTAAGTTCACAAGATGTGTCTCAGTTCTTTGACTTTTATTGGTCAGTTCCATATACCAGCAGAGCTTGGTAGTTTTGGGCTGCAGTAGTTTTCCATCTTTTTAAAGGTTTGAGAGTACTTGGATCATATCTGATTTCCTACAGGAGATTTTTGAAATATATTTGGATGGTGGAGGGATAGTAGGTGGGAGACAGAGGACAAGCCGAAGGACTGAATTTAGTGAATGTCCTCATAGGCAAACTTGTTGAAATACAAATTAGATGATTTGAGGTGCACTTGATAATATTGAACTTAATACATTTGAGTTTTTTTGTTTTTGTTTTTTAAAAGAAAAGAATGAAGGCAAGTTGGCAGACAGGAAGGAAGAGGGAGGAGGAAGAAGCACTTTTATTTTTTTTATTTAGTTGTTCATTGGTTGGTTTCTCCAGCCCTAGGTCTTGAACCTGGGACCTTGGTATGTATGTGAACTGTGGCCAGGGTTGTACTAGACCAGTACATCATCAGGGTATGCTGACACTGGATACATTTGTGACGGAACTTTTAAGATGATTGCTGGCTGATGTGTTTTGAGATTTTTCCATTAAAGAAAATTTAAGACCCTAGCATCTTTATCATTTTTTTAATATAAGGACAGTGCTAGCTTTGATTTTTTTCCATTAAAAATCAATCAAACTATTTAAACTTTCTTTTACTTAATACCAGTCTTCAAAATGAAGATAGACCTCAGTAGTAACTAAAGGAATAAAAATTGGTATTTAATGCCAATTGTCTACTTCATTTTCTACTTCATTAATGAATTTTAATAACAAAATAGCTTCTGATGCTATATTGTAATATATTGATTGTGTGTGTATATGTGTGTGTGTGTGCGTGTGTGTGTACACACACACACACGCACACACATACATCTTTAACTTTATTGTTGTTAATAATCTTTATTTTTTGGCATGCCCTTGTGGCTTAATGGTTAAGTCAACTTGGTATAGTCCACATATATCCCAAAGACCTGGGTTCCAGAGCAGGTAGGGGTGGGGGGCAACCAACATGAACAACTAAATGCAAATAAATAAATGATTCTTCCTCCTCTCCCTGCCTGTTTGCTAGCCTTCATTCCTGCCTGTACCTTTTCTTTAAAAACAAAGCAAAACTTTACTTTTCAAATTCTGTTCTCAGTTTCATTCTTGAGGTTTGATCATTATTAAATACTGACTTTTAGTCCTGAATAAGAGTCACTGAGAAGAGGGTGTACGTTATTGTGTGTAATATCTTACCTACTGCTGATTTTTAAAAAGGGAAAAATACCATAGATACACATATATTTTTGTAAGAAATTTATTTTATGGTAAGAGGTGTAATTTTGTCAAAATTTTCTTTTTGAAGGAAAGGTACAGGCATGAATGAAGTAGACAAGCAGACAGGAAGAAATATTTTCATTTATTTTTAGTTTAGTCTTGCATCTTGATTGTTCCACCCTGGCCCTGAGACAAGAAACCTGGTCCTTGGGATGTATGTGGACTGCACTCAAACAGAGGTGGTGGACCTAACCACTACTCCACCAGGGTGCACCTGTCAGATATTATTTTATTTTTCAAGGAAAGGTGCAGGTAGAATTAAAGGCAAGTAGGAAGGAAAGCAGGAAGAGAGAGGAGGAAGGAGCATTTCACTTTATTTTCATTTAGTTGTTCACAATGGTTGCCTCTCCATGCCCAACACAGGACTCCGAACCCAGGGGCATGTGGCATGTGCTCCTTCAGAGGCGACTGACCTAACTGCTTCTCCACCAGGGCACGCCATGTTTTTGTGTTTTAAGAAACGATTACTACCACTACTTATGAGCACCACTGGACTAAAGACTGCTAAGAGCTTTAAATACATTATCTCATTTAACACAAGATAAGTAAAAGTTATTACTAAAGTGAGTAAAAGTTATTACTAAAGTGAGAAGTGAGAAAATGAAATTATTTAAGGGACAGTAAATTGTAAAGAATATGTGAATGAGATTGCCAAGCACTGTACAAAGTAAAAACACTCTAAAGAGTAGGGTACTAAGCCAGGAAAAATTCTTCATATATGAAAAAAAGTTTTGTATAACAGTTATATCTGGTGTGCCCTGATGGAGTAGCAGTTGGGTCGATCACCTCTGAAGGAGCGCAGCTCACATACCCCCTGGGTTCTAATCCTGGATTTGGGGGGGAAACAGCTAGCATAAACAATTAAATGGAAATAAAATAAAAAATGCTTCTTCCTCCTCTCTCTGCCTGCCTGCCTACTTGCCTTTGTTGCTGCCTTCACTTTTCCTTAGGGAAAAAAAACAAACCACACACACACACCCCCTGATGATAGGTTGTTTTTTACTTCTTCCTCTTTCTTAGCTCCTTTTCTCAATACTAAACTAAATTGATAGTGTGTGAGCAAATAGGAGATCCTGTCATTTAAGCCATATTTAGATGGATTGGAATATTGTTTTAAACTTTTTTATCATTTTTTTTTTTTTTTTTAAAGGAAAGTTGTAGGCAGGAATGCAGGCAAGGCAGTAAGAGAGAGGAGGAAAAAGTGTTTTATTTATTTTATTTAGTTGTTCATCTTGACTGTTCCTGCCCATCCTGGGACACAAATCCCTGAACCTTGGGATGTATGTGGAGTACATCCAACCCCTGTTCCATCAAGGCATGTCATTCTATTTCAAGTGTGATTTTATTTTATTTATGTTTCTTTTGTTGTTTTTTAATTTAATTTATTTATTAAGAGGAAAGAAGGCAGGCAGAAACGAAGGCAGATAGGCAGACAGCATGCAGGCAGGAAGAGAGGTGAAACAAACAGTCCATTTATTTTTACAGTTGTTCATCATTGGTTGTTTCCCTGGCCCTGGGTCTTGAACTGGGAACCTTGGGATATATGTGGACTGTGCCTGGTTTAAACTGCTACGCTACCAGAACACACTAGGGCACACCATTTTAATCTTAATTTTATTATTTGCAATGTTACCTCCTTTCTCATATCTTACTAAATATAAGTACTAAAGATCATTTGTTTTAAACTGTTTTTCTGCTTTCTTGAATTAAGTTGTTACTGACTCAGTTGGTATGAAAGATGGTTAATTTACTAGTCATACTACATATAATTACATATTTAAATGAATTTGAAAAAAGGAAGTCGCTTGTATGTTTCCTGTAGAAATTTAATGGTGTATTTATATAGCCATTAGGTACTGGAAAGGGTGATTTGATTGAGCTACGTGAGCTTTATTGCCTTACTCTCATACCATAGGTTAGCTTTTTCTTTAGATTTGAACACAATGAGAATATATACTAGATATTTGAATAAATGATAAATATTTTAACATTTCATTTAGAAGAATAACATCCTACTTCTTTGACACCTTTCCTGATAGGGGTAGAGGATATTCCTGGGAGCATTAGCACAATTTGGTCATGGCTGTTACTGAATTAGTGTGTTTTAGTGAGTATGGGGGGAAAAATCAAGGACAAAAAAATGTTGAATGCCATATACAACTTGGTCATTTTAAAAACATTGCTTTGCCTGTGTTCTCTTAAGTTTTCTCATTTGCCAATGCAAAAGATATATTTTGGCACATAATCTAACTGTAGTAGTTTTATTAGATGATTTAAAAATAAAAACATGGGTATTATGTACATGACCAAGAAATTCTGGGAGTCTACTGAAACCCGGCTTTTAGGCATTTAAGGGCATATAAGTTATTCATTTAGGGCAAGTTGTAAAATCAGATATAATTTGCCTTTCTGTGACAACCAGTCAACTTTGCTTAGAATTGTATATATTCTGGTGTGCCCTGGTGTGGGGTAGCTGTTAGGTCAGCCTCCTCAGATGGAGTGTAGTCCATATACATCCCAAGGACCCCCAGTGCGTGTCCTGGGTTGGGATGGAGCAACAAATGTGAGCAACTAAATAAAATAAAAATAACTGGCTGCTTACCTTCATTCCTGCCTGCACCTTTCCTTTAAAAAAAAAAAAAAAAAAGAAAGAAAAAGAAAGAATTATAATTATTTCCCCTACCCGCTTGACCCAAGGCCTTGACCTGGGTCCACAGCTTTCATAGCCAATGCCTTATTGGCTTGAGCCTACCTGCACCACTGAGGGGGCAAATTTGTATTGTTGTTTTCTAGCCCTGTGTCTGGAACCTGGGTCCATGACTTTCATCGCCTGCCTTAGCCACCGGAGCCAGGGCGGAGATGGGGCACGCGTCTTATATGTATTTTTTGAAGCATATCCAAAGCTCTGCTTTTGAGTTTTGCTCTCTATTTTTTTCAGTGCAATGTCATCAGGACATTTTTGGGTAAAAAATAGGGATTTTGTTTTCCTTCAGAGAAAGTCAGAAATAAAATACTGATAAATAAAATGGAAACCTTTTAAGAGAAGATATGTTTTCTTAATGATTGTGAAATTTAATACATCCTTTAATTACTTTCTTAGTTTTGAGTGGTAAGTGGGATGATTCAATGTAATATTTTATTTTAAAGTGAGAGATGGAGCTGAGGAAGCCATGATACAGTGAAGTCAATTGCATTACTCTTGAGATAGGAAACCTGAGTAGATTGAGCCTCATTTGATAGTAAGCGGTAGTTTGCTCACGGCAGTAACATAAATAAGGGAGGTGTTGTCTAAAGCTGTCCTGGTGGGTCAGGGGAGTAGACATAGCCGACTTGGCAGTAAGCCTGGCTTCTAAAACAAAATCCAAGTCATCAAATTTGCCCAGGCTTGCCATATGAGGTTCAAGTAACAGTGGAATTTAAGAGGAGTGAGTTTGTTCAGGGAGTCTTAGAGTCACAAGCAGGAGCAAGCTTTTTTAGCAGTCATAATTTTAACTTAAATATAGTATGGAACTGCATGTATTTCCACATTTCTTGTAATGTTTATATAAATATATGACATGACTCTCACCTGTTTGCCTGAATTGGTAAAACTTTAGAAAAGAGGAATTATTGGGCCCATAAGATTTATGGCCTGTAAATTGTCTGAATTGATAGCTCAAATATAATCATTGGGAGCAGTTTTAGTTAACATTGGTCTTCTTGTATGTAAGGGAGCCTGAAAATCTCAAGTTAATGGAGAAATAACTTGAAGACTTTTATATTCCTATAAAATACACAGTTTCAATAGGTCTTATGTTATCCACCAGTGGGTGAGTTTTAATGTATATTTAATAAGTTTAAAATACACTAGATACATTTTGATGCCTTAAAAATTTAAATTTCTGAATTTCATGTTACTATCACCAGTTTTGCTGTTTTTTGTTTTTGTTTTTTGCTCCCCCACCTCCCCAGTCTCAAACCTACATCCACCTTCTTGAGTCAGAGAGTGGGCAATTTGCTGTGGATTTTAATTAGAAAATGGGTAGGGTTGTGTGACTTCTAAAATTGAGTTTAATTCAGGTGAATCCTTTTCTCTTATGACCTTTTTCAATGTTGATTTGTATCCCATGTAAAAATATTTCTAACAGCAGTATTTTTCTTATCAAGCAATCATTGACAGAACACTTTAGTGGATAGTTTGTGAGTTGTGCTTAAATGTAAATACCTTTCAAATTAAAAAAAATTTGAATAAAGTAAGTTGTTAAATAAAAATGGCATTCAGAAGAAAAATGAAATACAGAAATTGTTGAAGTTAAATAATAGGTATATGGGAATTGTTATAACAGTCTGTACTTTCATGTAAGATTTTAGATTTCCATGATAAAAAGTTTAAGAAAGGACATTCAGAAACTGCAAGCTCTTTAAGGTGCTAGATTATGATTGGAAAAATGTTCACTTTTAAAAATAGCATTGTGAAGTTAATAGGATTTGCTGTAGCATGTAATTTAAAAAAAAACTGACTTAACATATTAATATTAGTTGTGCTTTGTCTGATTTAAATGTCTCCCTTTGGGAGTATTAGCAGTGAGAGGGAAGATGAGTTAGTGGTATATATTAATAGGAAGTAAACTGATATGCTTTTAAGTAGGTATTTTTTTAATTAAGTTGTCAGCTCACATAATTTTTAAATTTATGTTGGAATGAAGTTAAAGAACTTAGTTTTTAACTTTAAGACTAGATTTTTAATCTAACGGTTGGTACAGGTTCAACACAAATATCACAGAAACCAATAGACTTACAAATTCTTTTGATTTGTCAACATTTCACAGCAAACAAGGTTTTGGGTTTCTGTCTGACATTTTCCATTTTGAAATCATATGGCATATTAAAAGAACATAAGTTTTAACTTTATTCTTTATGTTAGAAAAGTCTTTGGGGAAAATATAGAAAGTTTTATCTAAATATTACTTTTAAAATTTTTTATTGCAACTTTATAGTGTTAAGGAGACTTGATATTTCCTCTGCTATCAATGCTTTATAATTTTTACTTCCTTACAGTAAATGCTGTTCAGTAGAAATGACATTCAGGGTATTCCCTGGTGCAGTAGTGATTTGGTCCACTGCTTCCTGCTGAGAGTGCAGTCCGCATACATCCCAAGGAGCAGGGTTCACGTCCCGAGGCCCAGGGGAACAACCAAGATGAACAGCTAAATAAAAATAAATAAAATGCTTCTTCCTCCTCTCTCTTTCTGCCTGTCTACTTGCTGTCATTCCTGCCTGTACCTTTCCTTAAAAAAACAAAACAGAGACATGGGGGGTAACATTCGAAAACTGTTATGTGTGGGGACTGCATACTGCACTCTTAATGTTTGAAAACTTAGAAAATTTTGAGACCTTTTTGACTATGATACAGAGTTAAAAATACATTTTATATTTTAGTTTAGTATACACATAGGTATTTATGCACAGAAAACTGAAATAGAAATTTCATATGAAACTGTTTACCTTTACTCTATAGCATTGCCCTGACATTTAAAAAAATATATTTTTTAAAGTATTTGAAAGATTATTGGTCATTACCTTTAGTTGGAAAAATAGAACTCTAGGAAATGGTTTCATAGTTTTGATTATATAACAGCTGTTAGGTCATTGAGATGTTCTTTTTTTCTCGTTATATTTCCCATCTCTGTAGTTCTTTAAGACATTTTTTAAAATTACTTTTTTTTTATTCAATTAGCTCATTGCTGTCTTTTTTTTGGGTTAATTGGTTACTAAATTTTGCCACTTCTTGAAAATGAGTTCTATCTCCCCTTTTCTCTCTGCTCTGTGGCTGAAGTCACAGTCTTGGTTACCTCCTGTTTGGATTTGCTTCCCCCAGGTTCAGTTTTGAAAGTCACTACTCAGGTTGTCTTTGATTCTTCCTCCTTTGCATGTCTCTGTAACTTGTCTCTCACTGGTCTTGGTCATTGTACTCTACCTATTTTATATTCCTCACTCTGTACATTAATAAAAATCATCTTTAGTCATTTCTTTTCAGTCCCAGTATGAAACCTTACCTTCTGCCCATTTGTCTGAACTGTCTCCGCTATTCTTAAGTTGCTTCATAGTCTTTTTATTCTGAAGTAGTACAGAACTAGGTCCTGTTCTAGTTTCATGTCTGTTGCTAGCCATGTGTATTTGCTAATTAAAAAAAGCATATAATAGTTTAAGGCAATCCTGTTATCTTACAAGAAAGGAAATTGAAGTAAACTTGCCCAGTTAATTAGTTTTTCAGTACAGAGACCCAGGACCTCTGACTCCTAGTCCTTTGCTTTTCAGTAAGTTGCTTATAATTTATGCTTGAAAACCCTGGAGTTCTTTGTGCACAGTCTGTAATTTTTATTTTTATTTTTTTCAAGGAGAGGAAGAAATGTTTATTTATTTTATTTAGTTGTTCTCCCTGGCACCAGGTCTTGAACCTGGGTCCATGGGATGTATGTGGACTACATTTACTAGGTTACCAGGGCACATCAGTTTTCATCTGTTCTCTTTTTTGTTTGTGTTCTGTTAGGTAGGTAAATATTTAATCCAGATTTAATGTCTATTTTGTGTGAGGTATTTTTATATACATAATTTTTAACTCTCATGGTCATTTAAAAAGGTAGGTTTTATTTCCATGTTATAGGAAACAAATGCAGATATATTTGATCATCTAGAAAATGAAACTTGAACCTGGTTTTCTGATTTGGGTGCTTTCAACTATGCTTGTTTCTCTGCTCCCAGAAAGAGTTTAAATACAGAAATACTCAGTTTTTCCTTTGGTGAAAGCAAGACCCATGGTGAGCACTTGAAATCAAACAGATATGAGCCAAAGCTCACAAATTACACTTGTTCCTATGACTGCTTTTAGTGGTGACTCAAAATGCCTGCTTAAAGGATGCTTCATATTCCTCCTGCTTGCTCTAAAAATGTGTGAATGGTTGCAGTGAGACAGCCAGACCAGTAGAGGGTACCACACAGCTAACTGCTAGCCCCATATCTAGCTCGCTTAGGTCTTGTCTTTTTGCCTCTTTGTGGATCCAGAGGTGAAGAGGTGATGTTTGAAATTTTCAGTAACGAGGGTTTGGCTTTCCTCTTTGTCCACTCCCTCACATCTTGTCCTCACTAGGGTCTGATTTGTAACTTTTGCAGTCTATTTTGCACTTCAAATTTAAAACATTTTCAGATTTGTCATCAACATTGCCCTAAAACTAGATGAAGGGAAAGTAATTAGGCAGTTGTGTGTTGTTTTTTTTTTAAGTTAACATTTTGTCACATGTTCCAAAAGATGTTTATTCCCTCGGTTGACTTTAGAACCCAAGTAAAATCGCTCTATCTTCTTTAACTACTTACACACACTTTTTTCTTTTATATTTTGATCAATATTCCAATTTTCTTTTTGTTTGTTTTGCTTTTTTGTCCCACCCCTCCCTTTCTCCAAATCTTCAACCCTGATCCTGGCTTTTACATAGTCTGCACCTCAGCTGCCTGAGCCACTAGGGTGTGTCATTTATTCCTTAAGGTCATACGGCTTTTGGATTTCTCTGTCTGCAATCTATTTCTTTTTACACATCCATACCCAGTTATTGCTGAGATTTACCAGAACTCTCCTTTTCAGAACAAAGGCAAGAAGGTTCATTTGTTACGTTACCTAGTAAATGTTGACTGATCACTGTTTTAAAACTTTTGTTCACTTTTTTATCATCTAGTCATTATTTGAACGAAGTCATAATATTTTTAATTTTCTAGTTTAAATATATGCAAAATAGCTATAATTGGGGTTGTTGTTTGAAGGGAGGGAGGGAAAGGGACATAGATACTGGCTTTACATGACCCTTTTCTTTATAAGAATGTGAAAGGACTTTTTCAGACGCCTACAGCAAACTACACCTCTCATTTCATTGACCAAAATTGGGTTACATTCTCTTTTCTAAGTTAGTCACTGGTAAACATGGATAGACTTATTCTTAGTCAACCAGGCCCATCCCTTGTCTAGAGGATGTGGTTGACTGTCACTGATGCATGTGGTTGCATGGAAAAGGAGTGGATTGGAGGGAAGAAAATCTGTAAGGGGGAAGTAGAAAATGGATGCAGGTGGGTAGGAGGGGTGAAGAGCAAGTAAAAGAATCTTCTGCACTTACTACCCACCGCATGGTAGCTGTTGAGGACTTTTTAAATATAGACATGACTTTTACTAGGAAGTTACTTTCTCTGGCACTTGTTTTTTCTCTTTGGTGAAGTTTTCGGTGTAGACAGGAGAGCTTATTTCAGTGCAGAGAAAGACAGAATCAAGTTTGACTGGTAGGTTTCAGTTCAAATAATTCTCTCATATTGGTGTATTTGAGGTGGCATTAGTGTATAGTTTAGTAAGTTTTGACACATGTGTATCTATGAAACTTTCACTACATTCCAGATCGTGAACATGCCCATCATCCGCAAGTTTCCTTGTGTTCCTTTGAAAATCATTCCCTCCATCTCAGACAACTACAGAAGTCATACAGAGAACATAAATGGGTACACCCTGGTGGAGTGGCGGTTTGATCAGCTTCCTTCTGCCGACGGCACAGGCCACATATCGCAAGGACCTGAGTTCAAGACCCCAGGCCAGGGTGAAAAACAACATGAACAACTAAATAAAATAAATAAAATGCTTCTTCCTCCTCTTTCTTTCTACCTGCCTGTCTCTGCTTACCTTTGTTCCTGCCTGCACGTTTCTTTTAAAAAAGAAAAAATAGGTAGCATATAAATGAAATCAATGTTTTTCGTCTGAATTCTTTCACTTGGTTTTGCTATTTTTAGATTCATCCATGTTACTGAGCATATCAGAATGTTATTCATTTTTATTGGAGGATTGTTTCCATTGTTTCCATATACTAAAATTTGTTTATCCATTCCCCTCCTGATGGATTTTGTGATTGTTTCTAGATTTTGTTATTACAAGTAAAGCTGCCATGAACATTCATGTATGTCTTGTATGAACACATTTACTTTAAATAGATACATAGAAATTGAGTGGTTGCGTCATTTGGTAGGTAAATGTTTAACTTTTTGAGAAACTGTCAAACCATTTTTAAAGTTGGATGTTTCATTTTACATTCCTACTTGCAGTGGAAATGCACTTATCTACGTCCTCACCAACGTTTGAAATGGTCAGTTTTTAAAATTTTAGTCATTCTAATAGATGTATTGTGGTGTCTTGTGATTTTATATTTCCTCAATGACTGAAATTTTTGAATATTCTTGCTTGTGTGCTTTTTTTGTCATCTTTATTTTTTTGATGAAGTGTCTGTTCAAGTCTTTTGCCTATTTAAAAAGTATTTATTTCGAAATAATTATAGATCCACAAACAGTTGCCAAAAGGAGGAAAAAAAAAAGGAGGAGGAAGCTTCTAGGTATCCTTCATTCAGTATTCCTCAGTGATCCGTCTTGCATCACCAAAGTATAGTATAGAGACTGGGAAAACAGCATCGATACACTTCACCAAATTTATTCAGATATTGCCAGTTTTATATGTATGTGCGTGTGTATATATGTGTGTAATTCTGTGTAATTTTATCATGTTTTCTTATCACCACCACAATCAAGATACAGAACTGTTCCATTACCACAAAGTTCCATCTCACTAAGCCTTTATAGCCACACCCACTTCCCTCTCTCCTCCCTACCCCAGTCTCTAAGTTTTGGCAACCACTCATTGGTTTTCTATCTACATAATTTTATTTCAAGAAAAATGCTACATAAATTGAATCATATAGTATTTGAATTTCTTGAGGTTAGTTTTTGTCACTGTAATTCCATGGCGATTCTTCCGAGTTGTTCTTTTTTATTACTGAGTACTATTTCATGATGTGGGCGTACTACAATTTGTTTAATCTTTTACCCATTGAAGGGCATTTAGGTTAATTTCCAATTATTGGCTATTATGAATATACTTGCTGTGAACATTTGGGTACATGTTTTTGTGAATATCTTTTCATTTCTCTGATACAAATGTTTGGAAGTATAGTTGCCTCTCAGTCTCCAGTCTGTAAATTTACTTCTATAAAAAACTATCAAACTTTTACATTCCACACCAGTACTTCATAGGTTACCTAGTTTTTCTGCATCTTAGGCAGCATTTGGTATTTATTACACTTTCTTATTTACCTATTCTTATGAATGTGTAGTGTTATGGTTTAATTTATACTTCCCTAATAACTAATACTGTTAAACATTTTTTATCTGCATATCAGTTTTGGTTTTTTCCTTACATTTCTTTGCCCCTTTTAATAAAGTTGGATTGTTTTCTTATTGTTGAGTTTTGAGCCTTGTTTACTTTTTTCAGACAGGAGTCCTTTATCAGTTTTATGTTTTGCAAAGTTTTTCTCAGTCTTTGTCTTGTCTTTTCACTGTGTCTTTTGCAGAAGTTTTTAGTTTTGATAAAACTTGAATTTTTAGTCCCTTATGGATTGTGCTTTTGGTGTTATATCTAAGAAATCTTTGTCCTACTTACATTTACAAAGATTTTCTCCTAGTTTTTCTTTTGGAGGTTGTTTAGGGACCTGGACCCAATTCCATTGTGAGTTCATGGAGACTTTCTCATACCAATAAGCAATTCTTGGACACTTGCAGGGTGTTCAAGCTTTTTTGCTTTTTAATCTTTTAAAGGAAAGATACAGGCAGTAATAAAGGTGAGTAGGCAGGCAGGACTAGAGAGGAAGAAGTATTTTTATTTATTTTTATTTAGTTGTTCATCTTGGTTGTTTCACCCCCACCCCCACTCTGTCAACCCTAGGACACCACCCTGGGTACTTGATAAGTATGTGAACTGCCCTTAGCCAGAGGCAGTGAACTTAACTGCTACTCCACCAGGGCGTACCAGTGGTGTCCAAGAATTTAACTCAATTCTGATAGCATCAGGTCCCACAGGTTAAGGGCTGAGTTTCCCCATACTGTCCTCCCCTTTAGACATCAGTCTCAAGCCCAGTACTTCTGACCAATCAGTTACTTGATTACAGCTTCCCACAACTCCCTTCTCAGGTTTCAGGTAACAGTCACAAACCCAATTTCTGACCAACTGATTGTCTATAAATTAAGGATTCTTGGGACACTTTCCACAGGTTCTATAGTTTGTTAAAATGGTACACAGAAACTCATTTACTCACCCGATCACCCTTTTATTACAAGGGATAAAATTCAAAGCAGCCAGATGAAAGAGATGCACAGGATAAGGTATGGGAGAAAGGTGAGGAGCTTCTCCTGGCGTGCAGTTCTCCCCAAATCTCCATGTGTTCACCAACCCAGAAAGCTCTCTGAAATTCCCTCCTCTTCAGTTTTTATTGAGATTTCATTACATAGGCATGATTGATTAAATTATTAGCCTTAGGAAATTGAACTCAATCTCCAGGCCCTCTGCCCGGAGCTCTGTGGGCGGGGCTGGATGTCCAGCCTTCTAATCACAGGATTGGTTCTCCTGGCAACCAGCCTCCAACCTTAGATGCTTCCCTAAGAGTCACCACAGTAGCATAACAAGAGTCACTTGTAACAGTTTTCACACTTAGGAAACTCCAAGACTTGCAGAAGCTGTGAGCCATTTGGAATTGTGGATGAAATCCAAATATGTATGAGAAATTATGTTTTGGTCATCCGAGTCACTAAAATATGTACTTATTATAAATAACAATACTGCAGAGTTTTTATGGTCTGGAGTTTTACATTTAGGTCTATAATCTATTTTGAGTTAATTTTTTGTGTATGGTGAGGTGTGGACCCAAGTTGTTTTTACATAGGGATATCCAGTTCTTTCAGCCCCCTTTGTTGAAAAGACTATCCTTTCACCACTGCATTGCCTCTGCACCTTTATCAAAAGTCATTCGAGTCATGCCCTGGTGACCTAGCAGTTTAGTACGCTGGACATAGTCCACTTACATCCCAGGGACCCCTGTTCGAGATCTGGGCCTAGGGGAAACAACCAATATAAAGAACTAAATAAAATAAATAAATCGCTTCTTCCTCCTCACTCTTCCTGCCTGCTTCTGCTGTTCTTCATTCTGCCTGCACCTTCCCTTTAAAAAAAAAAAAGTCGTTGACCTTACATGTGTATGTATTTTTGGACTCTTTTATGTTGAGTTACATGTCTGTTTTTTATTGGGGTGTACCCAAATAGTCCCATTTTTAAATTAGATTGTTTTTGTCCTTTCGTTGCATTATCAGAGTTCTTTATATATTCTGGATACTTTGGTTTTTTTTTTTATTATATCATGCTTGTAATACAGTACATTCTTTTCACATTGCATTACATCCTGAATCTCCAAAGCTCCTGGTTGATTTACTTTAAAAATTGCATGCTTTAAAGTTCATTCTTTGTGATGTAACGTTCTGTGGGCTTTGATTAACACAGTTATATATTGCTTACCCCAGTACTGTACAGAAGAGTTCCATCATCTTAAGAATTCTACTCTGGGCCTCTTTTGTCATCACATATTTCTTCCCTTTGTGTCTGGTTTCTTTTACTTTGCATAATGCATTTAAGATTCACCTATGTCGTGTATGAATCAATAGCTAGTTGCTCTTTATCACTAGAAAGTATTCCAGTGTCTGGATGTACTATATTTAGTATATCCATTCCTCTGCTGAAAGACATATTGGTTCCTTCTGATAGTTAACATTTATGAATAAATATGCTGTAAAGAGCCACAAACAGGTGCACTCTCAGGTGGGTGAGCTTGCTGATGTGTGTGGACCATGTAAAAAAGCCCAAGGACTCAGGTTTGAGATTTGGTGCTGGGGGGAAAAAAACAACAAAATAAACAATAAGTTAAAAATGCTTTAAAAAAAGAGAGCGTGAGAGAGAGAGAGCACCCTGATGAAGTGGAGTGGTGGTTTGGTCAGCTGCCTTCGGCCAAGAGCACAATCTAATGCATCCTGGGTTCTCATCCCAGGGCCGGGGTGATCAACCAAGATGTACAACTAAAATAAGATAATTAAAGTGCTCTTCCTCCTCTCTTCCAGCCTGCATGCCCACTAACCTTCATTCCTGCCTGCACCTTTACTTTAAAATAAAATGAAAAATATTTGGTGCAGGGCATGGTTTGTTGACATATATCTAAGGAATGGGGAACCTATACATAGGAAGTTATTTTAATGTGTAGACTAATTACTACAATAAAAATATGGTAAAGTAAATAAAAAGAGTCACATACAAGTTTTTGTTTGAAAATAACTTCATTTTACTTGCTCTTCTCAGAGAACCGTCTTTTAGTTTAATTGATTTTCCTCTGTTTTGTTTCGTTTGTCTTCTGCTTTTATCTTTATCATTGTCTTTCAACTAGACAGTTTTAAAAATGAGTGGTTAGTGTCTATTTCTTCAGGGAGATCAGTACAGGTGAGGACTAAAAAACTTACATTGGGTTTGGCAACTAAGATGATCCTGGTTATTATTGTTACTATTTTTTTAAAGAAAAGGTATAGGTAGGAATGAATGTGAGTTGGCAGACAGGCAGGAGGAGAGAGGAGGAAGAAACACTTATTGTTAGTTGTAAACCTTGGTGGTTCTCCTGGACCTGGGATGTGAAGTTGGGTCCCTGGAATGTATGTGGATTGCACTTTGGCAGAGGCAGTTGATCAGACCTCTGCTTCACCAGGGCACACCAATGATGATTACTACTAAGAACTCTTTCGTGCATAGATGTGACCTAAACTCAGATAACATTGAAAAATGAATGGAGATAGTGACAGTGTAACTACTATACTTTCTAAAAATTTATTTTTTAGAGCAAAGTCTCTCAACTTTGTTTGGCACAGTAGACATTTTGGACTCGATAATTTTTGTTTAGGGTGATTGACTTGTGCATTTTAAGATTTCTGACTACTCACTATATGCTAGCGATACACCTCTGTGGCAACTGAAAATGAATGCCTTCAGTCATTATCATGTGTTCCCTTGGGTAGCAAAAAATGCCTCCTATTGAGAACCAGTGTTTTAGGAAGAACCTTAAAGAACTTAGATCTCAGGGAAGCTCTTTAAAGGAATTGACAGGATGAAGGAGGTAGCAGTAGCCTGTGGAGAAAGTGGAAGGTTGAAGAGGATGGTAACTGATGAACTAAGGAATGGAATTTAGAGCATAGATTGAGAGATTTGCTTTTTATGGGAGATGGCTCACTGATTTTTCTGAGAAAGAAATGAAAAGGGTATATACAGAGAGAGTTTTTTTAGTGTGCTGTAGTAGGTAATGACTGCTATTTTGTCAAATAGGAGGCATCCCATTGTTAAAGGGGCTGGCATTATGGAGATGATGACAGAAATCAGAGGTTTGGAATATGGGATACAGAAGAGGCAACCGAGGCCAGAAAAAGCAGACATGTTGCTAAATAGCATTCAGAACTCAGTATGCGGTTTGAAGATTTGTGCTTCTACCATTCTGGATCATTGTCCACTAACACCCCCACGCCCCCAGCAGTACTTGACTCCTGTGTGTAACAACAGAAGACAGATGATTGAATTGATTCTATGCTGACATTTATTGGGAAGAAGGTAAGAGAGCATGGGAATAAACTGCCAGGAAAAAGACAGTTGAAGGCCTGGGATTTGAAATATAGACCAGAAAAGGAAGTGAAGATAGAAGATGAATGATAGATTGAGTAAAAAGGAAGAGTTTAAGATACTGCGCATATAGACAATGAAACAGTAAGTATAATGGAGTAAGAAAAAGAGTGAGTAAAAAGTTAGGGTGCCTTCCTGCAGTGACAGCCTCTAGCACCTGCACCGCCCTGAAAAGGAATCTCTCCGAAGAGTCCGCACAACAGCATCTCCTTTCACAGTGAGGCTTTCCCTCCTTCTGCCCCGCGCTCAAGTTTCGTTTCAACAAATGAAAATCCGACGGTCAGGAGACCTCTAAAATGAATGGAAGTAGCAGTTGCAGGGAGCAGCTGCCTGCCCTTTAAGGTAAGGGGAGAGCGAGAAAGGAGAAACAGATTATGAGGGCCTAACTAGCTTTGGGATCTTGGGGTTGTGGCTGAACATAAGTTACCTGACCTGCAGAGCTAGAGACAACTAGACCAGATGCTACAGGCTTGTCAAGGGACCTTTGTGTACAGAGAGACCCAGAGGCCTGCGGGCTGTTGAACTTATTGTGGGGCATAAAGAGCTGTTACCTCCAGAATGTCATTTTGGCAAAAAATATTATTTCACGGAAGGAACTCTGAGGATTGGGTGGAGGTTGTCAGTTTAAACGACGTTTACAAGTGTTGTGGAAAAATCTTTCTGTAAGGGAGTCTCCCTCACCAAAGTGGAGAGGCGTACTTTCTTTACCAATGGAGAAAACAGAACCTTAATCTTCATAAAGGCTGTATTTTTAATTAATGTGTCCCTCCAACCTCATGTGATTGATCATCTGCATCCCAATCAAGGCATCCTTTGACTCTCTATAAGGTATTTAAACTAGAAACTGAGAGGTGAGTGACTCAGTTTAATGGGGCTTCTCCTATGTATATAGGATGTATGTACTACATGCTATTATTAAACTTTTTTTCTTTATCAAAAATAATTAGGAGTAATGGTCAGAAGTGAGAATTTGAGAGTTTTGAGATAACAGGAATCAGCTGGGTTCTCACATTGTCAAGGTCCAAATTGTATGACTGTGGGTTGGATACTGAAGTGAGATGCTGGGAAGGACTTGGGTGTTAAAGATACCTAAGATCAAATAGACTTGGAGTGTAGAGGAAGCATGCCCGGTGCCAGTGACTTAAAGAACATTAGATAATGGTAATAACAGATGGAAGGGGATTTAGCTGCGTGGTGTGGCCCTTCCAGAGACTGGTAGGAACTGTTCCAAAACCTAGGTGAGTTGTGTAGAACCTGTGGAGAGTACTGAGACTCTTGGCCTCAGAGTACGCGTTGGAGACTTGATGAATGAGCAGCTGTACACTGCACTGACTGCCAAAAACCAGAGTTTTTTTTTTTTAATTTTTGTAAGAAAAAACCCAAATTTAATAACGTACGTATGGAGAGTTTTCATGACAGTAAAGCAGTGTTCTTGAGGAAAGCAACCTTAAGTTTGAGAGATCAAGATGGAGATCAAGTGCAGAGAGGAGTCAGGTGGAAGGTGTCATCTTGGTTAGTAGCCTGAGGCCCAGAGAGACGGCAAGCAGGAAGCGATGAAAAGAAACACCTCTAAAGGAGAATGCTGTGGCTTTGGAGAAATGGAGGGACTATACTAGTTGATTGTCTTCCCAGAAACCGTGATTCTTGTACATTCTTTGGAAGAATAAGGGTTAGTATTCACATTTGCTGTGGTAAAGGACTTAACTGATGTGGTTTATTAGAGGACCACTTTTTATTGTTTTTGAAAGAAGAAGGAAGGCAGGAAGAGAGGAAGAAAAAACATTTTTATTTGTTCATTTTGGTTCTCTCTCCCTGCCCACTTCCCCAGATCCCTAGCCCTGGGTCACGAGCCTATGGCCTTGCGTTTTTCGTGGTCTTTGCCTTAACTGCTGACTTAGCGCCTCAGCCACCGGGGAGTGCCTAGAAGACTGCTTTTTGAATTCTTACATTATACTTTGACTTTTATCTGATAATATGCTGTTGATTTTTAATGCGATTCTATCATTGACTTAATAATGATAGTAGTAATATACAGATTATTGAGACCCAGTTTTATTATTAAATGTTTTATATAATAAATCTAACATTTATTTAATGTCTAGGTAGATGCTAGGTGTTTATACACATTATTACAACAACTTTTCAGTGTAGATATTATTCTTAATTTACAGATAAGGTAACTGAAGCTCAAACAGATTAACTAGATGAAGCTCAGACAGCTAGTAAGTGATTTATTTGACTTCAAAGTTAGTGTTCTCCATTGTGTTTTTTTTTTTTTTTTTCATTTGAACCCCTCCTCTTTGCCTTAGCTTGTGGTATTTCACACTACCTCCTAAATATACATAATCTAATTTTTGTCTAGTGTGTTCTTACTTCATCTTGTGTTTATACTGGAGCCATAATTAGACTACTTTGTTGTTTTCTCTTTAGGGGTTTTCCCCTTTCTTCTCATGGTCATTTTGAACTTTTCTTCCATAGTAGCTGCCAGTATGTGTAATTTATACAAATATAATATTTGGAAACATGAATATACATTTGGTACCTTTATTTAGTTTATTCACAAATGACTTGCAAAGGATACTTTCTAAATTCTGACATCTGTAGGTCACTGTTTTCAAAACACCAATTTACCTACTTAATGGCTACCACAGTTCCTTGCCCTGTTCATGAGACTGTCACATAGTATGTCACATAGGACTTGAAGGCTTATTATTATATTCTAGGTAGAACTGACTTTCTTCTAATTATTTTTTTCTTGTAGACCACCATAATGGCTATCCTAGGAGAAAATTAAATTGTTCTGTTTTTTTTTTTAAACAAAGTCGTACTAGTACATATGCTGTGTTCTTTTAGATGAGTGTAAATTGATGGTTTTTTTTCTCCTTTTCCTGCATGTGGATGGTGCATGGTTAGAGCACTGCTTCTGCTATTGACTTTATCCCTGTGACTCTAGTTGTGCAAGGTGAACGGCTGCCGAATGATTCTCTAGAGAATCCCATTGACCACATGTTAATCATGATTTTTCAGCACTGATAGAACCTGAAAACGGAATTTTTGCTTTTAACACATCTCAGGAAACATTTTCTTTCTGCTTTGGTGGAATAATATAGTAGAATTGTGTACCTGTGTGAAATTGCACATTCATTCTAGCACACTTTCTTAATACAGTCTTGAATAAAGTGAATTGCATTTGCTTGATGAATTTAGGGTATGAATCAGTTCACATTTGTATTCGAGGAACCTGCACATCTAACACATTATGTTGTAAATCAGTGTTCTTTCCCACAATTAAAAACAAATAGTTCACCTTCTCTTGCTTTTTTGTCACAATATTTTTTCAGAACCTGATGCTATCTCCAGACACTCCATAATGTCAGAACTATGTTAGATTTAGAATATTCAGCTGGTATTTGGAGAATTGTTTGGTGTTGGTGGGGGAGCTCCTCCCCTCCTCCCACGTCAGAATTTGGTGATCAGGACACTAAAAGATCTCCCTTCACAATTATTGCTGGTTGTAGAATTCTAGATTAGATATAATTTCTGCCTAATTTTTAAAGACATTTTTCTCCATTTTATTCTGTTTCCCAAAGTGATATTTTAATTCTTGATTCTTCATGCGTAACCTGTTCCTATCCTTCCAGTCTTCTCTTTGTTTTCTGTGCTGTGAAATTTCATGATGATGTGCATCCATATGGATATTTGGATATTTTTCCATTCATTGTGCAGGACTCCTCTTTCTTTTTATTTTCTGTTCTCTTCTAGAATTAAAGTTTCAGCTGTGGGGTTTGTTAACTCTTATTTTTCTTACAAAATACTATTCCTTCCTTCCTTTTCCTTTCCCCCCTCCATCTTCTCCCTTCCTTTTGAGCCTTCCATTTGTTAATTTCTAGGAGGTCATCCTTATTTCAACTTTTTTAATAAGCACATGTTCTTGTTTTAAGGATACATATCCTTGTTTCAGGTTATGTATCTGTGGTCCCCTTTATGAGAATAGATTGTTGGGTTTTGGTCTTTTTTTTTTTTTTTTTTGAGGTTTCCATCTTACTGCATAGCTTTTTTCCTCCACCATTCTTTTTGCCTCTGCCTTTAATGTTCAGACTTTTCTGAGTGTTTGATAGGCTTTGACTATCTGTTTATCTTTAAAAATAGGGGCACCAAACTCTTAATAGTAGTTCTGTGATCATAAGTGGCACTTATTAACCATAGGCCTCATTGTAAGGGTTTTATGAGGTTACCCATGATGTCATTAAGTGTAGGTCTTTTAAGGTAATCAGATTCCCAAGAATCTAAACCCATTATATTATAAAGGATGGGAAAGTGTGGTGGGCCTTAGTATGCAAGTTTGAGAGAGACTTTAATTTAATCACTTTTCAGTATGGTTATCCCAGCTGTAATTGTCCGTCTGTTTTACTTCTTCACAAAATATCCAATCTTCTGTCTAAAAGGACAGTTTTATCCCATAGAGCAGAGAAGGTGTGGGAAATTGGGAGAGAGACTAGTGACTCATTAAACAAACTGTGCCAATCTTGTTTTCAGCTTTTCCTTCTCCTTTAGTTTCAAAAGTTCCTAGTAGTGCATTTCCTGAGTTTTTAGAATTCTTTGTTGGAAATGAATTTTCTCTGTTGGCTTAAGTTTTAGCTTTTTCAGGTGTTCAGTCAGTTATCACATGTTCTGCATTCCAGCTTCTAAAACTTTTGTTGCCATGGTTTTGTCTTCTGTCCTTTGTGTTCTTGTGAGGCTTACTCCTTAAAAAAAGACCTTTTATCATCATTTAATAGACAAATGTGTGTCTTTGGTCTTTTGTCTGGAAATTCTTTCAGTTAGTTTTTGTGTTTTATTGAGGTGAAATTTATATAGCATGCTATTAACCAACCACCCTGAAGTATACAATTAGGTGGTGTTTAGTGTATTCAGTGTTGTGCCACCACCAGCTTTCTCTTTTCAAAACTTTCATCATCCCTTAAAAACAACCCATACTCGTTAAGTAATCGCTCCCCATTTCCTTGTCCCTCCCATCCTTTGGTAACCTCTAATCTGCTTTCTGCCTCTATGATTTATCTATTCTAAACATAGGAAGCATCATACAATATGTGATTTTTGTGTCTGGATTCGTTCCCTTAGCATGTTTTCTGGGTTTATCCAGGTTGCCGTGTCTGTCATTACCTAGCTCCTGTTAGGTTTGAATAAGTTCATTGTACGCACCATAATTTGCTTCTCCATTCATCCATAGATAGACATTTGGATTGTTTTGACTGTTTTGAATAATGTTGCTATAAATATTTGTGTATAAGCTTCTGTGAGAACATGTGTTTGCATTCTCTTGGGTATGTAACCTAGAGCTGGGATTACTGAGACCTATGATAATTCTGTGTTTAACTTTTTGAGGTACTATCAAATTATTTTCCAGGGTGGCCACACCATTTTACTTTGCCACCACTAATGTATCTCCACATCCTTACCAACACTTGTTATTTTTCTTTAAATTAAAGCCATTTTGATGTGAAGTGGTATCTCGATTTTGATTTACATTTCCTTTGCCCGTCCACTACCCCTTTTTAAAAAAAAAAAAAAAAAAAAAAGGAAAGGCGTGGGTAGGAATGAAGGTGAGCAGGCAGGAAGAGAGAGAAGGAAGAAGCACTTTATTTTTTTATTTAGTTCATTTTGGTTGTTTCCCTGGCCTCGGGTCTTGAACCAGGGACCTTGGGATGTATGCGAACTGTGCTACAGTCGACTAACCTACTAGGCCACCAGGGAGCTTCCCTTTGCCCTTTAAAAAAAAAAAAAAAAGGAACAAGAAAAGAAAAAAAGAAACGAGAAAGGAAAGGTGCAGGCAGGAATGAAGGCAAATAGGCAGAAATGCAGGCAAATAGGCAGAAATGCTGGAAGAGAGGAGGGGGCAAAAAGCATTTTTTCAAATTTAATTTCTATTTAGTTGTTTATACTGGTTGCTTCTCCCAGAACCCAGGACTCAAACCCAGAGATATGTGGCTTATGTCCTTCAGAGGTGATTGACTTAACCGCTGCTCCACCAGGGTGTGCCTCCCCTTGCCTGTTTTTAAAGTGACTTGTTTGTCTCTGTTTTTGAGTTAGAAGGGTTCTTTATATATCCTGGGTACTAAGCCCTTATCAGTTATATGACTTGTAAATATTTTCTTCTGTTCTCTGGATTGTCTTCAGTCTCCCCTTCTCTGCTCCTTGGTTCTTGAGCCTGGGTCCTTAGGGTTTTTACATGGTTTTCACCTTAGCTGCTGAGCTGTAGGAGTTTGCTATTAAAAGTTTTTTTTTCTTAATGTCCTTTTTTGAATTGTTCGTTGCTGATGTATAAAAGCACAACTGAATTATGTATGTTGATATTCTACTCTACAACTTTACTGAATTCATTAGTTCTGGCTGTGTTAGGTGGGTTCTATGAGATTCTCTATATAGAATCATGTCATTTACATGTAGAGATGGTGCTACTTCTTTTCCAATTTGTATGCCTTTTATTTCTTTTTATTGCCTCAAGTTTTGACAACAACTTTCCAGTAGAGCCTTAAAAAACTATGATGAGGCGTGCCCTGGTGGAGCAGGAGTTAGATGAGTCACCTCCAAAGGAGCAAGCCCCTGAGTTTGAGGGCCCGAGTATTGGGGTGGGGCATACAGTATGAACAACTAAATAAAAATAAAATTAAGATGCTCTTTCAGCTCTGTCTGCCTACTTGCCTTTATTCCTGCCTGCACCTGTCCTCTAAAAAAAACAACAACAAAAGAACAGCCATGAAAGCTGGCATCTTTATCTTGTTTCTGATCTTAGGGGATTGGGGGAGCTTTCAGATTTTTACCTTTATGTAAGGTATTAACTTGGGTTTTCATAAATGCCTTTGATCATTTTAAGGAAGTTCTATTCTCTTCCCTAGTTTGCCATGTTTGGTTTTACTTCTGAAAAGATGCTGGATGCTGTCAGATACTTTTTCTGTGTCAGTTCAGATGATCATGTGGTTTTTATTCCTTAGTTCTAGTAATATAATTGATTTTCCTATTGGACCACCCTTACATTTCTGGGATAAATCCCACTTGGTCCTTTTAATGTGCTGTTAGATTTGGTTTGCTAGTATTTTGTTGAGCATTTTGGTGTCTACATTCATAAGGGATATTGTTCTGTAGTTTTCTTGTGGTTATCATTATCCTGCTTTTATATCAGGATAATATTGACTTCATAGAATGTGCTAGGAATTGTTCCCTGCTTATATATTTTGACTAAGTTTGAGAAGGATTGCTGTTAATTTTGAGTTAGTTTTGGTAATTTGAGTGTTTTTTAAAGAATTTCCCCATTTCTTATAGATTGCATTTATTTGTTCATAGTATTCTTATTCAGAAGGAAAGTTTGTTTTTGGCACATCCTGATGGAGTAACTGTTGGGTCAGTCGCCTCTGAAGGACACAGGCCACATACCCCTGGGTTTGAGTCCCGAATCTGGGGGGAAACAACCAGTGTAAATAAGTAAATGGAAATAAAATGAAAATGCTTCTTTCTCCTCTCTCTTCTCTCTGCCTGCTTGTCTTCATTCCTGCCTGTACCTTTCCTTAAAAAGGTGAGAGATAATTGACATAAGAGATTACCTCGGCCGCCGGTGTACAACATAATGATTTGATATTTGTAATTGTGAAATGTAATTCTAGTTAGCATTAGTCACCATATATAGTTAACTTTTCAGATTTACCGGCTTGTCCTTCTTCACCCCTATTTCATCCACTTTTTCCCACCTTTCCCTCTATCAACCACCATATTATTCTCTGTATCTATGAGTTGTTTTTTCTTTTTAGATTCCATGTATCAGTGAAATAATAGTGTTTTTTTTCTGTCTGACTTATTCACTTAGGATTATTCCCTCACGATTCATTCCATGTTGTCGCAAATGGCAAGATTCCGCCCCTTTAATGACTGGGTGGTATCCGTGTGTGTGTGTGTGTGTGTGTGTGTGTGTGTGTGTGTGTGTGTGTGTGTGTGTGAGAGATCTTCTTTATCCATTTTTGGACACTTAGATTGTTTTAATATTTTGGCAATTTTGAATAATACTGCGATAAACATAGGGGTGCATATCTTTACTGATTAGTAAATTTATGTTTTCATTCTCTTCAGATAAATAGAATTGGAATTGCTATATCACATGATAATTTAATTTTTTTGTTGGAAGCTCCATACTGTTTTCCACAGTGGCTGCACCAATTTACTTTTCACGTACAGTACTTGAACATTCTTTTTTCTTCATATCCTCAACATTTAAAAATTTCTTGTCTTTTTGATAATAGCTATTCTGAAAGATAGGAGGTTATATCTCATTGTGGTTTTGATTTGTATTTCCCCGTTGATTAGTGTGGTGTTGAGCATCTTTTCATATGAAAAGTCTGTTGACCATCTGTGTTTTCTTCGGTAAAAGATTTTGATCTTTTATACATTTTTAAATTGGACTGTTTGACCTTTTGTTCTTGAGTTCCTTACATATTTTAGATACTAATTCCTTTATCAGATATGTGATTTGCAAATATCTTCTCCTGTTGTTTGACTTTTCATTTTGTTGATAGTTTCTTTGGCTATGCAGAAGCTTTTTTTAGTTCGATGTAGTCCCATTTATTTATTTTTGCTTTTGTTGCTCTTGCCTTTGGACTCAGATCCAAGAAAATATTGCTCAGACTGATGTCATGGAGTCTCCTGCCTATGTTTTTTTGTAGGAGTTTTGTGGTTTCAGGTGTTAATGTTCAGGTCTTTAATCCATTTTGAGTTAATTTTTGTCTGGTGTAAAAGAGTGGTTGGTTTTACTCTTTTGCACATGACTGTCCTGTTTTCCCAATACCATTTGTCGAATAATTGCCCCATTGTGTATTTTTCCTCCTTTAACATAAATTAATTGATGATATATCTATATCTATTATCTCTGTACAAACGTGTGTGTGTGTGTGTGTGTGTGTGTGTGTGTGTGTGTGTGTGTGTGTGTAGGTTTATTTCTGGGCACTCAGTTTTGTTCCACTGGTCTATGTCTGTTTTTGTGCCAATACCATGCTGTTTTGATTACTATAGTTTTGTAATATGATTTGAAGTCAGGAAGTGTGATGCCTCCAGCTTTATTCTTCTTTCTCAGGATTGCTTTGATTGTTCAGGGTCTTTCATAGTTCCATACAAATTTGTTCTATTACTATGAAAAATACTGTTGGGATTTTGATAGGCATTACATTGAATCTGTATATTGCTTTCAGTAATATGGACAACAGATTTTTGAATCTTGATTTTCGTACTCTAGTTTCATGGTATTTATTACTTATAATGGCTTTTTGTTGGAGTTTTTAGGGTTTTCTGTATGTAAAATTTGTTATCTGCAAAAAACAGTTCTTCCTTCCCAATTTCAATTCCTTTATCTTTTTTCTTGTCTAATTGCTTTGACTAGGACTTCCAGTAGTATGTTGAATAAAAGTGGCATCTTTGTCTTATTCTTGGTCTTAGAAGAAAAACTTTCAGTTTTTTACTGTTGAATATGATGTTGGCTGTGGGCTTGTTATATATTGAGGTACCTTTTCTCTGCACTCATTTTATCAAGAGGTATTTTTGTCATATTATTTCTCATGAATATTTTTTACCATCACTGGTTATAACACATCCTAACAGAGCCCACTTAATTGCACTAAGCTAGTGTTTCTCAAGTTCTTTGAAAATATTCTTGTCTGAAATTCTTCCATGCAGACTATTCATAGAGGCCAATTTTTCAGTCATTGTAACTCTGCATTTACTCCTCAAATAATAAGTGAGGAAACTCAGTAACATCTGGCTGGACATCAGAAGCTAAGGAAAACCGCCCATGGAAACCATTTGCTTTATTTTTAATTGTCTGTTGATGTCGTTACGAGTGTTCTCAATTCTCTAACCAGCCGTCTTGCTGAAAGGCTCATAGTCTTAAACAAGTTTGTTTCCTCTGAACAGGCTTCTGTAGTTGCCGCCATCAGACATGATTTAACTAGATCACTGTTAGTAATTGCTTTCTTTAGTTGGTAACAAGTGGGACATTTTGAAACTTTCTTTGGTTTCAGCTTCATTTAAAAATTTGTTACGGGGAAATGGGTGAGGGAAAAGGTGGCATTAAGGGACACTGAACTCTGGTGGTGAGTGTGGTGTGAAATATAGATTGAGATACAGGTTCAGTATCATAAATGGAGTTTAGCATCCTGAATTAAAGAGATACTAAATATTACTATTTTTTAAAGTGAACGTGGGCACCAAAAATAATAAAAATTTTTGTGAAGAAATCCTGTTATGATAGAGTTTTCTTTTTTCCTTTTTCATTTGTTTTCCTGTGAGTTGGGAGTACTGTGGTAAATGAGCGCTGTGACAAGTCGCATGCATAATGTTTAGCACAGTCATAATGTTATTGCAGGATAAATATGCTTTGCCATCAAATTTCCTGCCAAAGTGACCCACATTCCTCCGTGCCTTAACAGTGTGACATTCAGTTAGAAGTTCACTTTTCTCTTTCCTGTTTGGATGTGATAAAGTATGCAATGGTAAGGTTAAAAATATTTGCAATACATCAGTATGCTTTATATTCAGAACGCTCTCAGGTCTGAACCAGATTATTGCAGTTTGTTCGTGCACAGGTAGATCTTCTGCAACCACTTATCTCTGCCTTTGTGTGAAAGTAACCATAGGCTGTGCAAACATGAATGAGCATGGATATAAAACTCTTTGTGGACAGCAGAGTCCGAATTTCACATTTTTTGTGTCATAAAATAAATACTTCCCCTTTTTTTTTTTCAACCATTTAAAATCATTCTTAGCTTGTTGGCAGTTCAGAAACAGTGGAATGTTTCACTCTTTGGCTGTATTTTGCCAACCGTGAAATTGTAGTAGTCACTCAGAATTTCCAGAGCTTGGATTTTAGTGATACTTGGGTAATGGATGAAGCAGAAAGCACTCCCCAAATTTTGTATTCAGATCTCTGCAGTGTTTTAATGTCTTAAGTTCTGCTATAGAGTATGTTTATTTCATCTGTGGTTTATTTGGGGAATAGGTGTGAATTCAGTCAACCGCTGAAATGGCATTAGTGCAATAATTACTTTTGAACGAAGCTTAAAAACATCTTCCATGGGTGATTTGTATTCCTTCTCCACTTCCCTTTTTTTTTTTTTTAAAAAAAAAACAACTCAAAGGATTGAGTTTAATAAAGATTTTTGCCTTTTTTTTTTTTTAGGGAAAGGGCAGTCAGGAATGAAGTTGAGCATAGAGAGGAGGAAGAAACTGTTTTATTTATTGTTCATCTTGGTTTTCATCCTGGTCCCAGGTCTTGAACCAGGTCCTTGGACTATATGACTTGTGCTATCTGTCAAAAGCAGCTGACCAAACCACTAATTCATCAGGGTGTGCCTTGATTGAATTCTGAAAGAACAAGTTCTGGATTATTCTAAAATACTTTGAACTATTTGCCTGTTTTTTCCTGTTTCTTTTCTTTGCAACCATCTTTCTCCATTCTTATTTCCTACTTTTAATCTGTGAATTAGAAGAGCATATACTATTAATAGAATCTAAAATTTCATGTAGAGGATATGAATAATTGTCCAACATAAATTTCTGTGAGTTAAATATATGAGTTTTATGCTGTGACTGTTGAATTATTCAGACTTGTTAATTCTGTCTGCTCAACTATCTTTTGACTAGGTAACATTGCCAACTAAAGTGGTAGAAGACTCTTGGTTATTATCCTAATTCAACCAGGCTGACAGCATTGCCAAGAAAATACACACCTGAGAAATTCCTAATTGAGTTTGCTCACATAATTTAAGATTAATTTAAATTCTGTAGGGGAAAATAATTCCAACAACTTTAAAAAGTACTTTATGATAGACCTAGTAAACCTCAGGGATTTGCTAGGTACAGGACATGCAGCAGTCAAATATAAAAAAGGCTTCCTTTTAAGAACTCAAATAATAGTTTCCATTATTTGAATAAAATTCAAACTCCTTATCATTATCCTGCTAGGTTTTGTCTCTCTCGGTTCCCCGTAGCTGTAGCCATGTGCTCTGTCTTTCACTTCCTTAAAGAAACCAGAGTCTCATCTGACTCAGTGTCTGCTTATGTTATTCCCCTGTTGGAGGTGTCACTAGCTTCCTGGTTCCCAGCTTCTGTCTTTGCTTGCTGGTACCTATTGTCTTTCAGGATTTATCTTACACACTGGCTTCTCAAAAGGCCATCTCTGTGCTTTCTGTAAAAGAGGTCATTTTGTTCATATCTTTTTTGCTACTTTAGTGGTACTTAGAATTAATTTTTTTTTTGTCAATCTTCTCTGAGACTGTACACTTCTGGTATGCACAGGAAGCATGCATGTCTTACCACTTATAAACCTAGCATCTAGAACAGTTCCTAGAAAATATAATCACATTGTAAGTCATTTTTGAATGATCATTTCCTTCACTGGGCTTCTGCGTTGCCAGTCTTGGTTCTTCCATTTTAATGATTGTCCCTACTTACTTACACATTCTTTACATTCTTCTTTGTCTCCTGAATCCTAAACTTTGGACTCCTCTATGCCTCAGTTGCCTGCTTTTTCTTCTGTGCTCACTCAGCCACTCGTCATTTCTTCTGGTCTTATGGCTCTAAGTATTATCTACACTTTGACTCCCAAATTTATGTTGCTAGATTGAGACTATATATACAACTCTGTACTTAATATCCACTTGGAAACCTTGTTGGCATCTCACATTTAGTAAGTCCAAAGTAGACTTTTAAAATTTCATCTTTCTTAAATCTTTTACTTTCTTCATTTTCATAGTTAGAAATACTCATATTGTGGGTCCAGTCTGAAACCTTAGTGTCATCCTTGACTCCTGTCTTTCTCACATCCAATCCATCAATGAATTATGTCAGTTCTACCTTAAAAAAATCCAACTTCTTACTGCTTCTACCAAGTCCTGTGTTTCATTATTTTGTACAGAGATTATTTCAGTTGTCTCTTAAATGTATATGACATTATGTAAATCAGATCCCTCCATGATTTACCATCTCATGAAATCATTCTAGTAGTCTGAGAGACTGTATTTGATTTACCAACCCCACCCTTGTCCATGTGTGCCTCTTTCTGCCCCCTCCCTGCCCCCTCCCTTTCTTGCTTTTTCTTATACACTCTAAGAATATGGTCTACAAGCCTTTAAACTATTTCTCCTGCCTGCAGGATTGGTCTCTTAGATTTTTGTATATCTCAGTTCCTCATGTCCTTTTCATAGCTCCTCACGTATTGGAGGGAAAAACCCTTTCCTGACCACCCCATCTAAATTAACTAACTCCTCTTCTTCTCAAGTCTATTCTCCTTACCTTTTATTTTTTCTTATAGAAAATATCACTGCCTGGCATGTTATTAGAACATAAGCTCTCTGAGATGGGCATGTTGTTTTGCTTACTCTTCTGTTGTGACTGTTAAGAACACGTCCTCTATATAGTAGATACTCAAGATATATTTGTCAAACAAATGATTACATTGCTTGTAGTTTAGAACAAAATACACGTATATGACTGAAAGCCCAAAGTTAGCACCCAGAACTAAAATAGGAATATAAAAAGAAACTGGTTTGATGACCTTTTTTAATTGATGAAATAACTTAACTCTCCTACCTTTGGATCTCTTGTTATGCTGAGTAACACATGCTCTCCTCCTCTTTTCTAGCTACTTTGAGTTGATTAGCTTCTTTGCTGCCTAGAAAAGTGCTGTTACATATATAGCCATTTCACTCTTATATTATACTAAATTTCATTCTTTATTCTTTTTTGTTACTTTCTAGTATTCCATTGTGTGAATAGACCACAGTTTGTCCATTCACTTGTTGGAGAACATTTGGACGATTTCTATTTTTTGGTGTTTATAAGTAGAATACTATAAATATTGCCTTCTCTTTTGTATAAACATGAGTTTCATTTCTTAAGAGTAAATACCTCAGTGGAATTTCTGGACTTTTTCAAAATGATTATCCTATTTTACATTCCCACTAGTGATATTTGATTGCAACTTTTTCCCTAATTCCCAGAATATTATTATATTTAAAATTTTTTCCAGTTTGATAAACCATAAATGATATCTCAGAATTGCATTTATTTACATTTCTATAATTATGAGTAATTTTGATACTTTTCATATAGTTCAAGGGGTATTTACATATATATATGTGTGTGTGTGAGAGAGAGAGAGAGATTTGTCTATTGAAGCCTTTTTCCATTTTTCCTCTGAGGATTTTGGTTCTTGGTTCCTCTTGTTTTTTGGTTTTAAGGAAAGGTACAGGCAGGAATGATGGTGAGTAGGTAGGCAGGCAGAAAGAGAAAGAAAGAGGAAGCATCTTTATTTTATTTTTATTTAGTTATTCACACAGGTTGCTTCCCAGCACACCCATTAATTGAACCCAGGGTTATGTGGCCTTGCTCTTTCGGAGGTGATTGACCTAATTGCTATTCCACCAGGGCATGCCTTGTCCCTCTGTTTTTAAGAATTCTTTGTATATTTGAGATATTATTTCTTTGAAATATGTGTTGCAATATTTTTCTCCTAATTTGTCAGTTTTATTTTGATTTTGTGGAGGTTTTTGCCATACAAATTTAAACTTTTTATACTTAAATTTGTTATTTTTTTCTTTCATTGCATGTGGATTTTGGTAATAATTTGAAAGCCTTTTTTCTCTCCTGTGATTAAAGAGAAATTCACGTGTTTTCTCATAATACTTTTATCGTTTCATTTTTTTACGTTTAGAGTCCTAATCCTTTTGAGTTTACTCTTTTGTGTATGGTGTGAGATGTAAATCTAATTTTGTTTTTTTCCAAATGGTGACCCATTTATAGCACTTATTAAAGAGCTCACCTTTGGCACACCCTGGTGTCTTAGTGATTAAGTCCATAACCTCTAGTTTTTGTAGTCCACTTACATCCCAATGACTTGGGTTCACAGAAGTGGGGAGGGGGGTTAGTGGGGGTTGGGGGACAACACCCAAGATGAAATAAAATAAAATTCTTCTTCCTCCTCTCTCTTTCTCTCTGCCTGCCTACTCTTCTTCAGACTTACTGTAACTTGCCCTTAAAAAAAAAAAAATCCTTTACTCCAGTAATTTGAGCTGTCATCTTAATCAGTATATGAAAATTTTATATTTATTTGATTCTGTTTCTGAACTCTTCTGCTAGTCTACTGGTCCAATTGTGTGAAAATTTCACAGTATGTTTTAATTTCTGGTAGGACTAGTCTGTTTTTTTCCTTTTTCACTATTTTTCTGACTATTCTTTAATGTTTGTTTTCCCACATGAACTTAAGTATCATTTTGTCTAACTCCACAGATAACTTGTTGGTATTATATTGAATTTATAAATCAACTTAAAATTATCATCTTATAATGTTAAGCCATCTTATCAAAAAAGCAGATAACTTTATTCAGGTCAGCTTTTGTGCAGTGTTTAAAATTTTTCCTCCTATAAGTTTTATATGTTTCTCATTACATTTATTTAATCTTTTTTATTCTTAAAAATGACTTTTTCTCTCCCATATACTCTTTATATTTTTTAAAGAACTTTATTGAGATAACTTCACATACCATACAGTTCATCTATTTAAAGTGTAATTTAGTGGTATTTAGTATATTTACAGAATAGTGCAGCAATTACCACAGTCAATCTTAGACATTTTTCTTACCACAGAAAGAAACTCAATACCCAGTAGCAGTCACTTCTCATTTTCCTCTGGACTTTTAAAGATAAAAAGGAAGAGAGAGGAGGAAGAAGCATTTTTATTTAGTTGTTTATTTTACACCCCCTTTACCCCCCATGCATGATGAGCCCTGGTCCTTGGGCTTTACATGGTTCACACTCCAGCCATCTCAGCCACCTGAGCACAAGGCATATCCTGTTGTTGATTACTTCATAGCTTTTCCCTTCAGCCTTTTTTTTTTTTTAAAAATCCCAGTCAAATAATGGGTTTTTTCCGTAGGAGTTTTAACTTTTTACTTTTGATTCCCTAAGTGGAGTGAGAGCGCGACTAAGTGGTGTACTTAAAAAGGTGTTTTGGTTTATTTGGAACTATTTTATAGTTCAAAAATAAAGTAAAATATAATATACTCAAGTTAAATTTTAAAAAGCAAAGTAATTGGTATGTATTGAGTTATTGCTAAATATTAGTCATTGTATTAGATAGCTTGTCTAAAGTGGTCTTCAGGTTTCAGGTGATACTCTGCTCATCCCTGCTCAGTTTTATAGCAAAAAATTGCCTCAGAAAAGTGAGATTCAAACAGATTAGATGCCTGTCCAGTTTTGCACAGCTTTGGAATGGCAGCCAGTGTTTAACCTGGGTTTTTTTGATGCATATAAAAAATTATTTAGTTCACTAACTACTGAAAAAGTAAGATCATTAAAATGTAGGACACTGATTAGTGAGAGCAAGAGTCCTAGAGAGCTGTTTTCTAGGAGTTCTAATGTAATGGAGCAATGAAATCTTGAGTACTGTAGAGAAGAACTAAAATTTTGTGCTTCTCTGTTGCATCTATGAACAAATCTGTTTTTGGTTTTCAATGATTATCTCTGAAAAAATTGAAGATATTCAGCTAGTACCTTGTGCTAGGGCTTAATACCTTTGTCTCTGTGAAAATAGCACTTCCTAAAAGTGAAGTTGCAAAATACCTCTCAGTAAGCAATTTGACAGAACTTGTTCAGTGTTAAATACTGCAGCAAGGAGTGCATTTTAAAAGTTCTGGCCTCATCAGGATATGTCCTTTAACAATTAAGCTTAGGTTAAAAACGCTTATGAGTTATTTTCTAGTTGAGGTAAAAGATCCAATAATATCATGTGGCTTTTGTAACTGTTATGCTGTGACCAAAGATGAAATCTTGATGGTGTGGTTGTGGAGGAAAAAGCTGTCACTTGTTAACCACAGAAATTTCCTTAAAATAAAAGTTCTGAATTTTATGGCAAGGAACTGAGGTCTTCGGTTAATAATGTGACTAAGAGCTCAAAGTTAAAATGACAGAGATAGCCTGGTGTTTAGATATCCTAAATTTGAGTCTTTAATCTTTTAAATTAATGAACTAAACAGTGTGTATACTGATAACCAGAAGTCTTTCAAATACTATTTCATCTTTTACTCTGTTTTAACCCGTAGACCCAAGATTAGGCTGCATTTATGTGATTATATAATTCTCCAATTCTATGAAAGTTTTTTAGAATTATGGATATGACAGTCTTATATAAGCATTTACTATATGGTTTTCAGATAACATTTTCTGATTCTCATTTTAGAAAATGTGGAAATAAAAAGAAACAATGGGATATAAAATATGAAACAATTAAGTATATCTGCAGAAATAACCACATAATTTTTAAAAATATACCAGTTCTTTAGCGAAGCTAATGATTTACATTTTATGTTCCACTTTTTTCTCTCGATTATTATTTACCTGCTCATCTAGTATTTATACATCTAAATTTCATGAATTCTTGTTTGGTTGATTTGTTTTATTTTGTTTTCCCCCCCCAATAGATCTTGAGCCAGATGAGTGTGCATCCATTTACATCTTTAATGTAGATCCACCTCCATCTACTTTAAATTCACCACTTTGCTTACCACATCATGGATTACCGTCTCACTCTTCTGTTTTATCACCATCGCTTCAGCTCCAAGGTCACAAAAACTATGAAGAAACTTGTGAGATTACCGAATCTAAATACAGCCCATTAGGTGGCCCCAAGCCCTTTGAGTGCCCAAGTATTCAAATTACATCCATCTCTCCTAACTGTCATCAAGAAATAGATAATCATGAAGATGACCTACACATAAATGACCCAGAAAGGGAATATTTGGAAAGGCCTTCTAGAGATCATCTCTATCTTCCTCTTGAGCCATCCTACCGTGAGTCTTCCCTTAGTCCTAGTCCTGCCAGCAGCATCTCTTCTAGGAGCTGGTTCTCAGACGCATCTTCTTGCGAATCTCTTTCACATATTTATGATGATGTGGATTCAGAGTTGAATGAAGCTGCTGCTCGATTTACTCTTGGATCCCCTCTAACTTCTCCTGGTGGCTCCCCGGGAGGCTGTCCTGGAGAAGAGTCCTGGTATCAACAGTATGGACTTGGACACTCCTTGTCACCCAGACAATCTCCTTGCCACTCTCCTAGATCTAGTGTCACTGATGAGAATTGGCTGAGCCCCAGACCAGCCTCAGGACCCTCTTCAAGGCCTACTTCCCCCTGTGGAAAACGACGGCACTCTAGTGCAGAGGTTTGTTATGCTGGGTCGCTTTCACCCCATCACTCACCTGTTCCTTCTCCTGGTCACTCCCCTAGGGGAAGTGTAACAGAAGATACCTGGCTCAATGCTTCCATCCAGGGTGGATCAGGCCTTGGCCCTGCACTTTTTCCATTTCAGTACTGTGTAGAGACTGATATCCCTTTGAAAACAAGGAAGACTTCTGAAGATCAAGCTACCATACTACCAGGAAAATTAGATCTCTGTTCAGATGACCAAGGGAGTTTATCACCATCCCGGGAGACTTCAGTAGATGATGGCCTTGGATCTCAGTTTCCTTTAAAGAAAGATTCATCTGGTGACCAATTTCTTTCAGTTCCTTCACCCTTTACCTGGAGCAAACCAAAACCTGGCCACACCCCTATATTTCGGTGAGTTGATGGAAATGCTACAGGCATTTTTCGTGGTTATGGGATATTAGCGGCATACAGAATGCTTTGATCATTTTCCTTCCACCTTCTTTTTTTTTCTTTTTTAGTTTCTTCCAGACGAATAACTTAAAGTCCCTGTTTCTTTTCCTTTGAGTTTAAAAGTATCTTTAGATAGGCTAAAGTTACAATTTTAAATGGGCATAGGGAATGAATCATATATAATAACATTACTTTCAAGAATTCTTAGAGGGAATTCTCTTATTTAAAAACGCTTCCTGTTAGAGGTTTGATATATGAATCAAATTAATAAGACAAATGGAGAATAGGGTTTTTTTATATTTCCTAAGAGCTTATATACAAATAACATTTGCCTTTTGATACTTAATAGTGTTTTTTTCACAACTTTTTTGTCTATTGATTGTTTTGTGGTTATAAAGGAATTTAAATGTTTTATGTATTCAAATTATTTTCCTTTATGACTTTTGGGTTTTATATTTGAAAGCCTTACTCCATTCTAAAATAATTAAAAATCAGCCCTTCATACGTGTTTTTAGTAAGGTTTTTATGTTATTTTTAGCATACACTTAACATAATATGTATAGCATTTCTACTTAAATAATATATATATTTGAATCTTGAGGCTAGCTAAGGACTAGAGTTAAGAATAGTAAAATGCCTAAAAAATAGAAAAAATCAAGAATCGTGAAATGCTTTATTTTCCAAATGACTTATCAGTTATTTCAATATTTTTGTAGAAAAGACAGCTGTTATCATGTATTAAGTTCCCACATGGTGTTGAGTCTATTTACTTTTTTTTTAGTGCTTTTTTTTGTTGCTATGCATGTTTATTTCTGGATCCAGATCTATTGAAAAATATAATCTTTTTAGGAGTTTACTTAAATCTGCATCAAATGATGATACTGGCTGAGAGTTGATGAAATTGAGTTGTTTCAGATTAATAAAAATGAATACCTTTGAGCTTCACAGTAACTAGTAAACCGAGGCTGTGACTATTCAAACAAGCAATGAAATAATTAAGAAAATACAGTAGGAGTGAAAGCATTTCAGAGGTAGAAGAGCCTTTAAGTTCCATGTCACCAGTCACTGACAAACATACTGCTTTTAAAAACAAATCATTCCAGCTTTTGGTACGTTAGTATTTGATCTGTAGACATGCAAGTCTTTTTTTTCTAATTCCATATTTTTAACGTTAATGTATCTAAGTGAACCAGTAGCCCTTTAAATTGTTTAAAATATTGATCAATTGACAGTTGTCTATAAATTTCATTTAGAGATGTTGCAATGATAGATTTTTTTATTTCTTCAGCCAAATATGTACTGAAATTAAATTGTTACCTCAGATTGAAATTTCTTGCTGAAGATAAGCAATTTTTCAGAGAGAAAGGGAAAGGAGCAATAGGAGAAAGCAACATATAGTATAGACTGACTTCTATAGATCTGTATCAGGGAGGGAGACATATATACTGAGACACAGGGGTATTTAGTAACTTGGAGAGACACTGATACATATACAAAGTTGCGCATCTTTGCTTTCTAGTAGTGAAATTATTGGTCTTTTGATTATTTTTTGTAATTACACATAGTTGAGAAATCTGATTTTGCAAAATGTTAGAATTTGTCATTTTTAAAAAAGTAGATAAAGGAAGTAGATAAAAATCAATTAAATACAATTTATTCTTCAGGTTAAGTAATTATAACTTATTAAGTGAAGTTTTATTTTGGAATACTTTGTTTCAAAATCACAGAGAAGTAATCCAGTCACTGCTTGGCAATAATAGCTTGGTGAAGTGTATCTTTGTGTTTTGTTTATAGCACATCTTCATTACCTCCGCTAGACTGGCCTTTACCAACTCATTTTGGACAGTGTGAACTGAAAATAGAAGTGCAACCTAAAACTCATCATCGAGCCCATTATGAAACTGAAGGTAGCCGAGGTGCAGTAAAAGCATCCACCGGAGGCCATCCTGTTGTGAAGGTATAAAGTTTGGGGAGCATGTTTTGTAGATCCCATACATCTCTTAATACAGTGTCTGTTCATTAGATACTACTGAGTCCAAAGAGAACATTCAGAATTAGAGAGTTCTACTGAAGTTTTGTGTCCTAGTTGATATGGAGCATGTCTGCGTGGAGTTTTTTGGCTAGGCTAGAAGATAACTCTTTCTCCAACTGGAGCTATTTTGGGGAAAGACCATAGGTTAAACAGTTGTTCTTCTAATGATAACAAAAAAACCATTATGTTTATAAACATATAATACATTCACATTTAAAATTCAAGTAATAGAAAAAGGATAAAGAATGAAGCAATAAATTACCTAAAATCTAAATCCCTCGGAAATACACAGTATTAACATTTGATTAACACTTCAGATAACTCTGTATGTATATTCATTGCAATTCTGGATATATAGCTAGAAAAGGGAATGCATTTTTTTCTTAAGAGGAAAGAGATAGACAGGATTGCAGGTGAGCAAGCAGGTAGGAAGAACGAGAAGGAAGAAGCGTTTTATTTTTATTTAGTTATTCATCTTAGTTGTTCCCCCTGACCATGGAAAGTGAACCTAGGTCGTTGGGATGTATGTGTACTCTGTTCAGAGCCAGAGGTGTGGATCTACCAACTGTTCTACCAGGGTGCACCAAAAAAATAAATGGATTTTTAAAGGATAGGATTATAATGAACATCTTTGTAATTAAATGAAGGCAAGTAGGCAGGCAGACAGGAAGAAAGAGGAAGAAGAAGCATATTTTAATTTTGTTTAGTTGTGCACTCTGATTGTTTCCTCTCCCTACTGGGGACTTGAACCTGGGGGTTGTGGTCTGCATTACTCTACTAGGGTGTACCTTGTTTCAGATTTAAATGGTATGAGTTGACTCTCTGCTCTGAAAAATGGGTAACTCTTTTTCCCCCTTGTTGACTTAAGTTTATTAAATCGTGGTAAAATACACATAAATTTTACAATCTGTAGCATTTAGTATATTCACAGTATTATTCAACTTTTACCACTATTTCGTGCCAGAACATTTTTGTCACCCAGAAAAGAAACCCTGCATCCATTAAGTAATCCCTCTCCATCTCCCCTCCAGCTCCCCAGCTCTTTCCCCCTGGGCCTCCTGGTAAAATCAAATCTGTTTTCTATCTCTGTATTTTCAAGCTCTAGATCTATCACATAAATGGAATCGCGTATCATGCGACCTTTGTGTGTGACTCCTTTCATTTAGCATGTAATGATTTCAAGCCTCACCTGTGTTATTGCATGTGTTAGAACTACTTTTTTTTTGTAGTTGTATAATATTTCATCCTGTGGCTATGACTGATTAGTTCATCAAATGGTGAACATTTGGGTCTTTGCAGTAATTGTCTCTTAAACAACTTCTCCCACTCTTATTTTCTACCACCTGAATTTTCTTGCTTGTATTATTTTTTCTTTCAGACATATAACCCATTTCCTTTCACCCCACAGTTGTATTCAGTGCTTACTGCTATTTCTTTTATTTCATTGTTGTTGTTTTTGTTTGTTTTGGTTTGGTTTTCTCCTTTCATACCTTTTCCTGTCTTCTCATTTATTTATATTTTTAAATAAATGTTTCCATTGTGCATCTCTCAATTCACCACTAAACTTTAAGAATGGCTGAATATTTATTGCCTTTATGTACTCAAATATATGAGCGGTTATATATAATTATCTTGAGTCATGCATATTCTCTCTTAGCGCTTGTTTTATGACATGTGTTATAAAGGAGAAATATTAGCTAAAGTGATTTTCCCTCCCTGTCATGTTCATAGATGTTTGGTTTGTGTCTAGTTTTAGACTACTAGGAATTAGCTTCTATGTAGGTATTTGTTTTTAAAGTACATGTCTTTGATGGACAGAGCATTCACTTTTGGGGATAGATGGCCAAGAGTGCAATTGCTGGTTTTTCAAAGTAGTTGTACAAGTTTTTACTTCTAATCAGCTGTATATGAAAACTGTATGCCACATCCTCACCTATACCAGCACTAGGTTGTTGGTCTTTTAATTTTAACCATTCTGGTAGAAATAGAGGTATCACACCAGTTTTAATTTGTAGTTTCTTAATGACCAGTGGGGTTGAATGTATTTTCATAGGTTTATCAGACACTCAGCTATCCTATTTTGTGAAGTGTCTTCATGTCTCTTGACCAATTTTAAAATTAATGATCTTTTTTCTTATTTATGGGCATTTTAAATATTTTGGATATAAATCTTTTTGTCAGGTATGTCTTTCAAATAAAATTTTTTTTCTAGTCTGCTGCTTGATTTTTCACTTTGTATCTTTTGACAAATGAAAGTTTCAAGTCTTAATGAAGTCGAATTAGTCTGTAGTTAGTGCTTATATAACTTGCTCAATAACCTTTGCTTATACCAAGGTTATGAAGACAGTCTCCTGTGCTTTATTCTAGAGTGTTACTCCTTTAACTTTTACATTTAGGTCTGTGATCTATCTCAAATTAATTTTTGTGTATGGAATTAAGGTAAAAATTAAGATACTTTTTTTCTTATGGATAGAAATTAGCACTATTGGAAATCTATCATTTTTCCACTGTACCGTATTGGGGCATTTCTCATAAATCAGGTGACTGTATCTGTGACTTTCTTGACTCCGTTTTCTCTGCTGTTAGACTGGTTGGTCTGTCTTAATACCGTCATCACTACATTGTCTTAATTACAGTGGCATTATAGAAAATCTTGATATTTGGAAGTGTGAATCTTCTTTTAAGATGGTTTTAGTTAGTCAAGGTCCTTTGATTCTTCTATGAATTGTGGAGGCAACTTGTCAGTCTCCATCCAAAAGCAATAACAAACAACTACTCTGTGATTTTCATTAGGATTATTTTAAAACTTTAGGTCAGTTTGGGGACAGCTGTGACTTTCAATCCACGAACATGATCTGTTTATTTTGGTGGTGGTGTTTGTTTTTTTGAACATCACAGCATTGTTTTATATAGTTTTCAGTATACGAAGCTCACATCTTTTGTTATTCCTAGTGTTCAGGTTTTTTTAATGCTGATAGTTTCTAACTATAGTTTTCTAAATAAATTATCTTGAATAATGACCGCTTCTTTTCTAATCATACTTTTTTTTTCAAAAACATTTTATTATGGTAAGGTATGCATAACATAAAATTTACTGTCTTAACCATTTCTTTTTAAAGGAAGGGCACAGGTAGGAATGAAGGTGAGTAAGCAGGCAGACAGAGGAAGAAGCACTTTATTTTATTCAGTTGTTCATTAGTGGTTCCGGGCCCGGGTCTTGAACCAGGGACCTTGGGATGTATGGGGATTGTGTCCAGTTTAACCTGCTAGGCCACCAGGGCGTGTCAACCATTTCAGATTGTGTAGTTCATTGGTTTTAAATACATTTGGTATGTTGTACAATCATCACCTTCATTCATCCCTGTGGTGCTTTCCATCTTGTAAAATTTAAACTCTATACGTCACTTCCTCCTCTGCATAGCTCTTGGAAACAAAATTTTACTTCATGTCTCCCAGATTTTGACTAGTCTATAAAGTACCTCATCTAAATGGAATCATCTAGTATTTGTCATTTTGTGACTGACTTTTTTCACTTAGTAAAATGTCCTCGAGGTTCATTCATGTTGTAGCGTATGTCAGATTACTTTCCTTTTTAAGGCTGAATAATTTTTTTTACATACACATTTTGCTTATTTATTATCCTTTGATGGATACTTGAGTTTTACAAAGAAATACCAACTATTTTTACATTTAAATCTCTGATATAGCTCAAATTAATTTTTTATGTATAGAGTAAGGATAGGATTACAATGTTTGCTTTTTTTTTTTTTTTTTTTTCTTTCTGTAGGATAGAAGCTAACCCAATACCATCATCAAAAAGCCAGTCATTTTTATTAGTGTTCACTACTGAAATGCACATTTTTGGTCACTGTGATCGGAAGAGATTTTAGTAGATCTTAACTTCCTGAATTTTGTTTTAGATTATTTAAAGTATTATACATTCTCTGTACATTTTAGAATAATGTTTAGATTTTAGAACAAGTAACATAAGAATAATTTGCTTTTGGCACACCTGGTGGAGCAGCAGCAGTTAGGTCAATAGTCTCTGAAGGAACAAGCCACATGCCCCCAGGTTCCAATCTTTGGTCTGTGGGAGGAAACAACCAGTGTTAAGAACTAAATAAAAAATAAAATAAATTGCTTCCTCCTTTCTCTCCCTGCCTGCAACTATCCTTTAAAAAATAAAATAAAATAATTTACTTTTAAATGGATACTTAGAGTCAAGATGGTGACATGGTAGGAGTCAAGTCCCACCTCCTCCCCACAGAGCATCTAGGAATTTATCTATTTTGCAGACATAAACACTAAGGAAAAACATGTCTAGAGGCTATAGAGACCACAGTAACAATCACCACCACAAAGAGTAAGCAGAAACATCAGCGGTCAGAGGTACACTGTAGATTCTGGATTCGGGCCTTGGTGGAGTGGGTAGAGCCTCAGGAAGAACTGGTCCCCCAGAGAGTTACTCTAGCAGCAGAGAGCCTGCCCAAGGGGACTAGGACACAGAACTGGGGTAGAAAGTCTTGGCACCAGTCAGAATGAGGACCAGCACCCTGGTCGAACTGAGCAGGAGTCCCTGCAGGGAAATTACATATAGCACCGCCATAACCAGAAGGCAGCTGGTGGAATTACCCACCTCCAACGCCGTCCACCATGTTGTGCAGATGCTGCATGATCTGCCCACTGGAAATACTGGCCCCAGGCTTGAAAGAAAAAGAGAGTCTTCCAGAAGGGAGGAACCTTCAACACTACCTACTAATATCACCTGTGGGTGGAGGCAGAGCTGTACCCTGATTGCTGATTGTGGACCAATGACAAGGTAGTTGTTACTGTTCAGACCTGTGATAGCAGGAGGAAGGCTCTGCATCCCCCATACAAACTCCAGTTTCATAGGCTGAACTCATGGGCCCCAACATAGGATCCACCTAAGAATTTCAACAAACCCAGCCAGTGGTGACCCCACAGAACTCAAGAATTTCTGGTATTCAGACTAAGATCCAGGCTTGTTCAGGTCAAACCGAAACCCTACATAATACCATCACTGGAAGGAACCCTAAATCACAGAAACATAAACAGAATGCCAAATAGAGCAAATCATAGAGAAATAGTACCCAAAATAATGAATCCAATTAAAGCCCCAGGGGAGAATCTGAATATAACTGATGTATGCAAACTGCCTGAAGATGAAGTAAGGGTAACAGTGATAAACATATTCATGGAAATCAAGAAAACAATAGAGGAAGAAAAAGAACCATAAAAAAGAGAGAGAAGAAATGAAGCAAGATGGCAAAGGAATGAACACTATAACTGAACTAAAGAACTCAATGGAGGGATTCAAGAGTAGGATGGATGAAGCCTCCAACAGAATCAGTGAGCTAGAAGATAGGGCAGAGGAATGCACTCAAGCAAATGAGCAAACAGAAAAAGTAATGAAAAGAAATGAAGATAGCATTTGAGAGTTATGGGATGACAGCAAAAGGAACAACATTCACATCATAGGTGTCCCAGAAGGACGAGAGTGAAAAGGGAGCAGCAACAGTATTTGAAGAAGTAATAGCTGAGAACTTCCCTAACCTGACGAATGAAGCAGGCCTCCAGACTCAGGAAGCTCAAAGAGTTCCAAACAAAAGAAACCCAAACTGACCTATACTAAGATGCATTATCATCGAAATGTCAAAAACACAAGATAAAGAGAGCACCTTAAAATCAGCTAGAGTATAACAAGTCACATATAAAGGAGTCACCATAAGATTGTTAGTGGATTTCAAAACTGAAAAAGTTTCTAGATAAGCAGAAGTTAAAGGAATTCACCACACAAAACCAGCTCTACAGAAAACATTAAAGGAAGCTCCATAAAGTATAAATAAACCCCACTTAAAAACACTTAAGACAGCAAAATATAAAAACGGGTGGAAGAGAAGAGAATAAAAATGTGGATGATTAGAATGAGTGCAAGATTTATCTTTCCAATATAAATGGGAAATAAACATGGAATTCTCACTTCAGGATAACTTCAAAACACATCTCCAGGGGAAAGGCAAAGAATAAAAAAAAATAAAAGGGAAACCAGTCAAAACATAACTATATTCAACCCGCCTACAAAGAGAGAAGAATAAATACACAGTAACAACACCAAAGGAATTTTATTTCTTAACCATAGAATTACTCAAAATGAAGAATTATTTTGTCAGGGGTCCTGGTTCTCGAACAAGAATGCAGCCATTCGGGAGACAAGCAACGTCCAACCCTTTGAGGTTCTCTGCCTGGCTTGCCAAATTGTGGGCGTCAAAGGAAAAGTTTACCTGTTCTGTTGAAGTTCTTCACAGGCTGGATGAATGAACAAATTAGGCATCATTAGTAAGGGAAGACCCCAAATTTCATAACATACATGTGGAGATTTTACTTGGTGGTAAAATTCTCTTTTTACTTTATTCATAGTAAATAATCTGACTCATTAATAGGATCAGCAAAATATATTTAAAGGAGTTTGCTAGTATTTTCAGTAGGTAAGGGAGAATGAGATATATTTTCTATTCTCATAAAATTTATAGTTTAGTGAGGATTGCATTTGAGAGAAAAACAAAGTATAGTAAAGGTTTAATAGAGGAAATTCAGATCTCTGAGAGAAATAGGGACCTGAAACCCAGACAGAGAGATTGAATCAGGCACTCCTTATATGTGGAAAGTTCTTAAGTATGAGTAAATAAACATTGACAGGAATGGGGTTGGTGGGACGATGATAAGGAAGGAAAAGTATTAAGCAGGACTTTAGAACTCAGCTGTCCGATCAAATAGCTTCTAGCCATATTTAAAATTAAATTAACTGCAATTTAAAAGTAAATGATTTAGTTGCATTCAGGGCTTGGTAGCCAAATGTGGCTAATGGCTACATTGTCTTTTCAAGAAATGATGCTGGAGTAATTGGACATCGATAACCAGTAAAACAAACCTCACATCTTACATAAAAAATGACCCAGCATTGAACATGGATTTTTTTAAGTGCAGATTTGGAATATTTTCATCATTGCTGAAAGTTCTATTGGGCAGTGCTGGTTTAGAAGCCCATAATTGCAAGAGAATATAGCATATTAGCTAATTACAAGAAATATATAGGGTAGCCCTGGTGACTCTGGTGCTAAGCTAGTGTCTGGGGTGTGGACCATGTAAATCCCAAGGACCTGGGGGACTAGGTGCTGGGGCGGTGGGGGAGGTGGGCACACACCATAAATAAATAAAGAGCTGCTTCCCTCCCTCCCTCCCTCCCTTACTGTCTTCCTACCTTCTTTTCTACCTTAAAAATGCTGCTGCTTCTTCCTTCTTTCCTTTAAAAAGATAGATTTGTCAAATAATTTTATTTCATTTATCTATAAAGTATTAGCATTTTAGGAGGTATCCGAAAATATTTTATTATTGTTTTTCAGTATATGAAAATCATTTGAAATTCAGTTTTTAATTTAATATGGGTAATGGCAGCTGTATTTCTGTAACATATACACTGTTTATAGACCAAGATGAATGTTCATTAAGAGGCCTTTATACTACCTTTAACAAATGGTGCTAGAGCAACTGGACATTTGTAAAGAATCATAATAAAATAAACCTTAACCAAAACTTCACCTCTCATATAAAAATTAATGAAAGATTAATTATGACTTTAAATATGAATCATAAAACTATAAAACTTTTAGAAGAAAACGTAGAAAATCTTCAGGCCCTCAGGCTAAATGAAGAGTTCTAACATACTATGCCAAAAATATGATAACCAGAAGGAAAAAATTGATAAATTGAACTTAATAACAATTAAGAACTTTAGCTTTGTGAAAGATCTTACAAGCTACGGACAGGGAGAAAACTCTGCAAAACCACATATCTGACAAAGATCTTGTGTCTTGAATACAAAAAAACTTTCAAAATTCAACAGTAATAAAACTATTATAAAATGGGCAAAAGATGTTGAACAAACATTGCCAAGGAGGTAAGATGGTAAATAAGCACATGAAAATATGTTCCACATCAGTAGCCTTTAGAAAAATGCAAATTACAACCACAATGAGATAATACTGCATACTGGTATGAAGCAATAAAATATAAAATGTAGTGATAATATTAAATGCTGCTGAGGATGCCAAGAAAATGGGTGCCTCATAATTGCAGCTGTGAATGTAGAATGTTTACAGCCGTTTGGAAAGTAGTTTGTCAGGTTCTAAAAAATCTAAATTTGCACTTACCACATGACCCAGCAATTCCACTTTTTGGGCATTTCTCACAGAAAAATAAAAACATAGTCACAAATAGCCTGTATATTAATGTTAAGACTAGCTTTATTTTTCGTAATCAAAAATTGGAAAGAACCCAGATGGACAAATAGTTAAATAAACTCTAGTGTGTCATACAATGTACTACCCTTCAGCAATAAAAAGGAACAAACTTGATATGCACAAGCTGGATGATTGATTCTCCATGGAATTACGCTGAATGAAAAATGTCAATTTCAAACAGTTACATAGTGTGTGATTCATATGTATATATTCTCAAAATGGCAAAGCTGTAGAGATGGAGACTAGATGTGCTGTTGCCAGGGAGCAGGGTCAGGTTGAAGATTGCAAATATAAGCAGTAGCACAAGAGTTCCTTTGTGGTGATGGAACAGTTCTGTATCTTGACTGTGGTAGTGGTTACTTGAATCTACATATGAGATAAAACTATATAAACAGCTTATTATACAGTGATATGTTTTATTAAAGCTTACATGTTTTGTGTCTTATCCCACAAGTTACTGAAATTTTTAAAATAGGTTTGTGTTTTTTCATATTTAGACTTTTTTTTTTAAGGAAAGGTACACGCAGGCAGGAAGGTGAGTAGGAAACAGGAAGGAAGAAAGAGAGAAGAGGAGGAAGAACTTTTATTTATTTATTTTTTATTTAGTTGTTCACACTGGTTGTTCCTCCTGGCCCTGGGTTTTGAACCCTTGACCTTGGGATGGATGTGGAACTGCTGCCAGGTATACTAGAGCACTAGGCCACCAGGGTGCACTGCATATTTAGATCTTTTATTTCATCAAGATCCATTTCCAGATGATTTGTACATGATGTTATAGGCACAATTTTAGTTTGAAACAATTTACATTATGAAAATTTCGTATGTATTTTTTTAAATTTCTATGTGTTGTCATGCTTCTAATATATTCAGATCCCCTTCCCCCAAGTGATTTAGCAGAACTGATAACAGAACTGCTTTTATTGAAGCTGCTTGTACTATAGTTGACCTTGGGGCTTTAACCCTCCAGCTTTAATTAAATTAAGCAGGCACAGACCTTTGCTATGGAAACGATACAGAAACATAGTAGACAACTTGACTTACTTTCTTCTACAAAACAGAAGGTGGCCTAAAGAGAAGTATGCTCGTACTAGATGAAAGTTTTTAGAGAGTAATGTTAACAGAAGCAGTAATTTGTTTATTGCTCACAACATATATTCTGCTTGTCTATAAATGGAATGCAAGGATAGTCAAATTAATTAAATATTCTTTTAAAATCCCTGAGATGCAGAGGAGCTCTGTTTTTCTTATACTGTGAGATATAAATATATATATACGTAAATATGTGTGTGTGTATATATATATGCACACTCTTGTAGCAGATGTTGGCCAAAATAATGTGTTATGAATATAGTTCCTTTGAAATCTTATATGCATGATTACCTTCCCCCATTACCGGTTCATTTTACTATCGAAGTATAAAGGACAGGTGGCTTATGTCCCTGCCAAGCTGGTATTAATGTGAGTCATCTAATATGACTAGGATACTTTGGTTATAGTACTTACTGGTACGTTATATGATATTTGGGTAATTTAATAGATAGTAATAAAATTTATTTGTATTTTCTATTTTAGATTTAACTATTTCATTTTGAACAGATTATAATTCTTACTTAACTAATTCTGTTTACTAACCTTGTGAGTTATTTTGCTCGACCAAATTGTAGTCTTACTCCAGAATTCATTCATTCAACCCAGAGTGAATGTCTGTGCTGTGCTAGGTCATCCAGTAGACTCTGGAGATAACAAGGTGGACATTGTTCTCTTCACAGTACTTGAAGTCATAAACGTGTTGCTGTTTCTTCCTCAACTAGGTGAACAGTTGGTTCCTACCATAATTTTTTTAAATTTAGAATTAAACATGAAAGAACAGGTATCTCAGAAAGGCTATAATCACTTACTGGCCATGAGTTTGAGGAAGTTCCCTAATCTTTCCTAGCTTCAGATTTTTTATCTGTAAGCTAAACTGGAAAACAAAAAAAGATGCATACTTCACAGGAGTCTTTACTTTGACAGCTTTGTGTGCACATGTGGATGAACCTCATCCGGTGTTGTCACTTACACATCTGCTGCACGCAAACCAGGATTGCAGTGACTGAGCTGCATTTGTCTGTGTGTGCACACATATGCCCACATTTTTGCAGTTTCTTCTTTTAGCTGTTGATTATTTAGGCTTTACTGAGTTTTCTGTGATCGTTGTTGCTGTTTGAGTTTTTATAGAATGTTTTCCATTTTCCATTTAACATTAAAGCCTTAGAAATGATTGTGGCATTCCTTATTGGAGTAGTATTGAGGTAATTCACTTCCGAAGGTGCACCTCCATATACACCTGGGTTCAAGTCCTAGGTCCGGGTGGGGAAAACAACCAGTGTGAACAACTAAATAAAAATAAAATTAAAAATGCTTCTTCCTCCTCTCTCTCCCTGCCTGCCTTCCTACTTACCTTTATTTCTGCCTGCATCTTTTCTTTAAAAAAAAAATTAATACCAAAACATGTAAAAAGTAAAACAACAGAAAAAATTGATGAATATTTTGACAACATAAATATTAAAATATACAGAAAGCACTTCCAGTTAAATATAGTAGACTGAACACGTGTGTTTACCTTCATTAGATGTTCAGCAGCTGCAACGTATGCTTGCTGAATGGAGAGAAAGAACGACTAAGGAGCACACATCATTTTACCCCAAAGAACTCTGGAATAATTTAGGGATTTGAGGCACTGGGTAGCTCTGAAAGCAGGCTGTGAGTGGAACTGAAAACAGGATTACTTGAAAGTCTACAAAAAGAGCAATTAGACTTCCTACAGTTTTCTCTAAGATGTTATAGCCAAGAGATAATCATTGTCTTAACCTGGGGGAATGTTGGAGATTTACTCTTTAGAATGAATGAATGAAGTTTCTATGTTCTAGACTAACTGAAGGTAGAAAACAGGGTGGGGATAGACGGGGAGGCCTAATGAAAGACTGCCTAATAAATAGCAAACTCTGTCCTCCTGTCTTAATTCCCAAAATGCTGGTAATAGGTTTATGCTCCCTAGACAGGAGTTTGGAAGATTTGCTCTTAGGCAAACTGGCCCAAGAGGAAGTACCCTATGTACCTCTTGACTTGCAAGTCTTCTAGATCAGTGGTTCTCAGCCCTATGAGACCCGATCCTACTTCTTAAAAAAGTATTTTGTAATGCTACTTTATTAAACTGAAATGGACATGTGAAGATATTGTAATCAACTTATATACATAATTTTAAGAATATCAACGTAATGCTGTAATAGTGAGGAAGCAAATTTAGAAGACGAAATAATAGAAATGAAAGGCTTGGTAAGGACTAGGAAGACTTATATTTGAGCATCATTGCAAGTGTTGCAGGTACAGAGGCATAATCAGCAACCTTAATTCCAGTACTTTGCATTACTGGCAAGTTGCATGATTTTCTGAAAGGTTGAATTCTTCCTTAAGTTTTCCTCAATTCTGTTCACATATATTAATTTTGTGTCAAATAATTCGTTTGTATTAAAACTGCAGGGTTTTTGATATCCATGTATACTAAGAGCTGGGTTCTAAGATCATAAATCTTTCTATAAACCTGAGTATCTTATGGGACATTCTGAAGTTCTCTGCAGTACAGGCTCACTTTTCGCTTTGAAGAAGTATGATTATCTCATGCATTGACAGGCATTTTAGTTTCTGATCCCATTTCAGTAAATGCTTGGCGTACACCTCACTTACAGTGAGTGTCGCCGTGTGCTTTCATTTATGTGAATGGCTCTTTTTGTGCAGTGTTGACTGAGTAGTAAAGATAGATAACATATGTGCACTATTATCACTTCACACTGCTGCTTAGGGCACTACAAATCACAGTGCTACAGTTAAAACTGCAGCGTTTTTGGACTTTTTTTATTAGTCTTTTTCCGAGAACTCCAACCTAAAGGCTATTTCTGGATCTGTTTCTATTTATTATTTTCTCTTTACTGTGTGTTATACTTCTTTTTCTATGTGTGTGTTGTTTAACATATACTAGACATTTTGTATAAAAGAACTCGACTGAAATAGCAAATGTTTATCTCTAATAAGAGGTGTGCTTTTTCTTTGTCAAGTCACTTCTTAAGCTGTATCAGGGCTTCACCGCAGCTTTAGCCTGATTTGGTACAGCATTGCCTTCAAAGACTTTGAGGTTGCATGGAATCTAAGCACTGACCTGATTGCATAGATCTGCCTATGCTTTACAGCCACGTCTCCAGCTCTTGAAACCGTTGAGGAACTTTCTCTGGCTTAATCACTAGGCTGCTTGATTATTTTGGTCTGAGAGGAGTCTTTCACGCTTCACTTCTGTCATCTCATTATTTGCCTTAGGATAGCTCTTTTAGTTCCAACTCTCCACCCTGGATCTTCTGGAAATACCTTGGCAGGGTCTCTCAGCTCTTCTGACAGTACTGTGATATTTTGTAAATGAAAGCCTGGAGTACGTCACGATACTTCTGCTTTCAAATAGGTAAAAAAGTATGGGATGAGGAGGTCTCAGTTCTGCTGTGACTGCTCTGCTTTGGGATGGTGGCTTCTTTGCACTTGGTGATGGTCTTACCAGTTTGGGAGAGAGCTCTCTCAGCAACCTCGACCATAATGCTTCTGGGAAAAAGATTTGCTCTGTGGTTGCTTTAATCCATTAAACCACCAAGGGAACAATATTATAATACAGATTGCATAAAGTCCATTTTTAGTAAGTAATGGAGGTGTCCAGCTTTTCAAGACAGCAGTGGCGTTTCTGGTACTTAATCCCAGGCACTGTCAGTACAAGTTGTGGTTGTAAGTCATTGTCAGTAATGTTTGCGTAGGGTGACTGGACACTGTTTAGACCATGTAGCTTTTAAGCATGAGATTTTTATGAGCCACCTGATAAACTTTAAAGAATACTTCTCTTCTGTTTCTGTCCTGTGGTTTTGTAGAGTATTCTGATACATGATGTCATATACAGAGTACCTAGTGCAGTGTATAGCATGTGTTAAGCAAATGTTAACTTTACTTCATATCCGTGATTCTGTGTATAGAATCTAATCAGATGTATTCAGTAGCCTTTGAGATGTGTAGAAAGAGTTTTATTATGTGATTCTTTTCCTTCTTTACTCCTCACTTGCCCTTCCTTAGCTTTACATTGCACTTTGTAACTAAGCAACATCGTAATTTATTAGTTTATTAATTATCTTTTTCTACTAAAGAAAGAACATGAAGACTTTTACCCATTATCTAATAATACAGTTTGCCCAGGATGGTTTTCAGTTGTGTAACATTTGTGGAAGAGCAATTAAAGCCTTATAATAAATCTCCCTGATTTTACTCTTGCTCCCCTGTCGCCCAGTCTCTGTCCAGAAACCAGAATAAATTTGTATCATTTTATCTGCTCTGCTGGATAATTTTACCTGTCCTGCTGAGAACTCTCTAATTGCTCCTTTCTTCACTCTGAATTAAATTAAAATTCTCTATAATGGTTTATAAGATCTCTGTGATTTATGCCCTGGCTAGCTTGTTGCCTTACCTTCTCCTTCTCTCCCACCCACAGTTAGCTTTGACCATCCTAGCCTTATTGCACGTCCATCCAAGGTCTTTCTTAACTTCAGGACTTTCACGCTTAATTTTTCTTGCCTCTAATTTTGCTATTAGCTGACTCCCATGCTATACCTAAGGGTCAGTTCCTTAAAGTCAACCCTATCTAAAACATCATTTCTCTGTCCTCTTATCCTGTTTCATTGTTTATAATAGTATTAATCCCTGCCAAAAGTGTATCATATCTTTTTGAGTATTTTATTGAGGTAGCTTTGTTATACAAATTAATATAAACTCATATATGTAGGTTCCCCATATGTTCAAGCTCTCCGTTCCTCACATATATGTCAGCACACTCTGACCTCCACAAAATTACCAAGAGTTCTTCAACGTTGTCCATTGGGCCCCACCACCACCTACCCTCCCTGCCTGCAATATCATTCCCTCCTGATAACCGCAGTTCCATTGCCAGTGTCCAAGGGTTGGTTATCATTTATCTGTTCCTTTGTCTGTTCACACTCCACCTATAAGTGAGTTCATCAGGTGTGTCTGGCTTTCTTCTTTTGACTTATTTCACTTAGCAGAATACCCTCTAGTTCCATCCATGGTGATTCAAATGACAGGATTTCATCTCTTCTATTGTATAGTATTCTGTTGTATATATATATGTATATGCCACATCTTTATCCATTCATCTGATGATGGGTACTTAGGTAGTTTCCAGTTCTTAGCTATTGTGAATTAGAGCTGCAGTATACATTGGTTTGCATAAATCTCTGTGAATCAGTGTTTTTGTATCTTTTGGGTAAATACCCAGAAGAGGAATGACTCGATCATACAGGATTTCTGTATTCCAACTTTTTTGAGGAATCTTCACACTTTTCCATAGTGTTTGCACCAATTTGCACTTCCATCTACCATGTAAAAGGGCTCCCTTTTCTCCACATCCTTGCCAACATTTGTTGTTTCCAGACTTTTGAATGATAACCAATCTCTGATGTGTAAGGTGATATTTCATTATTTTGATTTGCATTTCCCTGATAACCTGCGAGTAGGAACATCTTTTCATGTGCCTGTTGGCCATCCTCTTCAGAAAAATGTCTGTAGTTCCTCTTTCCATTTTTTGATTGGATTGCCTATTTTTCTGTTACTGAGTTTTATGAGTTCGCATATTTTGGATATTAAGCCCATGTCAGAAATATGGAACACAGATATCTTTTACCAGTTAGTAGGTTGTCTGTCTATTTTGGTGGTGTTTTCTTTCACTGTGAAGAAATTTTTTAGTTTGATGTAGTCCCAGTTGTTTGTTTTTATTTCCTTGATGCTGGTATTGAGGCCCCAACAATCTCTCAAAGGCTTATGTCATGAAATGTCTTTCCTATGTTGTCTTCCAAGAATTTTATGGTTTCTGGTTTTATGTCCAAATCTCTAGACCATTTTCAGTTAATTTTTGAATGGTGTTAGCTTCATTCTTTTGCATGTGGCTGTCCAGTTTTCTCAGCACCATTTTTTGAAGAGACTGTGCTTTCTCCATTGTGTACTTTTGACTCCTTTGTCATAAATTAACTGACCATATATGAACGAGTCAACTCCTGGTTAGCAGTTCTGTTCCACTTATTTGTGCCTCTATTATTATTCCAGTACCATGCAGTTTTTATCATTATCATTTTGTAGTATAGCTCAATGCCTGTGAATGTGATACATCCAAATTTGTTCTTTTTTCTCATGTTGCTTTGGCTATTTGGGGTCTTTCATTCTTCCATACGAATTTTTAAGGGTTTTTTTTTTTTTTCTATTTCCTTGAAACGCGCCTGAGGGGTTTTGATGAACATTTCATTAAATCTGTATATTGCTTTAGGTATGATAGCTTATTTTGATAATGTTTATTCTTCCCAGCCATTAGCAGAGATTATCATTCCATCTCTTTGTATTCCTCAATTTCTTTAAAAAGGACTTAGGGTTTTTGTTGTATAAGTCTTTTACCTTCTTTGTTAAGTATGTTCCAAGGTATTTGATTATTTTTGCTTATATTGTAAATGCTGTAGTTTTCTTGATTTTGTTTTCTTGTAAGTGTTATTTACATTTAAAAATGCAATAGATTTTTGTGCATTGATTTTGTAGTCTGACATTTTACTGTATCTTTGATTAGTTCTAATAACTTTTTGACAGTTTTTAGGGTTTTCAACATATATATCATGTCATCTGCAAATAATGATAGTTTTATTTCCTCTCTTCCTGTTTGTATTCCTTTTCTTTTTCTTGCCTGATTGTTCTGCTAAGATCACCAGTCTGATGTTAAATAGCAGTGGTGAAAGTGGACAGTTATATGTTGATTGGTTTCCCTTTTTGTTTCCTTCTTTGTTTTTTCCTGGAGATGTGTTTTGAGGTTACCCTTAGTATTGCATTAGGAATTTTGTTTATTTCTGTTTTATGTGAAAGCAAATTAATCTTAAACTCATTCTAAGCATCCACATTTTTAATCTCTTCCTCTCCAAATTTTATGTTTTGCTGTCTTGCTGTTTTTAAGTAGAATTTCTTTACACTTTATAGAGCTTCCTTTATTATTTTTTGTGGAGCTGGTTTTATGGTGATGAATTCCTTTAACTTTTGCTTATCTAAGAAGCTTTTTGTCATTCCTTCAATTCTAAATGTAATCTCAGAGGATAGAGTATCCTAGGTTGGAGATCCATTTCTTTCAGCACTTTCAGTATATCTTGCCATTCCCTCCTGACCTGTAGAGTTTCAACTGAGAAATCTACTGACAGTTTTGTTGGGTCTTCTTTTCTCTAGCTGCTTTTAAGATTCTCTTTTTATCTTATATTTTTGAAATTTTTATGGAGATGTGTTTTGGTGTTGGTCTGCTTGGGTTTCTTTTTTTGGAACTCTTTGAGCTTCCTGGGTCTGGAGACCTGATTCATTCCTGGGTAAGGGGAAATTCTCAGTTATTATTTCTTCTAATACTGTTTGTGCCCCCCTTTCTCTCTCTTCTCCCTCTAGAACCCCTGTGTTCCTTTTGATGTTATCCCACTTGTGTCTTGTACGCTGTCTTCCATTTCTTTGCAGTCTTTTATTTCTTTGTTAATTTGCTTGAGCGCAGTCCTCTGCCCTATTGTCTGACTCACTGATTCTGTTGGAGGCTTCATCCATCCTACTCTTGTTGAGTTCTTTATTTCAGCTATTATGTTATTTGTTTATTTGACATCTGTCTTGAGCTGCTTCATATCATCACTCTCTTCATTGTGGTTCTTTTTTTTCCCTCTATTATTTTCTTGATTCCCATGAGTATGTTTATCATAGGCTTGGATCTTAGTTTGAACACTGGGAATTCTTTAGTTGTGTGACGCTAACCACTGGTCAGATTTTTTAAAGTTCTGAGGTGGGCTCTGCATTGGGGCCTGTAAGTCCAGCCTCTTTGAGTTGGAGTTTGTGTGGGGGATGCAGAGCCTTCCCCCCAGTGTCACAGGTCTGAGCGTTAAAGTACACCTGTGGATTGTCGTTGACCCAGTCCTCAGTGAGCTGGCCACAGTTCCACCTCTACCCACAGAGTGGCACTAGCTATTGAAGGTTTCTCCCTCTAGGAGACTCTCTTCCTCCAGAGACGCTGTATCCCAGAAACAGTGTTTCTGGTGCCCTTAGACTTGCGGGTAGAATTTCCGGTGGGTGGATCCTGCAGTAATGGTGATGACTTGGACAGATTCCCCTTGGAAGCTGTGATTCACCTTACCGGGGTGCTGGTCCTTTCTGCCTCACTTGGAGATCCCCCTCTCCTGAGGCTCAGCGATCGTGATCTCACTGGTGTGTGCTCTGATGTCTGACCAAGTCTTTTATCTCTGGCTGGTCCGATTTTTCTTGGCTCTGCCCTCTGCCCTGATTTTTTCCCCGTTGGGCTTGGAATCCCAAAACCATGATGTGGCACCAAAACCGGACTTTTTGCCAACCCTTTTGCTTCTGCTGGTTCTGTAGTTGCCAGACCTACTGTTTTCCTCAGCATTTGTGTCTTCAAAATAGTTGCTTCCTAGTTTTTCTGTGGCAAGGAGGGAAGTCTGGGGTCCCAACAGATTGCCATCTTGGGCCCGAACCACTTCTACATTTTGCTGTGTTTTTATTCTTTCTTTTTTTTTCTTTAGAAAGGAAGGAAGGGAGAAGAAGAAGCATTTTTATTTAGTCTTTTTTTGTTGTTGTTCTTCCCCGCCACCTGGAACCCTGGGTCTTGAATCCAGCTCCTTGGGCTTTACCTGGATCAAAGACCTAAAACTGTAAAACTCTTAGAAGAAAGCATTTAGGAAAATCTTGACATTGGATTTGGCAGTGGTTTCTTAAGTATGACACCAAAAGCACAGAAAAAAATGTAAATTACACTTCATCAAAATTTAAAAAAAAAACTTTCTATATCAAAGGACACTACCAAGGAAGACAACCTACAAAATGAGAGATAATATTAGCAAATCATATCTCTGCAAGGGATTAATATTCAGAATATATGGCTCCTACAACTCAACATCAAAACAAATATACATACACACCCCTATGCACTCCCATAGAATGTTGAGTTTATTTATCTTAGTAGGCATTTCATTAGCGTCAGCCTACAAAGCTTGTCTTCTGGTTTTGATGACAGCTCATAATCTCATTTCATTTATTTTAAGCTTAGGCTGGTTGAGATCTGTCCTGTTTGTGGATGGTTCACAGGTCAGCCAGGTGATTGGGCGGAGTTTATATGTATAATTTGGGGGCTCCCCTTTTTAGCTGTATTACTTCTGAAAGATTTCCTTCTTATTTTTCAGGGGCTGTGGTTGTCTCAGACTGTCCTCAGTTCTTTAAGTGTTTCAGATTTTAAAAAATTTCCAAATTACTTTTTATTTGCTCCTTCAATTGCATTTTCTTAGTTTTATCTTTCACCCCAAATTGCTGTTATAATTTTTAAATGATTCTTCTAAATGTTCATTCTCTTAGGTCTCTAAATGAGTCAAGGTTTCAGATTGTTTTGATATTCTTGTCATGTCAAAAACCAAGTGAGTGATGAGTGGTAGCACTTAACACAAAATAAGATCTGGGTACAGTCCAGAGAAGAGCAGTGAGAGCAGAGAGGCCAGGTGGAAGGTTAACTAAGTCTGTAAACTTTGTGAAGAATATCACAGTTGATGAAGGCAAAATCACTGGTCTCTGGAATACTGTTCCACTACTGAAATGGATATGGTTGATTCTTATTATTCACGGTTGTTATGTTCTATGAAGTCACCACAAATCCTGAATTAGCAAGTACTGACTCATAGCTCCTAAGGGTAACTCAGAGCTAAGATCTTGCATGTATCTGATCACAACATTTCATCATCCAAGTAATTTATAACCTTGTTTTTATGTGTATTTCTGTTTACAGTGACTGTATAAAGTTATTTATATGTACCTAAAGTTATATAACATGAATGACCCAATAATGTACTCAGGGCCATCATCATTGTAGCTTATTCCTGAATGAAACATACACATTTATTTTCTCCATAGGTCACACCAAGCTTTCCTGCAGTTAGGAACACTAGACAGCACTTCAACATGCCAGTGGCCATTTTAAGCAAGGAAATTACCAACATAAGGCACAAAATTTGAAAATCATGGCACTAAATTACAGAAAAAAAAATTTGCTTACAGTACTAGAGCTGAAACAAGATAGCATACAGTTAGCTTGTTCTGTCTCACCTGGGAATGTGAACAGTGATTGACTAAAATTTTTCACTGGTCTATACTTGTCACTGAACGCTTCAGATTTTCTGTGAGAATTTCAGCCACCTTGTTAGGCATTGACTGTGGTTTTCCCTCAGGTTAAAAGCCTTAAAAACAGGAAACACACTGTGTTATTCTCATATGTGTCAACTCGCCTCCAGTATCTACTTACTTTGATTGGTCTCTATGCTTTCAAATCATTCTTTATGTTCTAGTTATAGTTGTTATCTGCATGATGATGGATTAGATGGATGCTACTCCACCATCACACTGGACATGGTCATCTCTCTAAGTGCTCTTTGTTTACTTCTTTGGGCTTGGTTTAGCTTAATTGCCTTCTCTCCTGTGGTCACTCTTTATGCCTCCAGCACCTCCTCCTCATCCCCTGATCAATCCTGTGTAGTCATCTGAACCTCAGTAATAGTTAAGGGTAGCCAAAGAAAGTTAAGTAGCCCACCTTGTAAAATCAGTTAAAATTGTAAATTGCTGATATGAGATAGGCTTTTTCAGACTCTTTGTACTAAAACAGTGTTTAATAGAATTTCAAAAGTTTGTTAAAGAACCTCCTCCCACACTCATGTCTTTTGGTCTGGTCTGAATGGTTAATGTTGCCTGGAGTTTGGAATCAGCCTTTCTTTTGTATTTTCTCCAGCATTGTAGGAAGGCTTTGCAAAATTATTGTTGATCTAGGTATTTATGCAAAAAAAAACACCTAATCCCTTTGGAACATTTTACAGCATTTTATAACTATCAGAATACTTCTGAAGTTTGGTGAGCTAATTACTACTATATTGTTCCCTTTTTTGAAATAACTTTATGTGTCAATATCTGATAGATATACTAGAATTTAGTATTCTAAGCTTATTGTAAAATGCATGGATAATTAATTGTTTTTTTCTGTTTGTTCTTCCTACTTAGCTCCTGGGCTATAGTGACAAGCCAGTAAATCTACAGATGTTTATTGGAACAGCAGATGATCGATATTTACGTCCTCATGCATTCTACCAGGTGCATCGAATCACTGGAAAGACAGTTGCTACTGCAAGCCAAGAGATAATAATCGCCAGCACAAAGGTCTTGGAAATTCCACTTCTTCCTGAAAACAATATGTCAGCCAGGTATCTTGAAACATCCCAAGATGAACAGCTCTCTTTTCCTAAAACAATTTTTAGGGGTGAAAAAAAAAAAAAAGCACACATTTTCTTTTGTAATACAAAAATAAAGTATTCTTTATTTTATATTAACTAAATAACATTATGTAGATAATTATAGTATTTGTTTAGGTTGATAGCATATTTCCACAAGGCAAATTTAACTGAGCAAAAGTTTGTGAATTTTGTAATACCAGCCAAGCATCATGCTGGGAGATAGGCACAAAAATATATGAACTTTTTTCAGGTAACTTTCAGTTTAATAAGTAGACACAAATACAAATAATTATAGTACAATTATGATTATTAGGATTCCTTAAGGAAAACTTTTGACCCAGCCTGCAGGTATCCCTGATAACTCATTTCCAAATTAAATGAGGTATCCAACATCTGAATCAGACTGCAGTAGAGTTTTGTTCAAGTGATTCTTTAGAATTATATATCGCTGCCTATAATAGGAACCTGAAATGCACTAGTTTCAACAGTTAGGGGTATAAAAGAGATATAGAAAGATATTTTAGGGTTAGTGAAGCTGGCTGTATAAGTCATTAGAGCCCCAGACCTCCTGTTCCTTTTTCTCTCTTTTTTTAAAGAGTACTGAGTTTAGAGGAGGAAGAAGCATCTCTAGGGAAGGAAGACGAGGAAGCACTTACATTTGTTTTTTTCTGGTCCTTGGGCTTCCCATGGTCTGTGCCCCAACCACCACCTAGTCCCTGAGCCATCAGTGCACACCAGAAATGAACAGAAATTCTTTATTCCAGAGGTTAACTAAACTGGAGATGCTGAGGATCAAATCTGGGACCTCATATATGCAAATTATTGTACCACTGAAACTATATCTCCATATGCCTGTTTTTTTTGTTTTTTTTGTTTTTTTTAAGCACCTTTATTTATTATTTGATTTGTTTTTTCATTCTGGTCCTAGGTTACAAACCTGGGTCCTTGGGCTTTAAATGGTCAGCACACCAGTGTCTCAGCCACCTGAATCACATGCCCTTCTATTATAAATTCCTATTTATTTCTTCTCTGCTGTTTGTAGCATGTGGTTTCCATCTTCCAAAATTGTCTCCTGATCCAGAGTGGCTGTTAGAGTTCTAGCAATCACAACCATTATCCCAGATGAAGAAGAGTAAAAGAGAACCTCCATTTGAGTCAGGCTTCTTTTAATGAATCAGGTCTCTTTTAGTGAACTTTTCCCAGAAAACCTACCCAGCACCTTTTCTGCATTTCATTGATCATCTTTGTATATAAGGAAAACCTGTATATTCTTTTTTACTTGAGTACATTGCCACCTCTTAACAATATAGAGGCCAATTACTAAGGAAAAAAAGAAGAAAGGACGTTTACCAGGTATCTATTAATTGGCACAAAAAGGCATGTGAAACTTACAGTAAAGTTTGTTACAGAAGTTGCTTCAAGCTGCAATATAGAACTTCTTTAAAATGGCAATATCATCTATCTCAGGCTATTGCAGAAATGGTCCTATAAAACCGGATTTCAGTGTCAAGCTCTCTTCTTTCAAAATTAAATTTAATTATATTTGTAGACAAACTGAATATATCCCTAAGGACTTAAAAACTTACTATATAATTCTTCTATTATAAGTAAGAATTAGGAATTAGAATTAGGAAATAGCATCCTATTATCTATTACCAGAAATATAAGTTAATATAACTTTAAACAAAACTTTTTTTTTTTGCATGTGTTTTTCATATGGACAGTACACGAGAACCCAAACCAGTAAGTCATTACACAGAGGCTGTCACAGACTTCTTTTATAGCAAAGACAGACTCGTTGATAATCTCTGCTCTTAAAGTTCTGTGTTCTATGATACAGAAAGAACTTTCAAGTTGTTGCCAATGATTGTTCATGCACTTGAGCAAAGATCTTAAGAAAAACATTGAGTCTGCCTCCAGGCATCCTGTTTGACCCCTTTTCAAATTTGGTATGGTGGCTAACCTCTGAATGAGAATGCAGGGAGGCTTCTTCTCTTATACTTTAGGGATCTTACTTTTCCTTTTTTTTTTTTTTTTAAAGGGAATGTGCAGGCAGGAATGAAGACAAGTAACCAGGCAAGCAGGGAAAGAGAGGAGGAATAAGCATTTTATCTAGTTGTTCAATTTGATTGTTTCCCCGACCTTGGATCTTAAAGTGGGATCCTTGGGATATATGTGAACTATGCCCAGTGTAATAAATTTCTAGGCCACCACATGCCTTACTTTTTCATTTAGTATCAAAGCATCTTAGTATATGATTAGTCACCTGCAGAGGGAACTTTGAAACTCAGCTTTGAAAAGAATTCGTGAAATAGAAAGTCTCTGCTTGAAGGACAGTGTAAGAAGTAGCAGTTGACTACCTCTCTGTAATCCATAAAAGCACTGTTAATGACATTTCTTAGCTTAGTCATTATTTTTACTCATGCGCACGCACACACGCACACACACACACACACACACACTCACTAAATTAAAAGTTTAAAATTGGTGTTTCCTGATGATGTGGGAGATTTTGCACTACTACACAGGAGGGACCTATAAAAACCTTTATCAGCGCACTTTGGTGGTCTAGCAGATAAGGTCACTGGATGGAGTCCACGTACGTCCCAAAGACCCAGGTTCAAGACCTGGGGCCAGGGGGAACAACCAAGATGAACAACTGAATAAAATGTTTCTTCCTCCTCCATCTTCCTACCTGTCTGCCTGCTTGCCTTCATTCTTGCCTGCATCTTTCATTTTTAAAAAATGTAATTGCATTTACTTTTTTGCCTTGCTTCCAGGAAGTTCATAGTCAAGCTCAATTATGGTAATTATAGTAATTTATATAACCCTAGATTTTGGGTATAGTTATTTCCTGTTCCTTCTATTTTAACATGTTTTATATTTTGTTTTTCCTGACCTTATTTTTATTCCTATTGTAAAATGCCTCCTATCCTTTCTAAAAATATATACATCAATAAAGAAAGAGTCATGAGTCTCTAAGAAGGACTTTCAGGAATCTGGGAAAGCTCAAATACCTAATAGTGTGAAAAAAATCAGAATAGTAGAATTGAAACATAACTGCTTCTTCCTTTTCCCATCTACACATATGGAACAGAAGTGGTAGTCATGTCCCTCCCCAACTAGACCTGACAAATACTTCCTGAATCAGCAGAAAGGACAGAGCCGCAGAAGTGCTGTTGTTATTCCCTTACCCTTGCATGCACATACACGTGCATGAAGCTTCTCTGGCCTTTTTTATCCAGTCTGGATTGTTAAGATTGCGAAACAGAAATCTCTAGGAACCAAGGTATGTGACAGCATCATGTATGTCCAAGAAACGGTTGAGTAAAGGAGCAACTAGGAAGTTCTCCAATTACTAAGAAACCTTCCATCATTCTTAGATAACAATGCAGCGTAATACTTAGGAACTTATTTACTAGGATAAACTGCAGTGATTAAATTAATATATTTTCAGATAGTAAATTTAAAAAATTGTTCAAAATGTATATATAAGTGAGGTGTAAGTATGTATTTAATAACTTCTGTTCTCTAAGTAATAAGGTGGAAAAAGATTGGTATATAGTCTCCCTTTTTTTTTGCAACAGGCCCAGCCATTTCAAGGGTAATCTATTGTTACATGTAGGACCCTTTAAGACCAGCATATTAACCCATAAGCCATAGAGCCAACCTACAAGATTTTAAATATAGGATGCCAGTTTTCATTGCTTATATATATACTGATAACTCCTCCCTGTTTTGAAAACTGGATGAATACTGATGACATTGTTATATACTAATCTAAAATATACATGTAAAATAATTTTTTAATAATTGATATTTATGAAATCTTTCGTTCACAGTTACGTTCATTTTTGAATATTGACATTGTATATCAATCTGTATTTCACACCACACCTTCTACCAAAGTTCTAGAGTCCTTTATCACCACCTATGAAAATAATTGAATAGTTATTTTCCTTCATATGTATCTTTTTGTGTTGGTTTGGGTTTTTTTTCTTTAATGATAGTTTTTAGCCAACAGTTTTAAGATAGTCACTTCTGATACTCTTTATTCCAGATCTTTTATTAGGAACTCAGCTTTCTGATAAAATGTCTTCCCTGAAAACTCATTGAAATGATGATATCTGGGATTTTGTCCTAAAGACTCATGTTAGCATGTTAACCTAAATAATCACTTCTTTGATGCAATATTGTTCAGTATTAATTAAGTATAATTTTCGTGTGTAAACAACAAATGTTTATTTTAAATGTATTCCGTTTTTTAGAAATTTCTTATCCTGTATCTTTCTGAAGGTAAAAAATACCCTTTTGGGATCGTCTTTGTGCTTTACTAGTTCTGTGTCTTGATGACCTTGTCTCATAATACGCAGTCTGCACAATGGGCATTGGAGTTGGTACTATTGATAGTTAGAGTAAAAAAAATGCCCTAAGAGCGAATAAACTTTAAATGAACTAGAATATTTCATCGTCAGTTATCCACTGGTTTTATTCTTCCAATATTTGAATAACACAGATATGTTTTAATTACGCTCACTTTCCACTGTGTGTGTTGAGAAGCTATATTTAGTAATGAATTTTGAGGGCGGTGAAATTTTAGACTTTAAATGCTAGAACTTAATTTTTTTTGTTTTAAAGGAAAGGTGCAGGCAGGAATGAAGGTGAATAGGCAGGTAGGAAGAGAGAGAAGGAGGAAGCATCTTTATTTCATTTTTATTTAGTTGTTCACACTGGTTGTTTCTCCTGGGACCCAGGATTTGAACCCATGGGTAGTGACTACTTTGGAGGCGATTGATCTCATCGCAGCTCCACCAGGGCACGTCAGAAATGCAAGAGTCTTAGATTGGTGGATTTTTTATTAATAAAATTATCTCTAAGTATGCTATTAATGACTTATTTATAGTTCTTTAAATGAATCTTACCTGGCCTAGTAACATAGGTAAGATTCATTTAAGATTTTAATCCCAAAAAAGAAATAACAGAAAGTAGCCGTTGGCATGCCCTGGTGGAGTAGTGGTTTGGTTGGGTCTCCTTCTGCCGGTGTAGGCAGTGTATATTCCACATATTTGGAATAAATAAAGTGTTTCTTTCTCTCCTCTCTTCCTACCTGCCTGCCTCTGCTTGCCTTCATTCCTGCCTTCACCTTTTCTTAAAAAAAAAAAAAAAAAAAGAAAATAACTATTATATATACGTTTCTTTTTGACCTGGTTTTAGGGTAGTGATAGTTCTTACCTGCAAAATTAAAAATAGCTATTTAGCTAAATTGTTTAGAACCACTAATAATCAATAAATATATAATTTTTTATGTTTTTCTCCCAAGTATTGACTGTGCAGGTATTTTGAAACTCCGCAATTCAGATATAGAACTTCGAAAAGGAGAAACGGATATTGGCAGAAAGAATACTAGAGTACGACTTGTGTTTCGTGTACACATCCCACAGCCCAATGGAAAAGTCCTTTCTCTCCAGACAGCTTCTATACCTGTTGAGTGTTGTAAGTGAGCTTGTGATGATACCTTAACATTTTGTCGTTTATCGGTTATTTTTCATTTTGATTTTTATTGTATTTGGATCAAAAGTGTAAACCGAGGCACAGAGTCAGGATACCTGGTATGATTTTCTGTGTGGAAATTAATTACATGTTTAGGTGGGAAGAATACTGATCTTGGAATTAGAAAATAACTTTTCATTATAATTTGAACCTAGGCAGTTGTGTGACTATAGATAAATTCTCTTGACTATAATTTTCTTCTCTGTAAATAAAGAAGGTAGACTTGACAAACTGAGGGGCAAATCATGAAGATAGGATTCTGATAGAGTCACTTGATCATCTTTGTTTCAACCTTCATGTCGGAAGATTCTCATCTCCGTAAGCTGACACCCCAGCCAAATAAGGACTTAAGGAATATTGGGTTTTTGTTATTTTTTTTTTAACACCATGTATTTATTTACAGTGTCAGTTGAGAAAATGAAGGCTTTTCCCCTTGATTTACAATGGGTAGTATTGAGAATAGGCCTTAGAATCTTATGTCTCCTCAACGCCTGGAGATCTGTACATCTGGCAGGTTAGCTAGTAGGATGGAAATACTGAAACTACTGTTTAGTTCTTTAAAGCATAGACTTAGATGTGTTTCAGTTCCATGTCTGATTTTATGGAGGAAACTGAGGTACAAATACCTCAAGTGCTCACCCAAGGTTACATACTTATTGATGACAGAGTTATGTTTTGAACATGGGTTTTCTTAGTACTCTTGATTATATTATGCCATTTGCTTTCTGTTAACATTCATTCTTAATTTGAGATCACACATTATTACCTTTCTGCACCTCCTTTTGCTATTTTCTGTCTTGGAGTAATACTTTGTGATTTCCCAGTGACTGTGGGAATCATTGAGTAAATCCATGTAATGAAATATAATATAGCTAATTGCAGTGCATTGTACAAATTTTTAAAAGAACAAGATATGGAGTGAATAGTAATATTGTCTAGAATATAGAAAATATAGAATGCTGCAACGGCTAGCATTAAAATCTACCCCAAGATAGTCATTATTAATTAACCCCTCTTTGATTTCTTTTTCTTTTTTTACCTATACATAAATATACAATATTTTTATTTCTCTGATACAGCTTTATATCTTGTTTTGGTATTTTCATTTATATTTTCTCATATTAAATATTTTTTGAAACTAATATTTAACATGCATAATTTTGGATAAGATTGTGCTATTTGAACACTTTTTTTGCTGTAATCTTAAATCTAACTGTGGCAGCTAGTTTCCACTAGAAATCTCTAAAACTTGAATTACATCACTCCCCAGGCCAGTCAGTACTTGTTTTCATGAGCCTTCTCTGAAGGCATTTGGAACATAAATATTTTCTGAGATCTAGGTGGTGGTCTGTACTTCCTATGTAGTAGTTAATCCTAAATCCCAGACCTACTACCCATAAAAGGGTCTATTTTAAGCAAATTCTCTCTAAAGAGTATGCAGAGGTCCCAATTCACGTATCTTTTATGGCTTGGTATAAAAAAACCATAGTGAACTGGGAGTGTGTTTCCGCGAAGTGTTCAAGTTTAAATTTCCATAGAATGTGTTTCTAGCCAAACAAACTGTAGCTGATCTTCAAAGCCACCAATTTTTTACCCACGTAGTAGAACTAAAAGTAGACTTGTTTTCAAAATGTGAAGAATAGAATATAATTGACCCTTTTTGTTTTAATCTAGAGTAAAACCTGGTTGCTTAAACAGTCTAAAAAAGTATAATCTATTGCTTGAAACTCCGGCAGTTAAAAAAAAAAAAGAAAAGAAAAATCAGAAAGATTATCTTCAGAAAATACAGCAACTTAGTCAATGTCAGGGAAAGGATGGTGTCAGGGTCACTGTTTTCAAAGTTGATCATCTAAAGAATGACTATACAGCATTATGAAAAACTGTGTTCACATCCCCTGGGAAGAAAGAATACAGTGCATTATAGAAACACAATTCTATTTTTAAAAATTCTGTGTTGAAATGTATACTTCATATATGCTCCAGTTATTTAGAAAATTGTCCAAAATGGAATCCTGATGTTTCAGTGATGATTTAGATATTTTCTTGATAAAAGGGTTACTTGGTGCCTTGTTTTTAGAAACTGTCTCCTTTTAGTTATCCTCAATATAATTATATAGCTCTGAATTCAATTTATTCTTTATAACTGTATTAGGTTTATCAATTTTAACAGACATCTAGTTGTAGTGAAGAAATGCATTGAAGACTTAAGCTAAAAAGAAAAGATTAGATGTGAATGTATTAGAACCAATATGAAATTGTGGACATTAATTAACTTCTCTTTATTGATTACTTAGTCTAAGAAAATAATTTAGAGAGCACATACATCTATTTTGTTTTCTAAATAAAAGTTACTTTAGGGAATATTGTTACCATTGTCTTGACTTTTAAAAGCCTTGAGTTTGCTTCTCTTTATCTTTATTTTGTAGTTTGTCATTTATATATGAAAGATTGTGAGCTAATATTTTGCTTCTTTTCAACTCTTAAAAAAACAAAAACAAAACAGCCCAGCGGTCTGCTCAAGAACTTCCTCATATTGAGAAGTACAGTATCAACAGTTGCTCTGTGAATGGAGGCCATGAGATGATTGTGACTGGGTCTAATTTTCTTCCAGAATCCAAAATTATTTTTCTTGAAAAAGGACAAGGTAAATAATACAAGGTTTGAGTTGATTGACCTCGAAGTAAGAGGCAAAAGAATAAAATGAGTTATTGAGATGCGTCACTGATAGTAGTCACAAGATAGTTTTCTTATACCTGTAGCATCATTTACACAGATTTTATTGTAAACCAAACATTTGTTTTAGTTGATTGACCTCGAAGTAAGAGGCAAAAGAATAAAATGAGTTATTGAGATGCGTCACTGATAGTAGTCACAAGATAGTTTTCTTATACCTGTAGCATCATTTACACAGATTTTATTGTAAACCAAACATTTATTTTATCTTCATATACATGTTCTCATGAAGAGTGTTTCAAAAGTAGAATTCCACAGTAGTTCCACTCCTGTGTATCTTTGTATCTGTAAATATACTGAAAACCTCCAAATTTTCTTTTCCTCCTCCTCCTCCTGTTCCCCTCCCCTCCCCTTCACCCCCTCCTCTCCCTCCACTCTCCATCCACTCCTTTTCCCCCCTCCCCCTC